>CM042167.1:74223769-74231269 GCA_023376005.1 Doryteuthis pealeii
TAATAATAATAATAATAATGAGGTCAAGATCTGGGGAGTTCCGAGGACAAACATTGGATCTGGTGTAGTAAAAATTTGCCAACAACCATTTTAGACTTTTCTCATAGGTGTGGCAGGGGGCCGAATCCTGCTGTCATACATACATCCTACAATTGGCTACCCTTGTTATCCATGGCTTGACTACAGTGTTTAGCAACTCCACGTAGGCATCTGAAATCAACCTCTTCTTCTTCTTCTTCTTCTTCTTCTTCTTCTTCTTCTTCTTCTTCTTCTTCTTCTTCTCCAAAGGGTTTCTTCCCTTCTGTATATCTCTCTTCAAACGGATTAATTTACGAATTCAATATTTAAAAAATGGTGTCGCGGTGGGTTGGTTGGTTGGTTGGTTGAAATTTATGGTTTATCAACACTTGTTTTATTTTATGCCCAAGTCATTTTTGTTTTTTTGAATTCTTGTTGGGTATTCTTTTTTAAAATCTATTTAACCCACAGAGGGGTCCCTAGCAGGTACTACCACTCCAAGTTAAAGCGGACCCGGTTGTAATAGTAATTAAGGGATACTACACACTCCCCAGATAGTGTCCTGAATATGACGTTAAATTGCATCTAGTAGTGAGGTTCTAAATCTGGAGCTCTGGGTAGTGTGAAGTAGCCCTTCTGCCATTACTACCCTATACCCTCTGACCTAGAGTGATAGTACCTGTTAGGGTACCATCTATGTGTTAGATAGATCAAAATGTGTTCAAAAAATGATTTAAAAAATTGAATACAAAAAAATGAATAAAAAAAATGACTTCGATATGAAATAACCAAGAGGGGTTGACACGCCGTAAAAGCCAGCCAAGCAACCAACCAACCAACCAACCAGGGTACCAATTTTGATATATTGAATTTGTATATTATGAACTCAAATACCGTAAATCTTCGAGTATAGTCCGCCCTTGAGTATAATACGCAGGGGATTTTTAGGGGGTTCTACCTCTGAAAAACCTAAACCTTGTGTCTAATACGCACCCCTTCTCTAAATTGAGTCAAGGAGGTCTATATGAGGTCCTTGGAAGTAGGAAGCGCGTGGTATAATGGTTAAAGTCATGGGAAATGGACTCGTCGCCCCGAGTTCAAATCCTGGATGTGATAATTGCATTTCACTTAGCGCTAATACCCTTGGGAAAGGCATGAATCCTACTCTCCCTCCAGCTATGGATAAATAGTAGGGTAGACTGGGCTCTTTAACCTTGGTTAGGCAACCGGTCTAGGAGAAGGAAAACTCTGAATTCAAACCTGTTGAACTCCGCTTAAGAAATTGACCTTGTGTCACATCCTGCTCGTGCGGAGGAGTTGGTAAATATATATATGACGTCCTTGGTTTGTAAAAATGTATACGGTAACGTCCTTTATTATAATTGTATATATAACATATAAGTTATGGATGATTATTTTATGACTTCATTGATTTCAAGGCCTAGCTTATGGTATTTTCGCCCCCGAAATCACAAAATGTGTGTGAATAAAAATTGCCGGACAGCAAATAGAGACTCAGACATTGCTTAGAAAATATTTATCATTTTTAATCACGTATATAGTACGCACTAGGGATTTTGACCTTTAAATCTTGCGAAAAAATGCGGATTATACTCGAGTATTTACGGTATAGCTTTAATGTCCTTGGTATGACGCTAAACAATATCTAGGTGTGATGTTCCAATACAGGAGTTCACAAATTTACTTCAGCATGAAATAACCCTATAAGGGTTGACATCTCGTAAAATCCAACCAACCAACCAACCAACCAACCAACTAAACCATCTATGGGTTAGATAGAAAAAATTTGTCAAAAAAAGTTTAAAAAAAATCATTTCAATACCCATGAAGAATAAATGTTGACTTCGGCATAAAATAACCCAACAAGGGTTGATATGCCGTAAAATCCAACCAACCAATCCATCTATAGGTTAGAAAGTTAAAAAAATAATTGTCTATATCCATCAAGAATGAATAAGACAACATATCTTCGGTATAAAATAAAGTAGCATGAAATAACCCCAGAGGGGTTGACATTCCGTGAAATCCAACAAACAATCAGCCAGCCAAGGTCCCAATTTTACTGTATTGAATTCGTAGATTATAAACTCAAATATAGCTTTAGTGTCCTTGGTATGACGCAAAACTATATCAAGTAGTGATGTTCCAATAGAGGAGTTCAAAAAATGACTTCGGCATGAAATAACCCAAAGGGTTGACATGCCGTAAAATCCAACCAACCAACCAACCAGGGCATCAATTTTACTGTATTGAATTCGTAGATTATGAACTGTACACAAGAAGAAAAGTCGAAAGAAAATGGAAATGTTAATCAGTTTTTTTTTTCAGTCGATTTCGAAAACTACATTTCACCATTTAGCAAATAATTACGTCTACGAATTTCCATTATCTTAAGAAAAGAGAGTTGATAGAATTTTATTTATTTTTCTCTTAGTGTTTTTGTTTGTTTTGTTTTTGTTTTTGTTTTTGGTCTTTGGTTTTCTTTTCGGTGAAACAACAACATTGCCTAATAAGTGTGAAATATAAAAGAAAAATAGAACACACTGTTTAATTCCGATTTAACAACTTACCATTTTTTGCAGCCAAGATATTGAATGGTTTTACAAAAGCGATCATTGAATGTAAATAGGCAGCCATTTTCTTTTGGCGGGAAAACTTTCTTTTTTTCGTTCTTATCTTTTTATTTGTTCATTTATTTTCACATTTTTGACATCTATTACTAATAGAGATTTGGTCTCCGTTTGTCAGTTAACTGAAACGACGTCACAGTCATTTCGGGATTTAAGTAAGTTTATCAAAGAGTCGTCCGACTAGGAACCACAAGGTTCCCGGTTCGATAACGACCCTTGCCAAGATCAGAGTATGATTAGCCCATGGATCTGTGCGGTAAAGTGAGGAGCTGATGGTAGCTGTGGCGCCAAAACAATCTCCGTGGTCTAGTGCTAGTGAAAAGGGGATATACTTCCTCACTGTCTGGCTGATACTGACTTTAGGCTACACCGACGACTTTTTTTGTACACTGAGTTGTCATTTCCTCAGTCTTTTAACTCATAGCCACAGGAGACCCATTATGAGGAATATTAACCTATGTAGAGGTGCAGTTGGTGTATTCTTATGCCCCAGCCTACAGGGTTAAATTTGCACTGCTATATGATTTCAATTAAGCTTAAGGAAGCGCGTGGTGTAATGGCTAAAGTCATGGGAAATGGACTCGTCGCCCCGAGTTCAAATCCTGGACGTGGTAATTGCATTTCATTTAGCGCTAATATCCTTGGGAAAGGTATGAATCCTACACTCCCTCCAGCTATAGGTAAATAGTAGGGCAGACTGGGCTCTTTAACCTTGGTTAGGCAACCGGTCTAGGAGAAGGAAAACTCTGAATTCAAACCTGTTAAACTCCGCTTAAGAAATTGACCTTGTGTCGCATCCTGCTCATGCGGAGGGGTTGGTAAATATATATATATGATTTCAATATTATTGAATGTACAATGCACTTTATTTGGGCTATTGTTCCCATCGTTATTGTTATCTGTACAACACTTTAGCCGATGTGCCTTCCGGCCTTCTTCAGGTACCGTATTTGACAGCATGTAAGACGCAAAAATGTTGACTCAAAAAATTGCCCTGCGTCTTATACATAACAGTTTGAGACCTCCCGTGGGCCTTTTTATTACTATTATTTCCTGCTATTGAGATGTCTTGTGTATGCTTATTGCTTGCCTGTACTCCCAAATCGCTTTTATACAGCTATGTTTCTGCTTGTGTAATGCACAACTAGACTGTTTTCAACAATATATGCTTAAATACACTAAAAACTTTTTTTCTCCAGAATCTGACCTGCTGAAATGGGGGTGTGTCTTATATGCCCGTGCGTCTTATATATATTTACCAACCCCTCTGCACGAGCAGGATGCGACACAAGGTCAATTTCTTAAGCGGAGTTTGACAGGTTTGAATTTAGAGTTTTCCTTCTCCTAGACTGGTTACCTAGCCATGGTTAAAGAGTCCAGTCTGCCCTGCTATTTACCCATAGCTGGAGGGAGGATTGGATTCATACCTTTCCCAAGGGCATTAGTGCCATGTGAAATTCCAATAGCATCGTCCAGGAATTGAACTCGCGTTGACGAGTCCATTTCCTCCGACTCTAACCATTAGACCACGCGCCTCCATTATATGTCGTAAAATACGTTATTTCTTGTCGGACTCGGGAACCTTCTTTTCGAACTTTGGAATTTCTTGTCATAATCGGGAGCCATAACTATGCATAAAATAAGCCTAGACTGTTTGGCATGCCATTAAAATCAATCAATCAATCAATTAAATGTTTTATTTTCATTCTTGATTCTTGCTGCCCTGTCAGTGCCGCTTAGAATACCACGACTGTATCCCCTGCGGAGAAGTAAAGTAAAGTCGTTAGGTTGGCCTAATGTCGGTATCAGCAACACAGCGAGGGAGTCTATCCCCTTTTCACTAGCGCTAGACCAAGGAGATTATTTTAGCATCTGAGGTGGAGCGCCACACCTAACATCAGCTCCTCACTTTACCGCACAGATCCCTGTGCTACTCATACGCTGAGTTGGCAAGGGCCGGTATCGAACCAAGAACCTTGTGATTCCTAGCCGAACACTCTACCGACGGAGCTAAACCGCCCCCACCTCCCAAAAAGGGTGTTCTGGATATGACACTAAACTCCAAGCTGACGGTGAGGCTCCAGCTTTTGGAGAGTGTAGAGTGAACCATCATTGCGAGCGTCCCGTCATGGGGTAATGGTCAGCAAGCTAATCTTGCAGATCCATTACTACTGAATAGCGAGTTCAACCCTCACTGGATGCCTCCATACTTGTGATGTTGAGTCATATCCAACCTTGGGCAAACGAGTTGGGTAAATATTTTTGACATTACTCCCAGGTCCACCATTACTCGAAGTGATAGAGACTTTTAGGGTCCCATCGATGCGTCAAATAGATATGATTTTAAAACAAATTGTATTCAATTGGAATACATGATGCTATAACTGTAAATTATTTCTATCAGGGAATACCTACCTTTCCCAATGGTATTAACGCTATGGAAAAGCAAACAAACTCGTTCAGTTTCTCTGAATTTTTGAGATGAGGCTTGATAATTAATATTATTTGTATTATTCAGACTATTGTCCTCATCTTCAATGTTATTTGTACAACGTTTTGGTCGATGTGCCACATAGACTAGTGGATAAACGAGTTACTTAAGACAGTTCTAAGTGCGCTTTCTTTAGACAGCAGGTTCAATCCTGGTCAGGGGTGGCAGTAAGATAGAATAATAATTAACGCAGCTTAACACCTGTACCCCAGCTATGGTTAGCGGAACGAGAACAGGATACCCCCGAGGACTGAATAAAGGGTTAGGTTGAAAGTTTCGTGATGGCTCCCGATTACGACAAGAAGGTTCCCGATTACGACAAGAAGGTTCCCAAGTTCGAGAATGTTTCCGGATCCGACAAGAAATACCCGAAGAAGGCTGGAGAGCATATCGGTCGAAACATTGTACAGATAACAATGAAGATGAGGACAATAGTCCAATAATACAAATAATACTAAACTCGTTCAGGATTTGAACCCTAGTCACCGTGTCCATTTCCTACTTCGATAACCGTTACACTCTATCGACCTCCTATTGATGTATACCCAATGACATACGTAAGCGTGTATCTTTAGATATATCTATAAAAAATTATATTTTAATTCCGAGCGTGACTTGTTGAAAATTTATGAATAATTGGTAAGTTTTCTTTTTCTGTCTGAAATTTTAAGAATATTTTTTTATAAAACTCTCGGTAACATACAACATAAGAAGCATAGAGTACATAGAAAGAAAGGAAGGAAGGAAGGAAGGAAGGAAAGAAAGAAAGAAAGAACGGGTGTGAAAAAAAAGGATAAATAAAGTACGAGTCAGAAAAGAAGAGGAAAAAGAAAGAAAGAAAGGATAGAAAAGAACAAGACAAATAAAGAAAGTTAAAAGAACGAGTAAAAATGCATATATTGAATAAATCGAAGAAAGAAAGAAAGAAAGAACGGGTGTGAAAAAGAAAGGATAAATAAAGTACGAGTAAGAAAAGAAGAGGAAAAAGAAAGAAAGAAAGAAAGGGTAGAAAAGAACAAGACAAAGAAAGAAAGTTAAAAGAACGAGTAAAAATGCATATATTGAATAAATCGAAGAAAGAAAGAAAGAAAGAAAGAACGGGTGTGAAAAAGAAAGGATAAATAAAGTACGTGTAAGAAAAGAAGAGGAAAAAGAAAGAAAGAAAGAAAGGGTAGAAAAGAACAAGACAAAGAAAGAAAGTTAAAAGAACGAGTCAAAATGCATATATTGAATAAATCGAAGAAAGAAAGAAAGAATTGGACAAAGTTTAGAAAAGAAAAAGAAAAGGAAAGAAAGAAACAGTTTGAGAAGAAGAAGAAGAAGAAGAAGAAGAAGAAGAAGAAGAAGAAGAAGAGCAAAAAAGGATAAAATGAAGAAAGAGAGTACATAGAAAAAAAGAAAGTAAGAAAGAAAGAAAAAAAGAAAGGTGTGAAAACGTATAGTATAAAAGGATCAGTTGACGAAAGAAAAAAAAAGAAATGATAAATAAGTATGAGTAAGAAAAGAAGAGGAAAAAGAAGAAAGAAAGAAAGAATGAAGCTTAGAAAAGAGAAAAGAAAGAAAGAAAGAAAGGGTAAAGCTTAGAAAAGAAAAAGAAAGAAAGGATAAAATATTGAAAAGAAAAAGAAAGAAAGGATAAAGCCTAGAAAGAAGAAAGAAAGGGTAATATAAAGAAAAAGAAAGAAAGAAAGAATTGGGTAAAGCTTAGAAAAGAAAAAGAAAGAAAGGAATAAGAAAGGATAAAACATAAAAAGAAAAAAGAAAGAAAGAAAGAAAGAAAGGATGAAGCTTAGAAAAAAGAAAAGAAAGAAAGAAAGGGTAAAGCTTAGAAAAGAAAAAGAAAGAAATGATAAAACATAAAAAGAAAAAAAGACAGAAAGGGAGGATAAAGCTTAGAAAAGAATGAAAGAAAGAAAGAAAGAAAGAAAGAAAGAGTGTAAAAAGGTAAAAAAAAAGAATAAGCTGAAGAATAAAAAGATTAAGAAAAAGAAACAAAAACAGTGTTAAAAGAGAGAATAAAAAATAAATGAATAAAATATTATAATATATATATATATATATATATATATTATATATATATATTATATATATACATAAACCATGAGAATGCAAGAAAGTTTTTGGAAATTACTTCTGGCGACCAACAAAAAAAAAAGAAGAAAAAAAAAAGAAAACAAAATTAGAAAGAATATGACAATGCTATCACAAAGGCTACGTGACTTGAGTCGCATTTCTTGAAAACAGTTATAGAAATATTTATTTATATTTATAACTACTCAGTGCTAAAACCGCTTTTTTATTTTAAACAAAGAACGTGTGTATATAGATGAAACTTGCATC
>CM042167.1:74236269-74256269 GCA_023376005.1 Doryteuthis pealeii
TTTGCTTTAACACCATCTCATTTGATGGTCGGGTAATTTATGAGGAAGTGCGTCCCGGTCTCCTACCTCAAAAATTGCTGCCCGGTGACTATTAAAATAACGAACCCAGCTATGGTGTTACTTGAAAGAAAACAAACAACTTAGGGCGTTAAATGTATTTTTTTTGGGGGGGGGGCTTCTCTTTTTTTTGTCGTAATTAAAGTAAAAAAAAAAAATGAACAAATTGAGGTAGATAGACAGATAGATAGATATACATCTTCATATCTAAACAAGAATTACGACAAATTAAACATTAAACAAGAATTACGACAAATTACGATAAATAAACAAGAATTACGACAAATTTCTATAGATAAATAAGAATTACGACAAATTACGATCATAAATTACCGATGGTCGCGCTGAAAAGGAAATAATTTAATGAACGAAATGAAAAGAGATAGAGACAGAAGGTGGTTTTGTGATTTAGGCTTTATTCCCGGTCATAGTCGCCTGTGGCAAAGGAATATCTCCCTGACCAGTAGGAGCAACTAGACCCAGTTACGGCCTAAACTAGAATTGGCCGAGATATTCTTTTGGGGGTCGAGAGACAGTCCTTCTTGTCGTACATGCTTCTGGTGAAAGCCCATGGAAGTTTCTTGTTTTTTTAATTCTAATTTTATTTTAATTTTAATCCCCACATATAAACGAATTGAGATAGATATGATCAACTTTAGATATATTGATTGATATATATATATATATATATATAATCCGACAATTTAATTAAGCATAAAGTTTTTGATAAAACAAGAAAAATCAATCGGCTGGAGAATCAAGCTCTAGCATCTATATGATTGTCCCAACCTGTTCTTAAGGCAAATCACCAATCCTTTTATCATATATGTGCTAGAAGGCGATGGCTGATGGTCTCCGTGTCCTGTGTATGATGTTAAACTCTATCTGATGGTGAAGTTCCAATTTTGGAGCTCTGGGGAGTGTGCAGAAGTTTATGTTGTAGTTATAACTACAACATAAACTTCTGCAGTTAGCTGTAATTAATCAATATCTTGATTAATTCAGTGGACTTAACCCTGAAGATCCTTATGGGGAAACTCGAGTAGGTTATTTCTGTATATACCATAGTAATAAATTTGCTCTACTTACGTATTGAGCACTTTATATTTGTTATATCGCTGACTTATCATGGTAAAATTTGTATCGACTAACCACTGAAACCAATTTCACCGGTAAGTCATTCCATTTTCATATATATATATATATTTGGGAAAATGATTTTTGGAAAATAATTTTTGGTTGTTATAAAAATGGAGATCAGAAACAAAATAATGAATATTATTTTCTTAATCTTACCCGTGTAAAGCTGCAACAAAACAACTGCAAGGTGGACTGGGGTAAATAAGGAGGGAGGTCCATGATAGTTCAAGCAAACCTTTTTAGGGGTGTTCGGACTTCTTTAGTCAGTCAAAAGATTGCTTACAATTAATTTAGTAATTTAGCGCAACTCACCGGTCCAGAGGCCGAAGCTCACTGGACCCCTGTCCCGAAGGATGGGTGGGTGATGTCTGGTATTTACATGTGTCCCACTTTCACACGATATGGCACAAGGCCGTTTTATGTGGGCACCACCCACAAGCCGATACTCATGGGGTGGTAGGTAGAAAAATTGCGTCGATCCCGTCGGCATTCCCTCTCAAGGGGGCGCCTCAGGCGCTGGGCAATAAATCTAGCCCTGCCCCTTTAAGTACAATGAGGCAGGTATTGCCTGGAGGGATGGCCCTCTGGGATCGACGCTAGTAATTTAGCGCAACTCACCGGTCCAGAGGCCAAAGCTCACTGGACCCCTGTCCCGAAGGACGGCGAGTAGGTGATGTCTGATGGGTGACTACATAATCACAGTAGGTACTACTGTGATTATGTAGTCACCCATCCGAGTTCTGATCGCAGCTTAACTTTATATTTTTCTGTGGCTATACATGATATTTTAGTACAGTAATTTCTTATTTCAATTGCCTTTGGCGATGGAAAGACAAAAGAAGAAGAAAAAGAAAAAGAAAAAGAAAAAGAAAAAGTTTTCTTTTCGAATTCCTTCCGTGTTTTGACATTTTGACTTGTTGCCATTCAAAGGAACCAATCAGTACTTTTCTGAATACTAAACCTTTTTTCTACTACTTTTATTTCCTTTTGTTTTTGTGTTTCCTCCTCTTTTTCCCTGATCAGACTTAAAAAAGTTGTTCACTCATCAATTTTTATCCTCGTTTTTTTTTTTTTCGGGGACAACATGAATGAGGCATGAAGACAATTCTGTCATTTGCTTCCCAACTCGCACTGTCTCTATTTATTCTTATTCTTATTTGTTCTTTACTTTTTTTTTGTATTTCTTAACGTTTTCAATTTCCCTACTTGAATGTTAATGCCAGTTTACAAAGGACATAAAACAAAGGGACCTTTTGTTGTTGGGTAGAGCTTTGGCATTTAAACGAATTTCGCGTGGCATTTATCGTTTTCTTTGGTCCCCATTAATCACCATGTGTTTTTTTTTAACGATTCCTTTAAACTTACACCCGAAATTATTCTACTGTCCTTAGACCAAAATATCCCCCGGGGGTTCATTGATGGGATCAAGCAGGTGATTTTCGGTACAGTTTATCATTTTGCATCCATCTAGTTTCGACCCCTTTTTTTAAATTTAGAGAGAGAGAGACCATCTAGTGAGCCATTGTTATTCACAGGTTGGTTTGGTTATAAGTCTAGTATCAGAGTTAAGAGAGAAACAGATAGATAGATAGATAGATGATGTTAGTAAAGAGATATAAAAAGAAGATTGATAAGTAGATAGTTAGTTAGATAGAAGATAGATAGGTAGATAGATAGATAGATAGATAGATGCTGTTAGTAAAGAGATATAAAAAGATAGATAGATAGATAGATAGATAGATGCTGTTAGTAAAGAGATATAAATAGAAGATAGATAGGTAGATAGGTAGTTAGATAGATAGATAGGTAGATAGATAGATATATAGATGCTATTAGTAAAGAGATATAAAAAGAAGATAGATAGATATGTAGATAGATAGATGCTGTTAGTAAGAAGATATAAATAGAAGTATATATATATATATATATATATATATATATATATAATATATATATATATATATAAGTAAAAATATAACAGAAGATTTACATTTTTAGCAATACAGCCTATTTCAATCATTCGCATCTGATGATTGGGAACACTAGACATTTAGTCTAGGCTTTCTGAAATAGGCTATAACGCTAAAAATCTAAATCTTCTGTTATATTTTTTACTTACATAATTTTGTTTTGTGACTTTGACAATAAGAACACACATTTGGCTCTGCATAACTAGAACACTTTAAAAAAACTTATATGTTGTAAGGAAGATTTTTTCTTCTCCGGATTTTTGGATTATATCTATATTTATATATATATATATAAAGATAAATCTAATGAGTCAGACGAACCTACTAAAAGTTTCGCTTAATGCTCTTCAGGGCTAAGATCTGACTCTAAGAGTCCTGATCTTAGCCCTGAAGTGCATTAAGCGAAACTTTTAGTAGATTCGTCTAACTCGTTAGATTTATCTTTATTATTTGCTCTACTTAGGTATTGAGCACTTTTTACTTATTAGCTTTAGTCTCCTGGCGGTTTTGTATGAATATATATATCTTATATATATATATGCATATAAATTGTTTTTTCTTTTGGCCAAAAAATTGTACCAATAGATTATTTTTGGTGGGAACGATTATCTTGGTCTTTTCTTTTTTCCAAAAAATTTGTTCTCCCCGGTTGATGTTTGGTAGTATATTTTTACAATCAAACTATTTACTGTTTTTTTTTCTCACCGCGAGGATTTAACAATAAGTTTGGTATATATATATATATATATATATATATATATGAATTAGATGCAAATTGAATCGGTATTGTAAAATGAATTTATAATGGATGCAGATATCAATGCAGAAAACCCGAATAATTAATTTGATGATGAAGTCAGGCAATTAGCTATGAAATCAGTTGCGTGTTTGCACATAATTGCATACATAAAACTGTATCTAATTATCGAAAATACACACAAAGAAAAAAAAACAAATACTCGAAGTTATACTATATATCATAATTGCATACATAAAACTGCATATACTATTATCGAAAATACACACTATTACACAAAGAAAAAAACAAATACTCGAAGTTATACTATATATCAAACAATACAGACCATTCCTAAATAAGATTAATTTCGAATACAGCAGTCACGTTTTAGAACCATTGTCCTGCCAATTCTCTTGCATCAAGCCTCCACACCCCTCAATATAATTTTTACGAGTTCCCCTCCTACTTACTCTCACTACTACCAACTTGAAAAAACTTGAGCACAAACAGATCGTCCCTGAAGATGGCACTTCGAAGTGCCGAAAGTACATTGTACAAAAACTTTGATGGACTAATCCACGGATTCCATTCAAATATATAAAAAAATTTGGCCAGAAAGCTTGAAAAGATTGTTAATAAACTCGTTAAAGAGAAGACGTCCATTTTGTTAAATTCTACACACACACACACACACACACACCACACACACACACACACACACACATTATATATATATATATATATATATATATTGAGGTGCAATAAAATACATTTAGATATTTTAATAACATTTTAAAATTTAATATAAGAAGTCATGCGCACAAGTGAGCAACGTGTATAATAAAATGATAGATAGATAGATATGAACAGGTTGATATAGATAGGCAGATAGATAGCTAGATTATGTTAGTAAAGATATAAAAATTGAATATAGATTGATAGATGCCTTTAGTGAAGAGATATGAATAGTAGATAGATAGATATATAGATAGATAGATAGATGTTGTTAGTAAAGAGATATAAAAAGGAGATAGATAGGTAGATAGATAGATAGATACTCTTTGTAAAGAGATATAAATAGAATATAGATAAGTAGATAGATAGATAGATGCTGTTAGTAAAGAGATATAAAAAGAAGATAGATATATAGATAGGTATATATATATATATATATATATATATATATATATATATATATATATATATATAGATAGATAGATAGATAGGTAGATAGATAGATGCTGTTAGTAAATATATATAAATAGAAGATAGATAGATAGGTAGATAGATAGATATATGCTGTTAATAAAGAGATATAAATAGATGATAGATAGGTAGATAGATAGATAGACAGATAGATGCTGTTAGCAAAGATATATAAATAGAAGATAGATAGATAGGTAGATAGATAGATAGATATATGTTGTCAGTAAAGAGATATAAATAGATGGATAGATAGATATATGGTGATTTTTTTATTTCCATCTTTTTCTTTCCCAGGAAATGTTCGTCTTTTCATAGCCAAAAATTTATATCAAGAATTAGTTCAATGTCCTAAAGAGAAAAAACTTTCAATATGGTAAATAAAGTTCTTTACCAATCCGGGGGGGGGGGGGATTTCGTATACAATAGGCAAACTACTTATATGTGCATTTTTTTATATTGATATTGTTTATATCGACTTTTATAACAATAAGTTTCAATTTATGTATATTAATATAATTTTACATTTAAAAAAATAAAAAGAAAGTAATTTTATTTTGCTTCAAATTGCCAAATACCAATCTTAAAACTCATAAATTCATGAATCCCCCAAAATAGATTCTGTCTTTTTTTTCATGGGTGGGGGGTGGGGGTGGGTCGGTTCAGGTCGTGTAATTTAATCTGGGATAAAATATTTGATTAAAAAAAAAAATTCTATTTTTGGTAATTGTCCAGAATAAGCCGCCGATGAAATTGACGCATTGAAAATCCATCCAAAGTTGGCCATTGTACAATACCGCAGACATTTTCCCGGCGGCCTATTCTGGACAAGTATCCCACAATTATACTTGAACGTCCCGTCCTGGTGTTATAGTTAACAAGCTAGTCCCGTGGATCCATTACTACTAAATAGCCGGTTCAATCTTCGCTGGATGCCCCATATTCTTGACCTTGTGTCATATCTTAATCGTAGTGAATGGGTTGAGTAAATACCTTGAGCATCACATCGTGGTGTAAAGGTTAGTAAGCTAGTCCCGCAGATCCATTTCTACTAAATAGCGATTTCGATTTCCTTGTGTCACATCCTACCCGGTGTGAAGGGATTGGGTAAATACCTACTTTCTATATGAATATAATGGTGCGCAAGCTAGTCTCGCAGATACCTTGCTACAGAATAGCGAATTTTCAATAATTTGACAAGTTAAAAGTTTTCTTCTTCAATAAACATGGTGTACATAGCAATAAAAAAAAAAAAAAAAAAAAACCAAACAAACATAATAGACTGAGTGTAGAATAAACATCACCTTCACGGAAAGACTTTGACTAACGTCCAGACACCAGACAAAACAGACAGAGCGTAACCGAATACGCTCTGTACTATGTACCTGAACAAAATCAAATGTTCACTATATAAGGATGAAAGTATCCACCTTAAAACCAACAGGAAGTAAACTTGCCCAAATACAAAAGTTTAATGGCCCAACCTGCTATTTAAACCACCGACCAAGTCTGGATTCTCAGAACAGACTCTACATGGCGCTGCAGGCGGGATATGAACCTGTGAGGGAATAACCCATTGGATTCGAAATTCTGTAGAGATTTGTGGAGTGAACAGATTCAGCCTGCAACACAGTTGGATACTGATCACTCTAGAAATCTCTACATGGTGCTGTGGACAGGATACGAACCTGTGCGGGCAATGCCCATTGGATTGCGAATCCAACGACTTAACCACTCGGCCATCAAAGGAGACGTTTATCGACGGTGGAAATGAATTATTTTGTGTGTTCTGATTGTGACTTTTGGATTGTATTAAAAATTTCAGGCTTTTTGTTTTGAGGTTTTGTTTTTCAGAAAGCAACATTCTTTTTCTTTTTTGAATACACCTGGGTATAGAAGCTAAACTACGCCAGTGATGAAGTTCAATTCTGAGTCTCTGAATAGCGTAGATTCACCCCTTTGTAGCCATTATGTTTTTCAGACTGTTATATCTCCATTAATAATGGAGATTCGGTCTCAATTTGTCTGTAACCGAAACTATATCGCTGCTGATGTCACATTACCCAAAATCGTCAAAACAGAATAAATACACTCAAAATTTGAGCATGCAACTTTAAACAGTCCTTATTGTTTTTTTACAAGTGTTGTATAGCCATCGTCGTATATAACCAACATCGGGTATATAATCGAGAGAGATTCGGTGAGAGAGAGAGAGAGAGAGAGAGAGAGAGAGAGAGAGAGAGAGAGAGAGAGAGAGAGAGAGAGAGAGAGAGGCTGTTTGCTTTTCTTCTTTGGTCGTCATGTTGTCGTCTATATTCTAGCTGCTTCATGTTTATTTCTAAGAGCTTCTTTTGGGCTAACTCCTTTCGTCATGCAATTAATTAACCACGCGACTTTTATTTTCTTGCACAAGATTTATTTGCCCGTAACTCATCGCGCGGAGCAGAGTCCAGCCGAAGTAGGGCGCGTCTATCCTACTTCACATCTCGGCTGCAACTGACTAACTAGTCAAATCACATGACGTGCGAGATTCCCGCTTTTACCAACGTCTGGTGTTTTCCCACAGAAACTGCCGTCTACGTGCTGATTTGAAAGCCCTATTCTACAGGCGCTTGGCAACACAAGTTCTAATAAATACATGCCCGTATTATATATTTATATATAGTTTGTTTTATTTTAATATATATTTAAAGTTATCAGAACTATGTTTCCATTTCAAATCGTTTTATGTTTTTACTTCTTTAATAAATTTGATGATTTTACTTACTTGTGGTACAAACACTCTGACATTGAATTTTTAACTCCCATCCCCCCGGCAATATTTTTCAAATTTAAGTTTTACAACGCCCGGATAGCATTTTTTGTAGTGAAAAGAATATTCTATGAAATGTACATGGTTATCCGAAATCTTTGGAAATTCAAATCGTTTTAGTGAACTAACATAAGCATATCCGAAACTTACTCATATCGCAAATCGTAGCTCTCAACACAAAGCAAAAAATTGACTGAGTGACAGCTTGTATCTAGAAAAACTCGTAAATTAGAGCATTCGTAAGTCAGGGTACAACTGTAATATTTTTCTTTGGCGTAATAAATTTGGAAATTCAAATGCTTTTAGTGAACTAACATAAGCGTATCGGAAGCTCACTCGTACCTCAAATTTTTAGCTCTCAACACAAAGCAAAAAATTGACTGTGTGACACCTTGTATCTAGAAAAACTCGTAAATTGGAGCATTCGTAAGTCAGGGTACAACTGTAATATTTTTGTTTGGCGTAATAAATTTGGAAATTTAAATGCTTTTAGTGAACTAACATAAGCGTATCTGAAGCTCACTCGTACCTCAAATTTTAGCTCTCAACCCAAAGCAAAAATTTGACTGTGTGACACCTTGTATCTAGAAAAACTCGTAAATTGGGCATTCGTACATACAACTGTAATATTTTTCTTTGGCGTAATAAATTTTATTTTTACTTATCTGAGGGGAATCATGTGACAGGAAGTAAGTCCAATTTAAGATGTTGATGTTACCTTTATTACTGTTTGGTGATATCTAGGTTGTCAACTATATTCAAAATGTAACTATATCATTTCAGTTTTTTTATTCTAAAAGTTGTGCTGCTCTATGTATATTGACAGTTGACAACCTAGATATCACCATTGATCAACTCTGTGCAGATACTGGATATCGTGAGGAGGATTTGCCAGTTGTGAAGACTGATAGAGATAGGTGGTGAGAGAGTGAGTTATGAGAATCCTTGGTGTCAGTGCAACATCTTATTATAATGGAGATTGTGTGTTTTTCTGTCTGTAACCGAAACTATATTACTACTCAAGTCACAATTCCCTTAATTATTTACATCAAATTCTCCATGATTTCATCTTTTTTAAACCTTCAGTTATTAATAAAAATTGTTTTACATTATTAATACTGTTGACCATATCAACGTACTAATAACATGCAATTGTATTTATATATACAAAAAAATAGCGGTTTACAGTGTGAACGGAGGGCTAATTTGCATATTGATAATTAAAATTTTATTTAATAAATATGTGCTTTGTATTATTGATTCTAATTTGTTGGTTTTATCTTAAGAAATATAAACAAAAATCTCGTGGATAAATCTTAAAAGAAATGTATTTACAAGAAGAAATAACTGTAATATTATCCTTTACTTCCTATTTTAACTAAATAGTTAAATTAGGAAAATTTACCAATGAAAGAGGGGAGTAATGGAAAATGATGGAATAGTTAGTTTCAAAGTTGTTCTATTTTTCGATTATACCCCCTCTGTTGCAAATCTTTTTATCTGCATCCTTAGTCAGTTTCATTAGCCTTTCTAATTTAATATGATATTTTATTATATTAAAACTTAAATACTTGCACCCGGAGGGTGCATATATTTGCTAGTGATGATAATGATGTTTACATAATTCGTTCAAGCAGTAGCAATATCATAAAAAATACATACAAAAAGCAAAACCTATAAAAAACAAAGACAACTAACGGATATGATTGAAAGCGCTTAGGAACAGAAAAAAACTTTTCTCACAACTGAAAAATGACAAAAAGTAACTAGCAAAAAAATAGATTAAAACTCGTAAGTTAGAGCATTCGTAAGTCAAGGTTTCGCTGTTGACAGTACACAATGAGCAAAAAAATCAACCGAGTAATAACTTGTACCACTGTACTCTAATCATGCAATTGTTTCAAAGAAGAAAAGGCATTTCAATTGGATTACGTAGAAGCGAGTACTGATAATAAGACATTTTTTTCTTGTTTTTGTTTAGTGGGGGTGGGGGAGGGGGCTGCATACAGAGGGAAAAATTGCTTCTTTTTAGATTCATTTTAAAATTCAGAATTGAACCAAAAATTAAATCAGAGCTCCAAAAAGAAAGAAATACACGCTTCCCTAAAGAAACAATAAAAAGGGAACTAATTCTGTTCTCAATTTGAAATATTGATCCTGGTTTTAAATTGATCCACCAAAAATAACGCCCTCTAACAAATGGAGGCTCATTAAGAACCTCTGCAATATTCAAATCTCGTTGTCGCATTTATTTTTTATTTTACGTCAGTCGCTATATATAAATCTTAAATACACAAGAGATCTATAAAAAATACGTAAGTCAACTGTTTATTAGTTCAAACTCTGGGCCCAGCAGGGAAATCCATATATATATACTATGTAGAAGTTATCCTTCAGATATAGAAACAATATAATACCGTCGCAGTGGGGTTCTAACTACTGTCGAGTTATTAGACTAGAACAACAGGCAAGGCTCTACGAGGAGTGAGCTGTTCTTTAAGGCCTGTCCTGTTATGCGGGAATAACAACCGACGGTGACTGGGTGGTGTTTCTAGACGCATGGAGCCGCTACAAAGGGATGTGCGACATGACGGACCCGGTGGTAATCAGAAATGAGCTTCGCGTTACCTGCACCCCAGAATTAAACAGGTTGTTATTCGATCTTATGGGTCCAGAAACTCTCAACACCGCTACAAAAGAACTAGTTCAATGGAACAAACATACGTGGCATCCCAATTGAATAAGAACAATCTGCCTCCGTGGATTGAATAAAGAGTTCAGTTTGAAATTCTAAAAACCTGATCAAATTCACCAGGAATTTGAAGAAGACTGTAATGGTTAATAAAATGGCAGTTGCCGATTATATTAAAAATGCAGTAACGGGAAACAACAAACGCTGAATTCAAAATCAAGCGCCAAAAAGGGAAAAGCGGGAATTTTTCAGTAGTTCAGAGAATGACAAGACGAGTGGTCACGCAACAAATCAGCTCCAGTATCAGCAAAAGAAAAACAAGATAAAATATGAACTATTAATACCACAATATAAAAGAAAGGACTATGCCCGGTATGCTATTATACATGTCTGTAATTCTATTTTAATACAGATTGTTATTTTAATACGACTCCGTTGATTTCTTTCATTGTGTTGAGTTTTGTTTAAAAGTTAGTAATTTGTGTAAACATATATAAAATATATGAAGCCCGTGGTGCGATGTTTAAAGTCATGGGAAATGGACTCGTCGCTCCGAGTTCAAATCCTGGATGTGATAATTGCATTTCACTTTGCGCTAATACCCTTGGGAAAGGTATGAATCCTACTCTCCCTCCAGCTATGGATAAATAGTAGGGCAGACTGGGCTCTTTAACCTTGGTTAGGCAACCAGTCTAGGAGAAGGAAAACTCTGAATTCAAACCTGTTGAACTCCGCTTAAGAAATTGACCTTGTGTCACATCCTGCTCGTGCGGAGGGGTTGGTAAATGTATATATAAAATATATACTACACCCAGCTTGCTACAAGACCATAGAGTATAGTGGATGAAATTTGACTATAGCACCAAAAATATTGGTTTTAATAGATCTGTGCATAATAATGATCATTTTTATCTCAGAAATTTAAACTGATTTTTGCTTCTTTTATGGTATAGAATTATTTTAATGCTGTCTTTATGCTGGTAAATACAGTATCTCTAGTGAGGAAAAAATGAGTAAAGAAAAGAAATGTAGATGAATAAAAATGAATTTTATTGATATCACTTTTAATCGATATCACTTACACATGTGTTTCGGTCTGTTTATCAAAATGTATACGGATTTAAAAAAATAAAAATACTACTGTGATGAAATAAAAAATAAAAATACTACTCTGATGAAATAAAAAATTTTATTTTTAAATAAAAAATAAAAATACTACTCTGATGAAGGTCGGCAAAATCTGTGTACGGAACATTTTATGCATTTTTCCTATTAATATTATCATCATCATTTCAACTCCATCTGATTATTTTAATAATAATAATAATAACGTAAATCCGTATACATTTTGATAAACAGACCGAAACACATGTGTAAGTGATATCGATTAAAAGTGATATCGATAAAATTCATTTTTTATCCATCTACATTTCTTTTCTTTACTCATTTTTTCCTCATATTGTCGGATTCATTTCCCATTTTCACAGTATCTCTAGTACACTCAGTCTTGCTAAAATGTCTTAAGAGTGACCTTCTAACAAAGTTATTAAAATCTGATTATTTATGAAACTAGTACAAAATAAAAAACACCCTCCGGGCGATGTAAAAATAGATTTTTGAAACATATTGCCCGAGGGGTGTGAGTAAAAAATTCAACGTCAGCGAGTTTGTACCCTAACTAAGTAAAATCATCAAATTCATTAAAGGATTAAAAAAAAAAACAATTTGAAATGTAAACTTTAAATACGTATTAAAATAAAACAAACTATATACAGATATATAATACCAGTCATGTATTTATTAAAACTTGTTTAAAAAAAACAATGAGAACTGTCTAATGTTGCATGTTAAAATTTTGAGTGTATTTATTCTGTTATGACGATTTTGGGTAATGTGACGTAAGCAGTGACGTAGTTTTTGTTACAGACAAAAACCGGAAGCGAATCTCCATTATTAATAGATATGTGAATTTATTGCTAAATACCCTGTTCTAGATTTTTAGAGATAAAACATTTATCCGGCAGATGCAAATTTCTTATCTTTAACTTTAGCATTAATTCTCTCGAATTATTTTATGTTTTAACAATTGATAGTGGAAAAGGCCATTTTTCCACTTTGGAAAAAATTAATGATAGTCAAATTTACCCTCATCGTGTTCTCTAATTAATTCACACGTTTGATCACAAAGTCATTAACGGTATCTATATTTTTCATTTAGAATAAAGATACAAAATTTTCATTTTGTATCTTTATCCTTCACAAAATATAGATATGAAATAAAAAGTTGTTTGCATTACCTTTTAAAATTAAAGACGTTAAATGTGAAATACCCGGATGCTAGCTTTGATATTTGCGAGGACCGGCATAATAAGCCTAAAAGCAGGTTTGTTTATTCGACCAGGGCCGGCAGGGTAGCCTCTTCCGAAATGTTTACCATAGTCTACTGGACAGGTGTTAGGGAAATATGAAAGGAACTCCAATGTATATATTTTTAATTTCTGAACTGGGATTAATAATTTTGATAAAAATGAAACTCTAAGGAAAACAACTTAATACACTAATTCATTTATAAGTTTAAAAAGAAAAAAAACAACTCTCCCATGCTTACAAAATACAGTATATTTATTTCTTATAATCTTGACGTGAAATATATGAAGTATACGCGAAACCCTTATGAATTAAAAATATATGGGGTGTTAAGAGGTTTTGGAGTTGTAAAGATTTAAAGGTCGCTGGATATTCTTGTTGCGTATTCTTTGGATTTTACTTTTAACCCCATCTCATTTGGTGGTCGCACTGAAAAGGAAGGAATTTAAGGAACGAAAAAGAAAGAGACAAAAGCGAAAGGTGGTTTTATGACTTAGGCTTTATTGACCGGTCAAGTCGCCTGTGGCAAGGAAAATCTCTCTGGCAAGTAGGAGCGATCAGACCCAGTTAAGGCATAAACTACTTATATATATATATATATATATATCCGGACTGACACCCAGCCGACCGGATTTCAATTCCAGCTGTAGGTAGCTTACAAAATGTCTAGCCACACTGAAGAGACTTGATAAGTCGAAACACGTGTCTGTGGATGACCTTCATCAGAGTGAATTTTTATTTTTAAAAAAATTTATAAATTAAAAAAAAAAATCACTCTGATGAAGGTCGTAAAAAATCTCTCTGTGTACGGAATATTTTTACATTTTTCCTATTATTATTATTATTATTATTATTATTATTATTATTATTATTATTATTATTATTTCAACTCCATCTGATTATTTTAATAATAATAATAACGTAAACCCGTACACATTTTGATAAACAGACCGAAACACATGTGTAAATGATATCGATTAAAAGTGATATCGATAAAATTTATTTTTATCCATCTACATTTCTTTTCTTTACTCATTTTTTCCTCATATTGTCGGATTCAATTTCCTCCCATTCTTACACACACACACACACACACATATATATATATATATATATATATATATATATATTATATATATATATAATATATATAGTGTACAATACATTTAAGGTGCCATTGTTACCATTGGTTTCTAAGCAGCGTGTTAGCCGATGAAGGCAAAAATAACAGCCAGTGTTAAACCTAGATATAGCCCAACCTGCACATGCAGAGATAAGAAAGACTGTCCACTACAACAAAGATGCAGCGTAAAATCAGTAATCCATCAAGCAACTATTAAACCAAGCAACACGAACCAGTGAAAGTTATGTGGGAATGGTGCAAGGTAACTTTAAACAAATAATACAAATTGGTAAATACAGCTTCAAACACGGCACTTTTATGACACACGTTGTATTATGAAAAAAATTAGCGTTCCATTCATTCTTCATTTCTATCTTGCTAAATACAGCTTCAATCTCGATACTTTTATGACACACCTTGTATATATATATATAATATTATTATTATTAGAGGAAAAATAAAGGGTCTATCATGATTTCAATCAAATTGGAATGATTTCATCAGGACCCTACAATATATTTTTAATATATTGAGCAGTTTGGATTATATATATATATATATATATACTATATATATATATATATATATATAGAGAGAGAGAGAGAGAGAGAGAGGGGGGATAAACCGACAACGTATTTCTCCACTTTTGGATTTATTTATAAAAATATTAACTTCGAAAACAATACGAGATTTAATCATTCCTTTTTCTAAAAATGAATAATTTTTCTTATCTGGAATTGCTTTTCATTTGAAAATCTAAAAATCCAATAAAATGAACGAAGCTAATGTTATCAAATATTGAACGAAAACTTATCATCCCCATTTTCTTTCTTTATTACATCCGATCTCTTTCTTTACTTTCTTTCATTTCTTTCTTTTCTTATTTCCATTTTTATTCTTTATTCAACCGTATTTCTCTCCTTTTTTCTTTCTTTCTTTCTTTATCTTCATTTTCATTCTTAATTGCACCCGATTTCTTTATTCATCTATTTATTTATTTCTTCATCCTTATTTTCATCTTTTATTCCATCTTTTTTGTTTGTTTGTTTGTTTGTTTGTTTGTTTCCTTCTTTCTTTTCTTCTTTCTTTCTTTCTTTCTTCATCCTCTTTTCTATTTCTTCTTCCATCCTTTTCCTTCCATCATACCTATTTTCATTTTTATTCTATCTTCTTTCTTTTTTCTTTCTTTTTTTCTTCATCCTTATTTAAATTCTTTATTGCACCCTATTCCTTTCTTTCTTTCTTTCTTTCTTTCTTTCTTCATCCTCTTTTCTATTCTTTCTTCCATCTTTTTCTTTTCATCATCCCTATTTTCATTTTTTATTCCATCTTCCTTCTTTCTTTCTTCATTTCTCATTTTTAATTCTTTATTGCACACTATACCTTTCTTTCTTTCTTTCTTTCTTTCTTTGCTTTACCATTTTCTTTCTTTCTTTCTTTCTTTCTTTCTTTCTATTTTAGAAGGTCTTTAAAAAAAGTAATTTTACTGAACATAATCTTGTTTGCTCTGTCTTTTTTTCTCATATTGTTTGAAATCTGAGAATCCAATAAAACGGTGATGGATCAAGCGAATGTTATCAAATATTGAACTAGAATTGAAGTTATCTATGTTAACGTTCTTAAAAACGCCGATCATCTTATTCGAAAAAGAAAAAAAAAAGAAAAAAAGAAAAAAAAAAAAAAAAGAATTTTTACTGAACGTAACTTGTATTCTTTTAGCACAACTGCTAAACAAATAGCCAGACTGACATCCTCATTTGGATTTCTTGTATGCAAATACGTGTACACGCCGGATTAAAATAAAACGCGGGAGAAAAACGCGCGAAAAAAAAACGCGGAAAAATAAAACTCTAAATAAGGTAATTGCAAAATCTACAAGAAGGACACGTTGCCTGCTGCCTTTTTTGTATCGGTCTTTTTGTTTGTTTTTGTTTGTTTTTTATTTATTTTATTTTATGTTTTTTTTTTGACGTTTGCGAGAAACGAGGTTATAAATAAATAAACGAATTCACCTTAATTGGATTTTTTGTAGCGTAAATAGACATCAAACATGCCAGCTTGAATGTTGATCAATAAAATCAGTAAGGGCTTCCATGTTTTCTATGAAATGCAGAGAAAAAAACAAAAAGAAAAATATTCCGGAGAAGTTTTCTCTGATTTGAATTACAGAAAGTTGAAGCCAAGTAATATTCATTAAGATGAAGAACAAAAATAAAGATGAGTTGGTTGGTTGATTTAATGGCATATCAACCCTTGTAGGTTATGTAATGTAATTTTTTTTGTTTTCTGATAATATATGTTTTTGAAATAATTTTTATTAATTCTATATGTATTAACAAATCGGTAGAAATAAATTTTACTAACGTCATGTGTATCAATAAATTGGTAGAAATGATTTTCATTAATTTCATGTATAGACACTGGTAGAAATGATTTTCATTAACTTCATGTATAGACACTGGTAGAAAGGATTTTCATTAATTTCATGTGTAGAAATTGGTAGAAATGATTTTCATTAACTTCATGTATAGACACTGGTAGAAATGATTTTCATTAACTTCATGTATAGACACTGGTAGAAATGATTTTCATTAACTTCATGTATAGACACTGGTAGAAATGATTTTCATTAATTTCATGTGTAGAAATTGGTAGAAATGATTTTCATTAACTTCATGTATAGACACTGGTAGAAATGATGTTCATTAACTTCATGGGTAGAAATTGGTAGAAATGATTTTCATTAACTTCATGGGTAGAAATTGGTAGAAATGATTTTCATTAACTTCATATATAGAAATTGGTAGAAATGATGTTCATTAACTTCATGTATATCAATAAGCTAGTAGACATAATTGTCATTAACATGGGTATCAATAAATACTAGTAGTTTACTTTCAGCTACCACCTTCGAGCAGCTATATGATAAAAGGGATAGGTTTTGGCCATATAAAGAATTTAAAGAATTCAGTCGGCATGAGATATTTTCAGTTAGATGCGACCAGAGATTCAGAGCGAGTGGACTCGAAAGTCGCTCGCTCTGAAAGATGCTTCTCCACCGTGGTAATTGAAGATGGGCTGGGTTGTTGAAATAAAGCTTTATAAGAAAAACAACAAATCTTATTGGTTAATTTATTCAAACAAGAAATGACCAACCGAAGAAATAAAGAAAGAAACAACCAATGAAAACAGCCGACTGGATCAATCTATCTATCTATCTATCTATCTATCTATCTAAGGATGATTATATCTATCTATATCTATCTATCTATCTATCTATCTATCTTAGTCTGGTTATACCTATCTATCTATCTATCTAGCTAGCTAGCTAAGTATGATCATATTTATATATCTATCTATCTAAGTCTGGTTATATCTATCTATCTATCTAAGTACGATTATATCTATCTATCTATCTATCTATCTATCTATCTATCTAAGTCTGATTATATCTATCTATCTATCTATCTCTCTAAGTATGATTATATCTATCTATCTATCCATCTATCTATCTATCTGTCTTACTATGTCGATCTATCTATATAAGTCTGATTATATCTATCAATCCGTCTCAGTCAGCTTATATCTATCTACCTATCTTTCTAACTATCTATCTATCTATCTATCTATCTAAGTCTGATTGCATCTATCTATCTATCTGATAAGTAACAAATAAGACTCCTCATCCCATCATTACTCTGTCTGTCTATCTGTCTGTCTGTCTCTCTTTCTCTGTTCCCATTATATATATTTACCATACCTCTCCTCACGAGCAGGATGTGACACCAGGTCAATTTCTTAAGCGGAGTTTAATAGGTTTGAATTCAGACTTTTCCTTCTACTAGACTAATTACCTAGCCATGGTTTAAGACCACAGTCTGCCCTATTATATTTGCCCATAACTGGAGCAAGTATTGGATTCATACTTTTCTCAAGAGTATGAGCGCCATGTGAAATGCAAACAGCTTCGTTACAGGTTTGAATTCAAAGTTTTCCTTCTCCTAGACTGGATACATAACCAAGCTTAAAGAGACCTCTCTGCCCTACTATTTACCCATAGCTGGAGGAAGATTAATTGGATTCATACCGTTCCCAAGATAGATAGATAGATGCGATCAGACTTAAATAGATATATAGATAGATAGTTAGAAAGATAGGTAGATAGATATAAGCTGACTGAGACGGATGGATAACCAAGCTTAAAGAGACCAGTCTGCCCTACTATTTACCCATAGCTGGAGGAAGATTAATTGGATTCATACCGTTCCCAAGGGTATTAGCGCATGTGATATGCAAACAGCTTCGTCTAGGAATTGAACTCTGGTCGACGAGTCCATTTCCTACGACTCTAACCATTACACCACGTGCCTCCATATATTCCCGAGATGTGGGTATACAACATATGGGGGTCCATTTAATGCTGTATTATAAAAAAGTCAATTCCTCCAGACATTATACTCTTTCGTTGGAGGTGCATGGTGTAATGGTTAGAGTCGTAGGAAATGGACTCGTCGACCCGAGTTCAAATCTCGAATGAGGCTGTTTGCATTTCACATGCGCTAATACCCTTGGGAACGGTATGAATCCAATTAATCTTCTTCCAGCTATGGGTAAATAGTAGGACAGACAGGTCTCTTTAAGCTTGGTTATGTATCCAGTCTAGGAGAAGGAAAACTCTGAATTCAAACCTGTAAAACTCCGCTTAAGAAATTGACCTTGTGTCACATCCTACTCGTGCAGAGGGGTTGGTAAATATAGATACTCTTGCGTTATCATTCTGAGACAGACAGAGACACGCAGTTTAAATAATTATACGAATCTTCAGGTACCAGTCTCTTTGCTAAGCTCTTTGGCGCTGTTCCGAGTGATTCTTCTATCATTGATGCCACCGTCACCATCATGTTTCAAAGATTTTTACGATATTATTTGACCCCATTCGAGTTTTTTCCCCTTCGCCTTAGCCGGTGGTTCACTGGAGACTGAGTGACAGCAAGATTCTTCTGGGTTTTCTAAATGATCTTAACAATGCTGTAATTTGGATGGTCCCGGTTCTACCTCTGATTTCCAATTCACCCAGACTTTTTTCCAGATTCTTCGGGATCGTTTCACGGGCACCAATTACAATTGGTACGACCTTCACCTTCATGTTCCACAGTTTTTTCAGTTCTCTGTATTCTTCTTCTTCTTCTTCTTCTTCTTCTTCTTCTTCTTCTTATTATTATTATTATTATTATTATTATTATTATTATTATTATTATTATTATTATTTTGTTTTTCACACCTGCCGTAGCTGGTGGTTCACTGGAGGCTGAGTGACAGCAAGTCTCCTCAGGTCTTCAGGACTCTTCTGAGTATTCTAGCCGATCCCAAAAGTGCCGTAGTTTGGATGGTCTCGATTATTCCTCTGATTTCCAGTTCAACCAAATTCTTTTCCAGAGCTTTGGGGATCGTTCCAAGGGCACCAATTACAATTGGTATGACCTTCACCTTCATGTTCCACAGCTTCTTCAGTTCTCTGGCAAGGTCCGAGTATGTGTCTATCTTTTTGCTTTCGTTCATTTTCACTCGGTGATCAGCTGGGACAGCAAAATCCACGAGATGGCAGGTTCTCACTTTCATGTCAATTATTATTATTATTATTATTATTATTATTATTATTATTATTATTATTATTATTTATTTATTTATTTATTCATTTATTTATTTATCTAATGGTCTATTAAAAGATTTCTTGTATTTATCCAGCCATTATATTCTTGCATTTTAGTCTGATACAGAGAGAGAGAGAGAGAGAGAGAGAGAGAGAGAGAGAGAGAGAGAGAGAGAGAGAGAGAGAGACAGAGACAGACAGACAGACAGACAGACAGACAGACAGACAGACAGATTAGGAGACAGAG
>CM042167.1:74261269-74266269 GCA_023376005.1 Doryteuthis pealeii
CGAGTTCAAACCCTGAATGAGGCTATTTGCATTTGACATTTCGCTAATACTTTTGGGAACGGTATGAAACCAACTACTCTCCACCCAGCTATAGTTAAATAGTAGGGCAGACAGGGCTCTTTAACCTTGGTTAGGTAACCAGTCTAAGAGAGTCTTGAATTTGAATTTCATTTATTCCTTTCCAGACAGCATTGAATTTGATATTAACGATAACCAATACACGACCAGTTAATATCGTAGGAAATGGACTCGTCGATCCGAGTTCAAATGCTAAGTGAGGCCCTTGTGAACAGTATGAATCCAACTACACTCCCTCCAGCTATGGGTAAATATTAGGGCAGACTGGGCTTTTTAACCTTGGTTAGGTAAACAGTCTAAGAGAGTCTTGAAATTGAATTTCATTTATCTCTTTCCAGACCGCATTGAATTTAATCTTAAAGACAACCAGTTAGTGTCGTAGGAAATGGACTCGTCGACCCGAGTTCATATCCTGAATGAGTCTGTTTGTATTTTACATTGCGCTAATACTTTTAGGAAAGGTATGAATCCAACTCTCCACCCAGCTATAGTTAAATAGTAGGGCGGACTGGACTCTTTAACCTTGGTTAGGTAACCAGTCTAAGAGAGTCTTGAATTTGAATTTCATTTATCCCTTTCCAGACCGCATTGAATTTAATCTTAACGATAACCATTACACGACAAACGCCTCCTATTATTCTACTTATAGCTAGGAGGAAGATGATAGACGATCGCTCTGCCTTTTATTCCTTGCGCATGAGTAGCACATTTTCGTCATCTAAGAATTGTTAAAGTCAAGGCTGGTTTAGCTCAGTCGGTAGAGCTCCTGACCAGGAACCTCAAGGTTCCTTGTTCAGTACCGGCCCGCAACAACTCAGCGTATGAGTAGCCCAGAGATCTGTGCGGTAAAGCGAGGAGCTGATGGTAGGTGTGGCGCTCCGTCTCAGACGCTAAAAAACAATCTCCTTGGCCTAGCGCTAGTAAAAAGGGGAAGGACTCCCTCGCTGTCTGGTTGATACCGACTTCAGGCCACCCCGACGACTTTACTTACTTTTACTTTTATTATATTTTTGAGTGTTGCAAAGATTAGTATGTTAATTATTGAACATGTTTAGTATATTATTTCCCGTATTAAATGCTATTTTATCAATGTTAGGTTTGTTGTTTTTTAATTTGAATTTCATTTAACCCTTTTCCGGGCAGCATTGAATTTCATCTTAACGATAACCATTACACGAACAGCGCCTCCTATTATTTTACTAATAGCTTTCAGGAAGTGGATAGATGATCCCTTTCCCTTTTATTAGCTGTAAATAAGGTGCACATTTTCGTCATGCTAAAGATTGTCAATATTTGAATTTGAATTTCATTTAACTCTTACCAGAATTTTATCTTACCGATGACCACTACACACGAGAGCATTTGGAATAGATAAGCATGTAAGCACACACACACACACACACACAAATATATATATATATATATATATATATATATATATATATATATGGTATTTAAGGCCTTTTTATTCCCAAATAACTTTGCTCTGTTTACAATAATTAAACATTGAGCTCTCATACGGAACCTGAACTCTACAACAAACTACTGGTAGAGAATTAGGACCCACCTAGAATCACCTTGTACCAAGAAACTTGGTACCGCACCAAAGAATAATTGCTCCTTTACCACAGAAGTTGAGCTCTCCCTGGAAATTCTACAGAAAAAAGGACCAAACTACCGGATAATAGACTGACAGATGGACAAATTCACACCGGAGTACTCATTAAAGAACATCCCATATCCGACACCACATGAATTCTCCTTATCACTCATGGAGAAAATAGTGGAATTCATAAAAAGAATGAGATGGAAAACTCTATTCTACATGGAACCCCCTGAAGAAACAAACAAATCCGGGAAAGAAAGCAGACAAATTAAAAAAACACCGCCAACCAAGGAAAAAAAAAAAAAAAAAAAATCCACCAATAAAAAAGACACTTGAAAAGAAAGAATGCAATATGACCACCCCTGAATGAGGGAGGTGAAATGTATGAATATAAAATGAGTTTGGCCATGTGCCTGTCTAAATAAAATATATCAGTGGTCTGAAGAAGCTCGTGAGCATAATCGCGAGTGGAAATGGTCCATAACCACGATCCCCATGGTATTTAAGGCCTTTTTATTCCCATATATATATATATATATATATATATATATATATATATATATATATAGAGAGAGAGAGAGAGAGAGAGAGGTAATTCCATGTCAAATCCTCCAGGCCATGTCACCCACACCTTTCAAATTTTATGAAATTTTGTTCATGTGTGGACTATATTAAAATTAGACAATCCACAAAATTTTAGCTTTCAATTCCAAGAATTGGCGAAGTTATGTCGATTTGAGAGGGTTCACGAAAAATGGCGACTTTTGATAACCTATTTTTGTCTGTAAAATGTGATCTAGAGCCTCCCTACTTCTAAAAAATGGTTTATAAAAGCACTTTTGCCCGGGGAATCCAAAAATGCTATCAAAATAGTATAAACCAATTTTAAGTTGTTGATGATTTTAGATTTTTTCATAGCAAGATCAATATCCTGATGTGGCACTGCATCTATGACAAAGATTATTTTCTATTATTATTTCATATCTATTGAACATTATTTTTACCAAAAAGATCATATATATATATATATATGCTTACATGCATATGCATATATATATATATATATATATATATATATATATATATATATATATATATATGAAAATGGAAAAGGAATTGAATCCGACAATATGAGGAAAAATGAGTAAAGAAAAGAAATGTAGATGGATAAAATGAATTTAATCAATATCACATTAATCAATATCACTTACACATGTGTTTCGGTCAGTTTATGTGTGTGAAAATATTTCGCACACATAGAAGAATCGGTCTATCTCAACGTTCTATTTCAGCGTTCCAAATTTTTAAAAAAAATTCGATTTTCGAATATTTCCAAAAATCTCTGTTGTTTTTTTTTTCCCAACGAATTTTTCATTCAAAATAAATGTTCACTCTGATGAAGGTCGATTCTTCTATGTGTGCGAAATATTTTCACACACATAAACTGACCGAAACACATGTGTAAGTGATATCGATTAATGTGATATCGATTAAATTCATTTTATCCATCTACATTTCTTTTCATTACTCATTTTTCCTCATATATGCATATGTATGTAAGCATATATATATGCACGTAAGCATATATATATATATATATATATATATATATATATATATAGTAGGGCAAACTGGGCTCTTTAACCTTGGGTAGGTAACCAGTCTAGGAGAGGGATAACTCTGAATTCAAAATTCCTGAGGTCAGTCGTTGATTGGGTTTGTGGCATTCCTTGTGCACCAGTTCTTTCCTATCGACTGTGCCAAAAAGTGCGGATGGTCCAACACAAGCCTTCACCACTATAAACAAATCACAGTGTTGGTTGTTCATTGTATGATCCCTCAAGCATCGAAATCTACGAGAGAGTCCATAATACACACACACACACACACACACACACACACACACACACATATATATATTATATATATATATGCTTATCTATTTCAAATTTGGTAAATTGACGTTGATATGAGCTTTCAAAGGTCCTTAAATCATGCCTTAAAAATCACCTAATTTCGTGTAAATTTTAAGTGTCAATTTTATTATCTTTTCTACTAGATGAAGAAAATGATCGAAACCGTAAGATTTTGTTTTCTGTATCAATGACTAACGTTTTCGTCAAGAAAGGCGTGCCAAGTCAATTCTTTTGCTCTAAGCCCCCTATTGGCAGTCATGGAGAATTAATCCTTTCAAACACGCCCCCACCCTCCTGTAGCACTTTACACTAATGACTTGTTTGTATAATTAGGTGACCCCTTTGACAAAACCTATTTACCGGCCTGAGTTGAAATAAGAAACCCTATAAAAAGTCCGGCTGCCAAATGTAAGTATCAAATTGCTTAATTGGCTCGATGCCAATTGTTTGTCTAAAAGAATCCAATTGTAGAGGAAGACATTCCCTTAGCGAAGTTCTTCGTATTAATCGAATCGTATGCTGATACCAGTCCCCGCAAACTCAGCACATAAGTAGCACCGATTGGGTAATCGGATCTATATGCTAAAGTGGGGAGCTGACGGTAGGTGTTGTGCTACACCTCAGCAAAAAAAACAATTTCTCTGATTTAAAGCTGTCGACGGGGCGGCCTAAAGTCCGTATCAGCCAGTCAGCGAGGGAGTCTATCCCCTTTTCAATAGCGCTAAACCAAGGAGATTGTTTTGGCGTCTGAGGTAGAGCGCCACCTACCACCAGCTCCTTACTCTACCGCACAGATCCCTGTGTTACCCATACGCTGAGTAGGCGAGGACCGTTATCGAACTAGGAACCTTGTGATTTCTAGCCGAACGCTCTACCGACTGAGCTAACCCGGCACTTTATAGAATGTAGACTTAACAAAAATTCCTCAAATGAACAAATTTTCTATAATACTAGCAATTCATATAATAAAGCCTTACATGATAACGAATACATGAAAAATAAACTTAAATTTAACAATGAGCATAAAAGCGATCCATAAGAGAATAACAAAAAAAATTGTGAACCTTGTGATTTCTAGCCTAACGCTCTACCTACTGAGCTAACCCGACCGCTTGATATGATGGCCACCCAAGCATTGGAGGATTGGTGGTCGATCTGATAATAATTTTCTTGTCGATTAATTTCTTAACTGAGATGTTCTTGAACGCCCGACATTATAAAGGATCGATACCAAAACACATTGCCTTTGATATTAAGTAAGAATCGATATTCTATAATATCGCAACAACAAACTGTCACGCTCACGCTGTTCGAAATTGACATATTCGATTTTTTTCTTGTATCGTTTCTGTTTATGAATCTCGATGACATGAAATATTTGCCACGATCTCATTTAGTAA
>CM042167.1:74273769-74286269 GCA_023376005.1 Doryteuthis pealeii
AGTATAATTCCCTTTGGTTAAAATAGCCGAACAATGTTATTTGCTAACGTGGCAGGCACAAGGGAAAGCCACTTTTCATTTTCGAAAGTGAATCTATCAAAGTGTCTCCACTAAATTACCCCACACTCGAAAACAAGATTGTCTGTCGTTTTTTTTGTTTTTAATTTTCATTAGTGAGCCATTATTTTGATGTGAATAAAGATCACTAATAACAATTAAGGAAAAATACAATATGGCATCGGCGTTAGAGTAAATGATTAAAAGAGTGATATTTACATAGCAGAGATGATATTTGAGACATCAAACGACTTGTTTATTTCTTGATTAGAAAATGGTGGAAACACTTGCTTAAAGGACATCGTTAACGTCCTTTAGACACAAGTTGCACTTATATCCAAATTATAGAAATTACGACTGCCCCTGGGAAACATTATGGAATTAAGACATTTAGTTGATGTGCAGTTCTGTTCTGTATTCATCTGATATATATATATATATCGGCGGCCGAACGGATATGGTCTCTGACTATGCCTGTGAAGTCCCGGTTTCGATTCCTGTCGGAGGGGAATCGTTAGTATACATCGCTGAAGAGACTTAATAAAGTCGAAACAGTCTGTACGGTGTTCTGCATAGCGAGCCATCCTTTGCGGGATTTACTTGTCAAGTTTATTTTCTATAATTATCGAATTTTATATACATGCTTTATAATGCGTTAGCAAAATATAAATAATAATTTATTCAACATATATCTTATATATATATATATATATATATATATATATATATATATAGAGAGAGAGAGAGAGAGAGAATACGATACATTTAAAGTACGATTATTACTATTGGTTTCTAAACTGCTTGTTAGCCACTTATCGTCAATCCTATGGATTTTATTCAACGAACTTTGATCTATTAAACATTGCTCAAAATATAAATACCAGGGGTCATCAATTAACATTCTTAAAATTTTGTAAAGCAAATACAAGACAAAATTATCTAAGTAACAAAGTGGAATAAACTACCATCATCAATAGTGAATGCCCCATCTCTAAACTCCTTTAAGGCAATGTTAGATAATCTGTGGAAAGAATATAATTATTCTGTGGAATTAAGAGTAATGTTTATAAGGAACAGCTAACAGGTCTCAGACCTAATATACTAGCTGAAAAAGATATTATTTCACTCCATTCGAGTTTTTCCCACCTGCAGAAGCCGGTGGTTCACTGGAGGCTGAGTGACAGCAAGTCACCAGGATCTCCAGGACTCTTCTGAGTATTCCAGCCGATCTCAATAACGCTGTAGTCTGGATGGTCTCGATTCTTCCTCCGATTTTTAATTCATCCAGACTCCTTTCTTACCACTTTGGGATTGTTCCAAGGGCCCCAATCAAAATCGGCACGACCTTAACCCTCATGTTCCACAGTTTTTTTTAGTTCTCTGGCAAGGTCTAAGTATTTATAGATTTATTATTATTATTATTATTATTAGACAACTTTTCGGCGCTAAATATACCGGAAGCTCAGAATTAAGTGTTTTGTGAGAATAAGACTCTGATCATTGTTAAATCATACGACACTGTTTATTGTCTACCGGTTCGAAAATCTTACTCGTCTCAACCAAGGTGAATGACCGTTCCCCTTGGAGAATACACAAGTCGGAGACCGTGGTGGGTGGGGGAGGGATCACAAGATCTGTGAAAAGCCAAACATTAAACATGGCTCCAAACAAAAAGACACCCCCCCCCAAAAAAAGTGCATTATCTGATTCAGACTTTGAGGATGAACTTCCTAATGAGTTTCCTTTATTATCAAGTCATCAGCGCAAACTTTGTTGGCCAAATTATCACCATTCTTAATTGAAAATGTTTATCACGACAAGAACCGAAACTCGATTGGTACAAAAATTAGAAAAAAGAATTAGTGAAGCGTAAGTGATTTAAACAAAATCAGCTGAAATTCAGTTTGTATCATTTGGATTTTTCAGACTGTTGTCCTCGTCTTTATTGTTATATACACAAAGTTTCGGTCGACGTCCCTGTTACGATTTCAGGGGCCATCCTTTAAGCTTCAAGTAAGAGCGCTTGTCCAGCGAAAATCATTGGTAAAGAATCCTTTGTTTATTCCTTGGTGCTCCTCAGTACTGCAAGTCCTTCGTCAATGATAGCAAATGGACGCCTCTCAGTATCAGTGATTAAGTAGTCAACCAGCCACGCATTCGCAATGTTAATTGGCTGAGGTTTAAACCACGTGACCTGGCTTAGTCTATAAATTTAACTGGTGTACTGTAGCACACCTTATATATATTTACCAACTACTCAGCACGAGCAGGATGTGACACATGGTCAATTTCTTAAGAGGAGTATAACAGGTTTGAATTCGGAGTTTTCCTTCTCCTAACCAAGGTTAAAGAGCCCAGTCTGCCCTACTATTTACCTATAGGTGGAGGGAGAGTAGAATTCATACCTTTCCCAAAGGTATTAGCACTAAATGAAATGCAATTACTAGGTCCAAGATTTGATATACCAAAATAATCCAACATTTTCCTCCGCTTTTCTTGTGGGTTTTTCTTGTCGAACTCTGGAACCTTCTTGTTGAATTCGGGAGCCTTCATGTTATAATCGGCAGCCTTCATGGAACTTCGAACCGAACCCTTCATTAAATCCACGGGGGTAGACTGTTCTCATTCAGAGAGAGGAGAACAATCTAACCAAATGGATTAAATATAGGGGTAGGTTTGAAGTTCCATGAAGGCTCCCGATTACGACAAGAAGTCTCCCGAGTTCAACAAGATGGTTCCCATATTCGATGAGAAGGTTCCCTTGTTCGACGAGGAACACCCGATAATGGCCGGAGGGCACATCGGCCGATGTTGTGTATATCTATTAATAATGGAGATTCGCTTTCGTTTTGTCTGTAACAAAAATTACGTCACTGTTTACGTCACATTACCCAAAATCGTCATAACATAGAATAAATACACTCAAAATTGAACATGCAACATTAACAGTCCTCATTGTGTTTTTTAAAACAAGTTTTAATAAATACATGACTATAAATATATTTTTTAATCCTTTAATGAATTTGATGATTTTACTGACTTAGGGTACAAACTCGCTGACATTGAATTATTTACTCCCACACTCAAAGCAATATGTTTAAAAAATCTATTTTTACATCGCCTGGAGGGTGTTTTTTCTATTTTGTACTAGTAACCATAAATATGAGACAATAGTCCGAAAAATTAAATTATCAAGCTTCGTATAAAAATCTAAACATATCAGCAATAGTTAGAATGTTGCATACCCTCTTCATTACTTCTTTACTTACTTCTTACTCTATTCTTCTGGCCGTCTTTGGAATCTTATAACATCTTGTCTTGGTCTGGAATCTTCAAAGGCCTGGACTTTCTTGTGGACTTCGGGTCTGGTCTTCTATTGTGGATTTCTCTTTATCAGAAGCCCTGTGTCATGTTAGTTTTTAGAGGTAATAACACAAGACTTCCGATTTGCTTTGATCTTACTTTATTTTTAAATCCCCAACCAGACATCTGCGCAGAGTGATCGGAGCGTGTATAACACGACACACCACCGTCATGGTTTCTCGCCGATTGAAATCTATTTCTAATCTAAACCGGAAGAAGGTTCCCCGCCGATTCTCACGGTATCCACCGGAAAGGTTAGGACTGAGGTCAACCTTGTCACTCATCCTTCAAGGCCGTGGGCTGTAACTTAAACCGCCATTTTTTATTTCTACTACTATTGCACATAAATATTTAGGTATCTAATAATATGTTATGGTCAAGAAGAACCAATTCCATTCCTAGATATTTAAAAATGTGTTTACAAAATGAGTTTGTAAGATTCAAAGTGAATATTTGAAGAACATACAACCACGACAAGGGTTGAGGGACAATACATTTAATAGATAACAGCACATGAATACAAAGGATACATAATAGAAGAGTACATGGATACATAAGATACAAATACAAGAGTAGATAAACCTACATATATATATTTACCAACCCCTCCGCACGAGCAGGATGTGACACAAGGTCAATTTCTTAAGCGGAGTTCAAACAGGTTTGAATTCAGAGTTTTCCTTCTCCTAGACCGGTTGCCTAACCAAGGTTAAGAAGGCCCAGTCCTGCCTACTATTATCCATAGCTGGAGAGAGAGTAGATTCATACCTTTCCCAAGGGTAATTAGCGCTAAGTGAAAAGCAATTACCACATCCAGGATTGAACTCGGGGCGACGAGTCCATTTCCCATGACTTTAACCATTACACCACGCGCTTCCTATAAACCTACATATATAAAAGGACTGAAGCGTCCATAGATAGAAATGACTTACAAAGAGGGGGGCCGGAGCCCCACCGAGAAAGGGGTAGACCGTGTCTAACCCAATGTGTCTCGTAGCGAGGAAAAAGAGGAAGAGAAATTCGAATCAGCCGCTTAAATAGCATACGTCCCCTGGTGAGAACAAGCGACAACAAGCCGGGCAGATAACTCCTCCAGGCCAAGGGAAGATAATCCCCTACAAGTTTAAAAAAAAGAAGAAATTTGAATACTCATCAAGAATGAAGAAAACAGAACGTCTTCGGCATAGAATAACCCAACAAGGGTTGACATGCCGTAAAATCCAACCCACCAACCAACCAACCAACAAACCAACCAGCCAACCAACTTACACACGAATACCAACAGGGTAGAAATGTCGGGCAGTGATATGTTGATAGCATACGAGTAAACTAGCTACACTACTGTACAGGGCGATATGTGTCGCATAGGCCAACTCAAGTTGTAGTAGCAGTCATCGTTATTAGTAGCCGTTAGGTCAAGGAACAACATACACGCAAGTTGTATAGTCACAAGCGGCTTAGTATTTATTTCTAGGGTCGTGGGCTCTTTTTCAGAGAGGAGGAAAGCCAGAGAAGTAATAAAGCTGAAATGAATTAGCAAGTAAGTCTCGAAATCTGTCTTCTCTCTCTCTATTACACGACCCGGCCCCCATGTATATATTATCCCGATGTTCGATGTACGATGTTATATAGTATCTATATATATTCACCAACCCCTCCAGGCGACGAGCTGGATGTGACACGAAGGATCAATTTCTTAATCAGTTCAACAGGTTTGAATCAGAGTTTTCCTTCTCACTAAGGCTTCTGTCTGCCTAACCAAAGTTTTAAAGAGTCAGGTCCTGCCCTACTATTTACCCATAGCTGGAGGGAGAATTGGATGCATATCCTTTTCCAAATTCAATGGTGTTAGCGCTAAGGAATGAGAGCTGAGAGTGACAACAGAGGGAGAGCTCGGGAAAAACAGAAAGAGATGAGAGAGTGAGAAGAGAGAGAGAGAAAGAAGAGAGAGAAGAGAGAGAGGAGAGAGAGGAGAGAGAGAGGACGTACGATATTATATAGTGGGTATATACGACATGGTTTTGTTGGGCTGCTGTTCAGTGCCTGGCTGAATTTTATGATGTATGGAGTCTGGAACCAACTTGGGAAATAAGGGATTATCTTGTGTCATTCAGAGTTTTTTAGTATTAACACAAGGCCACCTTCTTTTACTCATGTATTTATTTATCTCCACCCCCCCACCAAATCACAACTGCTGAGAACAAGAAATCCATTGTCTTGTTCTCTAGCACATTCTCCCAGATCTCAATTTACCTCTGACCTCTCACATCCTCTTCTTACCCTTCGCCACGTTCCTCATTTTTGCGTTCAATAAACCATGACAAATGTGGTGTCTATGCTGAATCATCAATTAAACTTTTCCGTTCTTCCCTCTAACTCAAAATTCTTCTTCTTTGCTTAAAACTTTTCCGTTTCTGCTGCAAATTACGCACGACTGATCATAGATGGTTTCTAGTTTGAGGCCTTCTGACAAGCCATGCGCTTGGTTTGGCCATTTTGGGGGTAGTATGCGATGGTATTAATTCTATGTCGATGCATGAAAACGTAAGAGTGAAAAATGCTCTGTAAAAACAAAATTGACAATAAAGAAATTGACACAACGTTATGGGCCGATTGTTGTAATCTCTTGTTATAATGTACAGAAAAAAATCTGAAAGCTAAATTTTTTTTAGGAAAAAAAATTTGAAAAGTTTAAAATGATTGTGAATTATTAGAATTAAGCGGGAAGTTCTGCTTGATTCATTTGGATTAGAAAAAAAAAAAACAAAAAAAAAAAAACCCAAAAAGCAAAAAGCATATTTCAACTTTAGAAGGATGGAAATCGGAGAAGATAGCGAAATGTTTGTTTTGGCTTTTTGTTTTGTTTTTTGTTTTTTTTATGAAGGAGACCAATGGTTTATTTTTTTGTTTTGTTTTATTTTATTGATTTTTTTTTGTTGTTGTTTTCGAATCTTAAGCAACGTAAAGAAGATTGATTGAAAACGGAATGCGCGCGTGCGAGAGAGAGAGAGAGAGAGAGAAGAGAGAAGAGAGAGAGAGAGAGAGAGAGAGAGAGAGAGAGGTAGAGAGACAACACATGAGTTAAAAGGTGAAGATCATAAAAGAGAGAAGGAAGAGGGTGAAGAGATGAGACGAGAGAGTGGGAAAACGGAGGAGAGAGAGAGAGAGACAGAGAAGAGAGAGAGAGAAGAAGAGAGAGAAAATAAAAGACAGAGAGAGAGAGAGAGAACAGAGACACACACACAGAGGGAGGGAGAGACAGAGAGAGAGAGAAAGAGAGAAAGAAGAGAGAGAGAGAGAGAGAGAGAGAGAGAATGAGAAAGGTAGAGATAACATGAGAGAATGGAAGAGAGAGGAGAGAGCGAGAAGAGAGAAGAGAGAGAGAGAGGAGAGAGAGAGAGGAGAGAGGGAGAAAAACGAGAAGAGAGAGAGAGAAAAAGAGCAGAGAAACACGAAAAGACAGAGAGAGAGAGAGAGAGTAAGAAGAGAGAGAGAGAATGAGAGAGAAAAACAAAAGACACACACAACACACACACACAGAGAGAGAGAGAGAGAGAGAGAGAGAGAGTGAGAGAGAGAGAGAGAGATTGAGAGAGACGTTATTTATTGTTAATCCTAAAATAACAATTCAAGCACAAAGATGGCGTCGTACATAGGGCGCCACACGCAATTTCCAAGACCCCACCCCATCCATCAGCGTCCATTATATAAATGATAACGATACGATAATAGTGAATAAAAATCGATAACGTTATTTTGATGAATCAAATTATTTTGTAGAAAAACGACTTTAAATGAGGCAAGCTACGACGCTTTGATCATTCCTCGGTTTTAGAGGATTATTAACAATTGCCAAAAGCCGAGATTAGTTTTCCAAAATAAAACATTAAATCAAGCAGTGACAAGCCTATTTTGCGACTAGCAAGAGTACCCGGCTATGGCCGGGAATTTAAAAACAAAAATGCTTGGAGAAAAATGTTTCGTGAAATAATTCTTATATACATACAGGGTGCGACAGATATACCTCCCACGTTTTAGAATGTGTGGTTCAACTGAAATTGGGCAAGTGGTAATTGTAACTCCATAAAGCAGTGACAAGCCGATGTTACAACTAGCAAGAGTACTCGGCTATGGCCGGGAATAAAATAAAAATAAAGCTCGGAGAAAAATTGATTCATGAAATAATTCTTAGGGCCGGTTGGGTGATGGTAGACGCCAAAACAATCTCCTTGGTTTAGGCGCTAGTGAAAAGGGGATACCCTCCATCGCTGTCTGGCTGATACCGACTTTAGGCCACCCCGACAACTTTACTTATATATATATAATATATATATAAATAAATATACATATATTATATATATATAAGTTCTTATATAAAGTTTATAGCATTATATATATAAAATGCTAAAAAGTTTAAATATAGTGTTTTCAAATCTGTAACACATCCTAGGGCCACAGAAGAGTGAACACGCCCGACCACTACTCAACTCTCTCTCTCCCTCCTTCATCACACACACACACACAACACACACACACTCTCTCCTCTCTCTTATATATATATATATATATATATATAATGTATATGTATATGTTATATGTATAGATATATTTTATTATATATATATGAAGAAAAATGGAAGTGAATCCAAAAAATATGGTAATATTTAAAATTGAAAAAGGCACAAGTTTCACCATTCGTTTATGAAACTTGTGCTTTTTCAATTTTACAATATTACACACGCATAAACACACACACACACACACACACACACACACACACACCACACACACACATATATATATATTATATATTTGTGTATATTTGGGAATAAAAAGGCCTTAAATACCATGGGTATCGTGGTTATGACCATTTCCATATCAGTGGTCTGAAGAAGCTCGTGAGCATACTCGCGAGGAAATGGCATAACCACGATACCATGGTATTTAAGGCCTTTTTATTCCAAATAACTTTGCTCTGTTTACAATAATTAAACATTGAGCTCTCATACGGAACCTTAACTCAAACAACACTACGGGTAGAGAATTAGGACCCACCTAGAATCACCTGTACCAAGAAACTTGGTACCGCACCACCAAAACACAATATATATATATATATATTATATATATATATATATATATATATAATATATATATAAATATATCTGACGCTGTCCATTTTTCAGTATCTCTAGCGTTGCGATTTTTCCCCATTTTTATAATTCTTAACTCAAAAATTATATCTTTCGGTCACAGCATGATTGACTTGTTTCGCCTGAAGTCTGGCGTCAAGAGAGAATATAGAAATAAATGTTTTTTTTTCGGGGTGAGGGGTATCTACATAGAAGAAGGAAAAAAAGATACTTACATTAATTATTGACTTGTAGAATGTGAAACATTGAACAGATGTACACAAAATCACCATCAACAACACCACCACCACGAACAACAACAGCAACAACAACAACAACAACAAACAAGCAAACAAACAATCGAATGTTATTGGCTTAAATCTGGTTTCCATGGAGACGTAAATCAATTTTGTGAAATTTGTAATACTTAACGCAAATTACTTTTTCTTCTTCTTTTTTTAAAATTTCTTATTCCTTTTTTTTTAAATAAAATAATTTGTTTTTCTGATTAAGACAGATCTCTCGCTAAAGATGTAAATTTAAAAGATGTAAATTTAAAAGATATGAATCTAAAAGATGCAAATTTAAAAGATGTAAATTTAAAAGATATGAATCTAAAAGATTTAAATTTAAAAGATAGGAATCTACAAGATGTAAATTTAAAAGATGTAAATTTAAAAGATATGAATCTAAAAGATGTAAATTTAAAAGACATGAATCTAAAAGATGTAAATCTAAAAGATATGAATTTAAAAGATGTAAATGTAAAAGATGTAATTTGCCAGATGTCACTTCTGATTTTGAGCTTCCTTTCCCGAATTTCTTTCCAACTGTTCTAACGATGTTGAAGTTGTATTTACCAATTTCAAGATAGATTAAATAGACAGACAATTAAAAGGCTTATATAGATAGATAGATAGATAGATAGATAATTAACAGGCTAATATAAATAGATAGGTAGAAAATTAACATGCTAAGATATATAGATAGAGAATTATAAATAGTAATTCTCTGAATTTTTTAAACGAGGCTTGATAATTAGTATTAAACGTTAATTCTCTTCAAAATATGAGGAATGTTAAAAAAATGTATCGAGCATGAAGCTGTATTTACCAAAACAGAAATAAACAATGAATAAAACGTTAATTTTCCTCAGGGTAATCATCTTGATATTCGAGCATGATTTCTATTGATTCTGTTGAGGTGTTGCGATGTAGTCCCGTCGTATTTTTTATGTTCTTCACATTCCTAAACCTTAGATAGATAGATAGATAGATAGATAGATAATTAACAGGCTTAGATTGATCGATAGATAGATAGACAGACAGACAATGAACAGGCTTATATGATATATAGATAGATAATTAACAGGCTTATATAGATAGATAGATAGATAGATAGATAGATAGAAAAATTAACATTTTAAAATAGATAGATAGATATATAGATAGCTAGAGAATTATAAATAGATTGAGATAGAGTAATAGATAGATAGATAGATAGATAGATAATTGACAGGCTAAGATAGATAGAGAGATAGATACATACATACATACGTACTGCTAGGAGGATTCTTTAGGTATACATTTCAACTCTGTCGTTACGGCCGTTTATAGATAGATAGATAGATAGATAATTGACAGGCTAAGATAGATAGATAGATAGATAGATGGCAATAGCATAATCTTTACAGATCATTGCCGTCCCTCACAATCCCACAACTCTAGCACCAGAACCCTTCCTTGCATGAGCCCTCAAATGACTCATCAAACCTGCTGCAGATCTACAAAGTTTGACGCAAATATGACATTGAAAAGACTTCTTCCCCGTTGAATGAGATGATTCAGATGAATGAATGAGTCAGATGATAAAAATTTGATGCTTATGCACCACCATATGTCTCTTACAGGACCTTGCCTCATATAGCACAAGACACATTATTTACTCCTGGAATCAGCATGGATTGACCCAGGTGAGATTTCCTATGATTGACATAGCCAGCCCTCGAAAGCAAAACTCGACCACATGTCAGACACTTCCAACCCTCCATGTTCTCTCCAATATGACAGGTGTAACCCTTTCGAAGTTGACGCTTTAGGTTTTCATGCACGATTCTTTCACTCTCATAACTGGTACAGCCATCATCCACATGAACTCTCTCCAGTCAGTTCTCTTTAGGCCAGCTTTTTCCCAGTTGTGAGGATTTATTTTTATTTTTACAAGGTTGTTTTTTAAGCAATCCTTATACCTCTTCTTAGGCTTATGCTGCGGCCTTTTGCCATCACGCAGCTGACAGTAAAAGAGTTGCTTTGGCAATCTAGCATCACCCATACGCACAACATGACCTGCCCAACGCATTTGAGCCGTTATGATAAGAGTTTCAATGCTTGAGCATCCTGCCCTTGCAAGGACTTCTGTGTTAGGCGTTTCGGAATTCCACTTGATGTCTAGAATACGTCTCAAACATTTCTGATGAAAGTGTTCAAGAATTTTCGGATGTCTTCTAAACAATGTCCATGTCTCCGAGGAGTACAATAAAACACTCAACACGCAGGACCTATAAACATTCAATTTTGTTTTATGGGTAATGCCGGTACTAGACCATAACCGTTTTTCGAGCGTTCCACAGGCCACAGATGCCTTCTGGATGCGCCGGTGAATCTCAGCATCCAAAGATCCATCACAAATTAGTGTACTTCCTAAGTATGTAAAAGACTCAACAACATCCAGACAAGTACCATGAATGGCTATTGTTGGTTTGATATATGGTTCCCCCTTTACGGGGGTGAACATTACCTTTGTCTTTGTCAAGCTTATTTTTAATCCAAAAGCAGAGCACGAGGCAGCAAAAAGGTTCACAATATCTTGAACATCCTCCTCAGTGTGAGCCAGAAAGTCAACATACATACATACATACATACATACATACATACGTACTGCTAGGAGGATTCTTTAGGGATACATTTCAACTCTGTCGTTACGGCCTTTTTGATGGCCTCTACAACTTCAAAACGGGATATAATGATGTTCCACTTGTGCTTGAGGAAAAGAAAAACATAATAGATTATGAACAGACTGAGATAGATAGATAGACAGACAGTTAGATAGATAGATAGATAGATAGATAGATAATTAGCAGAAGAAGATAGATACATAGACAGAGAGATAATGACAGGCTGAGATAGATAGATAGATAGATAGATAGATAAATGGATAGATAATTAACAGGCTAAGATGGATACATAGATAAATAGATATATAGATAGATAATGAACAGATAGATAGATAGATAGATAGATAATTAACAAGATAGATAGATAGATATATAGATAGAGAGATAATGAACAGGCTGAGATAGATAGATAGATAACTGGATAGATAGATAATTAATAGTCTAAGATGGATAAATAGATAAATAGATAGATAATGAACAGACAGATAGATAGATAGATAGATAGATAATTAACAAGATAAGATAGATAGATAGATAGATAGATAGAGAGAGAGAGATAATGAACAGGCTGGGATAGATAGATAACTGAGATAGATAGATAACTGGATAGATAGATAATTAATAGCTAAGATGGATAAATAGATAAATAGATAGATAATGAACAGACAGATAGATAGATAGATAGATAGATAGATAGATAATTAACAAGATAAGATAGATAGAGAGATAGAGAGAGAGAGATAATGAACAGGCCGGGATAGATAGATAGATAACTGGATAGATAGATAACTGTAGATAGATAATTAATAGTCTAAGATGGATAAATAGATAAATAGATAGATAATGAACAGACAGATAGATAGATAGATAGATAGATAGATAATTAACAAGATAGATATATAGATAGATAGACAGAGAGATAATGAACAGGCTGAGATAGATAGATAGATAACTGGATAGATAGATATTTAATAGTCTAAGATGGATAAATAGAT
>CM042167.1:74288769-74293769 GCA_023376005.1 Doryteuthis pealeii
ACACACACACACACACATATAATATATATATATATATATATATAATATATATATATTTATATATATATATAAATAAATACCCAGAGGTGATCAAAGTTTACAGTCTCTTTAATCATTGTGATTTGTCTAAAAGAAAGGTTTTTCAAATTATAACTTCAAATATCTCATAATGTTTTCTCTGTCTCTCTCTCTTTCAATATATATATTATATATTATATATATATATATATATATATATATATATATATATATACACATATATATATGTATATTTCATAATATATATATATAATATATATATATATATATACATATTGCCAATAAACATCTATAATTGATATCGTTCTAACGTGCATATATATATATGTATGTGTAATGCATAATATATATATAGTATATATATATATATATATATTATATATATATATATAATACGGTAATATGAAGTTATATACTTCTTTAGCTAAGCTATAAGACGAGAGATAAATCAATTCTTAACGATATAATTCTCAGCTTATACACGAGATTTTTTTTAAAGTATATTCCAAGCAAACACGATTTCTTTTTATATATTTTATCTTTTACATATTTATATTATTATATATATATATATTATATATATATATAATTTATGTATTGAATATTAACCAGTGGGGGTATACGAGATCGGTTGCGGGCAAGAATCCAGGCATACTCTCTAACACAGAAACCAAAAACAACCAATAAATTAATTTTAATCTATTTTTACTTATTTGAACACTTCACGCACCGTAATCAGCCTTACAAACAACAATTGAAAAATTAATTCCACAAATTAATTTCACATTTTTCTAGTTCAATAAACAAAAACAATTTCCGTGAGACTTTCGAACCTTTGTTAAAACAAGCTCTATCTGTAACGATAATATCCATTCCAACAGACATACGTTGGTATCAACTGATATTAATTCGAAAACTCGATTAATTCAGCGGATGTAACCCTGACGATTCAGATGATGAAACTCGAGTAGGTTACTTTATATCCATTTCTATATATATATATATTATATATATATATATATATATAATGGAAGGATACATCTACTCACAAAAGATATAGAATTATCTTACATTTTAAGATGGGCAAACGTGGGGCCGCCGTGGGGTAGTGGCTAAGGTGCTAGACTGAGACATTATAATAAGCGAGTTCTAATTCCAGTCGTGCTATTACGTTCACTTTCCGACTAATACCCTTAGGAAAGGTATGGTCCCCTTCATCACTCGGCTTTGGTTTAAAAATAGTAGCTGCTGCTGTTCTTCTACAAGGAAGTCTTTGGCATTAGATAAACCCACGAAAAGTTGTGATTTATGCTATTTAAGATGAGAGACCCTAACCTAATTGGCAAGTATCTTGCAATTTAAGATGGTAGTCCCAGTCTAACGTGAGGGAGTTCAAAATTCTTATATATTGGCCCAGGGATACGTAAAGCCACGCAGAGACTTGCTCGGTAATTGATAATAAATAGGAGATTGAAGGGAAAAAAAACTTAACTAAAAAGTTATCTTTAAATATACACTCATAACTAATACATTTTGATGTCAATTACTTGGTTCATAGGGGGAGTTTCGGGTCTTAAACATCAAACTGCCCTCCGAGACTTGCCCGGTAATTGTATAAAATAGGAGATTGAAGGGAAAAACTTAACTAAAAAGTTACTCTTTAAATATACACTCATAACTACATTTTGATGTCAATTACTTGGTTCATAGGGGAGTTTCGGGTCTTACAACATCAAACTGCCCTCCGAGACTTGCTCGGTAATTGTATAAAATAGGAGATTGAAGGAAAAAACTTAACTAAAAAGTTACTCTTTAAATATACGCTCATTGCTAATTTGTTCTACCACGGTTTCAGTGTTCAAGATACACTTTCTTCAGGAGATATACAATTTTTCTAGGTAGCTGCATTTTATACATACTTGTCAGCATGGCTTCTTCAGTCTTTATAGACTGAAGAAGCTGTGCTCAAGGCACAGCGAAATATATATTCTATATCTACTTGTCTAAGTTTGTTCTTTTTCCACATTTTTCCCTCTATTCTTTACCTCATTCTGTCGGATTTACTCCAATCCTCGTATCCTCATATATATATTGCTTTTATTTGTGGGGAGCGGGTGGAAATCTATGATAAATACTGGAGCCAATGGACATAAAAGATGTTTTCTAATATGTCTGAATTTGCTCATCAATTTAGATTTTTCTGTTTAGTAGATAATTCTATTTGGCAAACGTGATTATTTAAATATTGTGTTTTTTCCCTCCCAAAACACAATCTACAGTTTATCGATATTGACCGACATGCTCGGTTTTAATCAACATCTAATCAATCATAGGTTTATTTGTTTGTTTGTTGGTGTGTGTTTTTTTTTGTGGGGGGTGATTTTTTTTCTGATATTTATTTGGATAAAGTTGTACTGTTCGCTTATTATACTTAATATACAATAATGGTTGCGGGTTCTATACCAGGTCTCGCAAACACAGCTACACGAGTAGCACAGCTGTTACGTAGCGCCTTCTTTACCGGCACTAATATCTATATGTTATATAGCGACCTTCTTCGCTACTCTAAATCGTATAAGTAAGTTGTGGGGTTTTCACTGAACCCAAAGCGATGTATGTTAGTAGTCGGAATTAGAAACCACAACAGATGGGTATAGTAGGAGTTGACTTTATTTCTTCCCTCAGGTGGTGGGTGGCGAGCGTTGACAATGACTACTACTGCTGCTGGGATGGCTAGCATTGGTGAGGCGGAGGTGGCTGGTGGGTCCCACAGCCGTTGGCTGCAATGGACCGTGAGCGTCTATCGCTCACTTGTTCTCCGTCCGCTGTCTCTTGTCTGACTCCATCTAGTGACCTGGGATCCCTGACTTCCTTTTATATATATCAAACGCCAACGCGTTTTCTTTTGTTATCTTTATCAGCGGACAAATCTATTTCCGAACTTATTGTTACCCATCCTTATTTGTTCGCTTTACCCGGAAAAAGTCCTTTGTTACTCTTTTCGTCTTCTCCCTGCCTCGATCCAACCGGAAAACCCGATTTCCGTTTTCAACTTCTTTTAAATATCTTCAATATACAACACAGCTTCATCGTGGTAAAGTGGGAAGTTGACGGTAGGTGTGGCGACGCAAACACAATCTCCCTGGTCTAGCGCTTGCTGATACCGACAATAGGCCACTAAGCAGAATTTACTTTACTTATATTTTTATACAATACAGTTCTGTTTTTCTCATTAAAAAGAGTAACAAAAAATTAGAGCGTTTATTTGGCGGGGGTGGAACAGATTAAAGGCATTTCAGTTTATTTCAATGGGTAAAATTGATTTGATATACGAGGAAACTGATTTACAAGCAGAACGAATTAAACTCGTAATTCAAGGTAACACTATTTATTTTCTTTACCTTTAACCTTAGAGGAAAAAAATCAGTTCCCCCTTAAGGAGCGCTTCAGGCACCGAGCAATAAAGCTAGCCCTGACCCCTTTTAGTCGAGAGAGCAAGTAATTCCTAGGGGATGGACACCTGTTATCATGTGATATGTTTACTTCATTCACCGGATCAGAAGCTGATGTTTCTGAATCAGGTAAATTGATATTTTCCTGGTCTCTCACCAGGTCGGATTACCACAAGGTCTTTTTGGCGTGGGGAGCCACGCACAACCAAAGCTCAAGCAATGGCCAGTGCAAAAGTGTGCGAATACATTATAATTCTCAACAAAAAATACGTGCATATATAAATGAATTGACATTCACCGTATTTCTTAACACGCGCGTTGTCTTGACGAAGGGTGGCTAACAAGCTGCCTGGAAACCAATGGTAACAATGGCACCTTAAATATATTGTACGCTATAACAAATAAATAAATAAATTCAGCTCTTACAGACGTTATCGAGCACTTTATATATTCAATTCTCAAATATTAACAAAGGACTATATATATATATATATATATATATATATATATATAGTCCTTTGTTAATATTTGAGAATTGAAAATAAAGTGCTCGATAACGTCTGTAAGAGCTGTATTTATTTATTTATTTGTTAAAGTGTACAATATATTTAAGGTGCCGGGGATAAGATATCGGACTACCATGTGGTCAGTCTGAGTTCGACCCTTCCCAAGGATAGTTATGTCTAGCTACACTGAAGAGGCGTGAAACGCCGAAACACGTGTCTGTGGATGACTTATTAATATATGCTCCCATAAATTTGTTAATGGGCTCTCTAATTGGTAATTTAAATTAACTCTCACTACTAAGTAAATAAGCAATGATCATTTCCCCGGAAATTTGATCTCTCAGTGACCGTAAAATACATAAACATTCCTATGTACTTAATATAGTTTAAAAACACCAGTCCCCGCATCAGCTGTCAGTGGGCGAGGGTATAAGATATCGGACTACCATGCGGTCAGTCTGAGTTCGACCCTAGCCAAGGATAGTATGTCTAGCCACACTGAAGAGGCTTGAAACGCCGAAACACGTGTCTGTGGAATACTTATATATATATATATATTATATATATATATATATATATAAATTAATAAATAAATATATAAGGTTTTACATATCTATTTATTAGGTGACAAAGGAACAATCACAACCATATTGGTTTCATGCGATGCAAATCATCAGGTGAAGATGTTTCAAATGTAAGGAAAATCGAAAAAATTACAAAAAATTTCAAAAAATTCAATAGACATGGGATGCGTATGATTGGATAAAATGATGTGTGTGTGTATGTGAGGTGAATTGAATGTGTGAGAGTGTTTATGGGCTGCATAAAGGTTGCGTACGCGTAGTAACTGGTCACACACATAATACGTTGATCTGTGAGAGTGTGGTATTTTAACAGCGCTTACCTGCGAGCGCTTGTGCCTGTGCATGTATGTGTGTGTGTATGTTTTTTTCTGTCGGATTTGTAGGCTATGTATGTTGTATATAGCTGGGTTGTGTTAGTT
>CM042167.1:74298769-74339939 GCA_023376005.1 Doryteuthis pealeii
CGGCTATCGCCATCTCAAACAGATTGTTTGTTTAATTTCATATATATTTTGTATATATTATATATGATATAGAATATTCGTATCATATATTGGTTTTATTCTTTAAACTTGTTTGTTTAAGCAGAGCGACCTTCAGTGTTGTATATTGTACAAACGGAAATAGAAATTTCCGTTAATAAGAGAGGGGGACAAGAGATAGAAAGGACTTTTTCTTGTGGGAGCGAACAAAGAAACGCGTAGGCGTTTGAGATATATAAAAGGGGATCAGTAGTGTACAGACCCCAGTGAGTGGAGAGACGGCGAACGGAGTGACCGACGTTTCGTCAATGCTGGCAGCGGTGAGAGCGCGCCACCCTTTCACCTCCCGATCGCCAGCCAGCAACAGGTAGTCCATTGTCAAGCTCACACCCAACGCACCACGAGGGAATGAAAAGAATAAAAAGTATCATATACTACTATACATCATGCCTTGTGATTATTAAACGACCACTAATATACGTATAGGTTAGATATACCCGCAGTATACCAGCAACGTATACGATTCAGAGATAGAGAGAGCAGTACGCAACACAGGCAGCGAAAGATTTTTGAAAAGTGAAAAATATAGACAAAGCGATTGTGCATTTATAATTCGGATAGATATGATATAGTATAATATTTAAATTAATACTACTAATATTAATATTTAATTCATTGGACTCTTTCCTGTCTTCTTTGAAGGAAGTAAAATATTTAATTAATTTAGCTTTAATTCAGGTTTAGTAAAGAATTTGACACTAACATTTATATTCGTGTAGGAATCATTATGGTCTTCGGGAATTTGGGATTGTACGAAAACGGTAATCGGATTTCTGGAGAAAGAGAAAAAAAAAAGAGATAAGAACAAAGAGAAGGTTAAAGTAAACGGTAAACACTCAACTTATCACTGACCGACGAATGACCCCGGAATAAAGTTAAAATTAAACCGTAAGCTCTAATTTCTGCAGAGGAGCGGAAGTTGGGTGACACGAAACGGAGAGTGAGAAAAATCGGTCTTTTTTAAACATTTCTACTAGTCAGAAATTTCGGATACGGTAAATCTGAATCTCATCAGCAGGAGCTTTCCCACTATCAAAACGTACTACTGTATCGTACTTATTATGGTATATGGGGAATTTGGGATTGAAAAGAAAACGGTAATCGGATTTCTGGAGAAAGAGAAGAAAAGAGTTAGAACAAAGAGAGGTTAAAGTTTGAAACTGTAAACATTCAACGGGGGGGGGGTGCATCCACTGACGACCAATGACCCCGAACTAAAGTTAAAGATAAAACCGGAAGTTCTAGTTTCTGCAGAGGGCGAAAGTTGGGCGATTCTCTCACACCCGAAACGAGGAACGGAAGAAGAGAAAATCGTTCTTTTTCTGCTGGGCATTCGTACGGGGTAGACGGGGCTTCCCAAGTTACCACCCCCGTAATGTGTTGCGTAATGTAGGTGACCCTCCACCCCCGGACAAGAAACAGAGAGAAAACTCGTCTTTTTTGGCTGGGCTATGGTAAGTGGCAGACGGGACTTCGCGAGTTCCCCCTAATGTGTTTCGCATAGTAGTACCGAACAAGATTTACGATAAAATAATTTGACCGTACCCCCTCTCTCTTTCCTTCTCTCTGAAAAAGAACCACGAGCCTAGAAATAAATAAACAATCCCTTTGTGACTATACGACTTGTTTATGTTGTTTCTGAACTAACGAGACGCTGTACTATGACCCGACTGGCCCTATGCAACATTCGTTTATTCTAAGTCGAGTGTTCCAGAAATAAGACCATTTTTTTTGCACTCCAAATGATTAGCGGAAAATAAAGTCATAAATCAACGTTGAATTTGAAAAAAAAAAAAGATCTACTTGTTCGTTTCTTTGTATTGATAGTTTAACTGCGTGCAAAAAAAAAAAATTGAATATTTTTATTACATTCTACCGCGACTCGAACTACCTCACTCCCCCTCTCTCTCTCTCTCTTTCTTTCTTCTCTCTCTCTCTTCTCTTTCATTTGTTTAAGACAGGGAAACAAAGAGTAGAGATTTGTTACTCTGTGGTTGGCTTTCGCAAATTTATGGAATTTATTTCTTGGATTATGATTACGCTTGATAAATCAATTCAAAAGAATTTATTTAAAAAAGAAGGAATTTTTTTGTGTGGAATGAAGACAGTTCAAAATTAATTTGGTGGAAAATAAAGTCGTAAATTAACCGAATTTTCAACCCCCCCCACCAAATAAAAAAGAAAAAAAAGAAGAAAAAAAAAAGAAAAAAAAAAAAGAACAACAAACAAACAAACAAACAAACAAAAAAAATACTTACCTGGTTTTTCTTTGCATTTGTCAAGTGACGGCCTGAAAATTAAACATTTGTTATATTTATATATCTTACTCTCTCTGTCTCTTTCCTACTCTACCTCTCTCTCCTACAACACACACACACACACACACACAACACACACACTCTCTCTCTCTCTCTCTACCCCTCCCACTCACTCACACATTCTCTCTCCCACCCACTCACCCCTCACATCCACTCATCCACCCTCTCTCACATCCACTTAATCTCTCTCTCTCTCTCGCTCTCTCTCGCTCTGTCTCTATCTGTCTTGATCTCTCTCTCTCTTGATCTCTCTTCCCAAATATATATTTTTTTCATGTTGAAAATGTTTCATTATCAGCCTGCTACTGCTGCTGCTGCTTCCGTTGTTGTTGTTGTTGTTATGATGATGATGATTATGTTGATATTTTATTCATCTTGGTTCTTGGTATTCCTTCCGTGTGCGAAAGACAATGCGTAGTGTCCAACTTTTTTTTTTTAACTTACGTAGCTGGGTAGTCGTTTTGGAGGATGTGCTGTTGCCCAAAGCAGATCTCCATCTCCATACTGCTGTTGTGCTCCCAAAAGAAAGATAAGAGGCTAAACTTGCAAATCGGTCGCAAAATAAGGTTGACCAGAAAAAACGAACCCCCAAATTTTGTAATAAAACTGTTAATTTTAACTAGTAGGGTTTAGGTTTAGGGTTAGAGTTAGGTTAGTTTAATGGCGAAAATAAAATAAATAATTTGGGTTCTGTTTTTTCTTGGTCACCGTGTAATATGTTTTACTTATTTTAACTAGGGGGTTTAGGGTTAGGGTTAAGAGTTAGTTTAATCGCGAAAATAAATAAATAATTTTTGGTTCTGTTTTTTCTGGGTCACCCTGTAATATGTTTTACTTAATTTTAACTAGGGGGGTTTAGGGTTAGGGTTAGAGTTAGGGTTAGTTTAATGGGAAAATAAATAAATAATTTGGGTTTCTGTTTTTTCTTGGTCACCCTGTAATATGTTTTACTTTAATTTTAACTAGGGGGGTTTAGTTTAGGGTTAGAGTTAGGGTTAGTTTAATGGGAAAATAAATAAATAATTTTGGTTCTGTTTTTTCTGGGTTCACCGTAATATGTTTTAATTTTCCGACCGATTTGCAAGTTTTAGAACACGTAAGTAACCTAAACAGTTTTGGCAACGGTAGTCTCGCAGGAGCTGCTGTGTTGTCCTGAAATTCAGCGTTACTCCATCTTAGGACTCCGGCCCGGATTTGGTATCAGGATTCTTACTCCCCTGATGATATTTTTTATTTATCTACTATGTAAATATATATTCATTACTATTTCAGCTGATTGGTTCGTTGGTTGGATTTTACGGCATATCAACCCTTGTTGGGTTATTTTATGCCGAATACATTTTGTTTTTATTCGTTTCTTGATTTGTATTCAATTTTGTTCATTAAACTCAATTCTTTAAAACTCCTTTTTTCTATTTAACCCATAGATGAGACCCCTAACAGGTACTACCACCCCGGGTCAGAGTGGAACTGGTAGTAATGGTGATGAAAGGGGTACATCCACACATCACATTCCCCCAGTGTTATAAATTATTTTATTTGATTTAAAAATTTAAAAAGAACTAGATGTTGCTTTTCTGTATTAAAGATATAAAACCATTAATAGAAGATTTAATGTTAAAAGAGATTTTTTTTGCCTTTCATATGACAGAATAAAGAAGAAAATTGTCTTTTTTATTACACATGAATTCTCTGACAAAAACATGAAAAAACTTGGCCTGTTAAATCGAACTTAAACGCACCTAAATTCCACCAACGTATGTCACCCGACCGAAAGAAAAAAATACCAAAAAATCAGAAATTAAGCCGAATTTAATATGAAATTTTCCAGTGTTGATGATATTAATGTATAAAAGTATGTAAAGCACTAGTTATTTTATTTAAAAACATTTTTTCAGATCAGTTAATTTTGAAACTACGTATCTTTTGAGGCGTAACACAGATTCTCAAAGATACGTGGTCCAAATTTAAGGTGGTTAGTGTGTGTAAAATGGATTTGTCAAAGCGAGTTCAGATCCAAGACGAGCTGATTGCATTTCGCATAGGCTTAATACCATTTGGGATAATGTATGGACTGCTCAGACACCAGGATTCCATCCTTGAGCATCACACGATTACCACCACGGCTAACAGCTGCCGCATTGCGGGGGTAGGATGTTACGATTTTGTGGCCATACTTTAGGATTCAAGGCGAAGATCTCCTTTCTGTTAGTTAAGCAGAGCGTAATCCTTAGTAAAGTATCCATTGGTTGCTCGTTGGTGTCCCTTAATATTAGGTTGATTCTTTTGGTGCTACTGCGGTGTTCATATCGTTTGCCGATGAGTGCAAATATACCCCTCTGCATGTTACATAAATCTATTGCGGTTGCATAAGATAATTGTCCAATCCCCTGTTATTTCTAAAGGGATGGACCTTTTCATTATCACGGGCGGGACTTTCCATGGAATATTACAGAAAGCCCGCGAAATACACGAAGTCACGTGGGACGCTGGTTGCGGGTTCCTCCAGTTTTCAGTTGGGACGTCGGCCCAGAGAAGATGTCCTCGCTTTAAACTGGAACTCACCTGCATACGCCCCGCTAGTTAGTCAGATTGTTTTATAACATGAAATGGTGTTTAGTTAGTAATAGAGAAGCTTAGACCAATAACACGGTCTTGTGGTTGGTGAATTCTTTGCCTAACAAGACTGATCTAGAAGGAAATGAGTTAGTGCGACCGCCACCAAGGACCAAGTCCAGATGGCGCTAGAAGAAATCTTAAAGATATCAAACCATGACGGCCAGAAGAAGAAATTAGAAGTAAGTAAAGGAAAGGATACAACAGGTAGAGGTGCAGTCGTGTATTACTAAATTAAGAAAGAACGGAGATTCTTTGTATCAAGCAGAGCGTAACTTAGTGAAGAATCCATGGGTTGCTCGTGATGGTCCGTTAATATTAGGTATGATGGCCTTTTGGTGCTCCTCGGTGTTGTTGAGACGACCCTGTTTCTGCACTCTGCTCTTTCGATGTACTTGTCTAGATCCCAACGTTGTGAATTATGTGCCGGCCGAATTTAAGCACGAGTCAGAAATACAGGCTCACCAAGGATGTGAAAACAAAAACAACAACAACGAACCCACAAAATGTGTGCGTAAACAAACGGCATGGAAGAAAGATGTGTGTGATTATCTTCTGCTGTCTATCCAGCTGTCTACTACTGCTGCTATCCCGTATCTGGCGAACTTAACCCTTCAATCCCCCGGGTGCTAACTAACTTAAGGCTCGCAGTTAGTATTGTATTTATGTCAAATTTCCGCTTCCCAACCCATCTTCTCCGGACGCACCACAATGGCCCAGAACTTAAATAAATCGCAGACTTCGAGGTCCGGCCCAATTTAAACCCTTCAAATTTAAAGCATCAAATATTTTTCCAGATAATCCGTCTTCAAATATGTGATTTCATTAATTTTTTCAAAAGAGAATTTCTCGCTAAAAAAATGCCTTTTGCTTTTTAATACCTGGGTGCCTAAGATATTAGTCACCAGTGGTCCCATTCATGGTTGGCATCAGGGTCTCTTTAAACTTTACGACCTAATCTTTGGATTGTAACAAGTCAGCCACCCACCCCTTTTACATTATGCCGGACCTTATACCTACTCTTTTCTGTAATTTATTTTATTTTTATTTATTTGATTCTGACCATGTTCGTCTTCAACCATAGTATCACAGGTGTGCATGTCGCTTCGGCTGATGAAGTGCAAATTACGCCTCTGCAGAGGGTGCAAGTCGGTGTATTCTATAATAAGAAAGCGTGATGTTTGTTATTGATTCTCTTGTGTCGTATTAAGGCGGAGGGTTAAAGCCGTTGAATATTAGTATTAAAAAGACAAGAGTTTTCATTTTATTTTATTAAGTTATATGAATGTTGCCTCGAAGGAGGAAAAGCATTGAATATTATGAATTATATGACACTGTCAATATCAATATCGCTGCGCTGAGTGGATTCCCTTGTAATAATAACTCTTGTGAAAGAAAAGCGCTGCTATTGTTCATCTTTTATCTTTCCTACGGTCATTTTAAATTTCATAATGTTTTGTAACATTCACAGGAGATAGGCGAAAAGAAACGTCACCTCATATTTTCGTTTCTGTCATTATTTTAATATTCACATTCCTCAAAGGACTTCAGGTTTTCATTTCTGCGTAATGAGGCATTACTTTTTTTGTTGCGCGTTTCATTTATTAATTAATAGTTAGTTCATGCGTCACCCCCTAGAGAGTCCCCTATATTTTTGATATTTATTCGTGCCTTTACATATATGATATTTCAATGATCTTCTCTCTCTCCTGTCTCTGTCTTCTCTGCTCTCTCTCTTCTCTCTCTCTCTCTCTCTTATAATATATATTATATATATATAGTATATATATAGAGGAGAGAGAGAGAGAGAGAGGGGGAGCATTGAAATATCATATATGTAAGGTATTTCTCTGAATGTTTGAGATGAGGCTTGAAGATTAGTATTATCTGCATTATTTCAGATTTGGAAGAACGCCACCTGTATCCCAATATACAATCTGATGGAGATGCTGACGTTCTGTGTAGAAAACAACTTACTTCGAATGGGTTCTTGACATATACCGACAAGAGGAGGAGCCTGGCTATGGGATCACCATTACACCCAGTGTTGCGAATATATAACATGGAATACTTTGAAGAAGATGGCCTTGGATCTACACCACTAAAGCCATCAATGTGGCTTAGATACGTAAATGAGACATTAATGTCCCCATCAGGAAGATGTTCAAATACTAATGGATCATGTGAACTGCAATCATTCATCTATTCAGTTCACTATGGAGAAAGAACAAGACAACAAATTGTCCTTTCCTAGATGTGTTAATAACTCGCACAGAGCAAGGTTTCAGTTTATACGTGTATCGTAAGCCTAACTTCACTGGACAGTATCTCAACTTCAATTCCCACCATCCATATAATGTAAAAGAAGGTATCGGCGCGTTGCTTAGAACAGTCGAGCAAAAGCCATCAGCAGTGATGAGGTATACCCAAGAAAGAATGGACAGCTTGAGAGAGGACCTCCGTCGCGTAACAATTATCCTGAGAGCAATAACATCGGCTATGAGAAATCTGGATCGCAGGACAGAGGATGATACTCGAAAACTCACCACAGTCTGTCTGCCCTATGGTGAAAGGCTTGGCTGAAAAGATTAAAAAAATATTGTAAGCCCTATGACATCAGGACAACATTCAGGAGTGACTCAACCTCTTCGTAAACATCTCGTCCGAGTCACAAGCCCCCAACAAGAATACAACATGACCAAAAATGTGTGTATTCCAACCCCATGCAGCTGTGGCAAAGAATACAAAGGTGAAACATACCGTCCCACTGAAAGTAAGACTAGAAGAACATCGTAAAAGCAGTAGGTCCGAGCGAAATGAAAAGTCGGGTATGGCTGACCATTATATGGAATGAACAAAGAGAACCATCTGCTTATGGGATCAAGTTAGAATGATAGAGTTGAAACTGGAAGAGAAGAACGCCTCAAAAATCACACATATATAGTCGCTGTACTGGGCTGTATAAGTAGACGCTAGCATAGAAATGGAATACAATATGGGGAACCCATAACTAAGAAGGCTAAATCAGATTGAGACCCCCAAAAACAAAACCCCAAAAAAAAACACCAAACAACCAAAAACAATATGAGTTTACGGTAAAAAAATCTACATCAAGTAAAGGGGTAGATATTCTAAGCCAAAGGCGGTATCGACACTCGAAACCTTGTGATTCTAGGTCGGGTGCTGCTACGGTAGAAAAATATAACAAATATAAATTGTCAAATCTTATCCTGTACAACATATACATAATATATAATATTATAATATAGTATATATATATATGTATAATATATATATTATAGAATAAAGAGTAGAGCAGATAAGGGGCGTACCAGTGAATAGACGAGAGTTCATATTATAGTAGATGCTCCATAACATGCCCTCTAAAAAAGATTTAATATATATATTATAAAATGTATGATAGTAAATAAATATATAGTATTGATAATAACTGAAGAGGTAGAATGAGGATATGTGTAGGTGTTGACACGTTAGCATCGTTTTGTTGTTTCTCAATGTTTTACACACACAAGTCGCACGCAAGATATGAGAAAAATATTCAATAGGCTTCAACGCGTTATTATCAGCAACCATTAATCAAACAAAAAGTTAAGTTACAAGCGAAACACACACAACCTTAAATATCAGACCATGATCTGCAAAATATTAGTAATTGCAATGCTCTTGAGAAAGAAACAGATCTGAAACACGTGTCGCATATGTAAAGTTAACTAATAACATTATAAACATTGATATAAAAAAAAACATAATCCTTTTAACAAACTTCTTTTTTTTTTAAAAATATCTAAGTTTCTCTCGTTTTGACCCATAACAACCCCCAAACTTTATATATATATATATATATATATATATATATATATATATATAATTATATATAATATATATATATATATATATAGCAGTTGAAAAGATGGTAGATGTTTCGTTCAAATGTTTGTTCCATAGAGAAGGTCGCACAACTACATCCCAACCAAAAAAAATAAATACTTTCCATCCTTACCAGGAATATAATACTGCTTTAAAAAAATTATAATCCAACAACAACATATATATATATATATTAATATATATAAAATATATATATATATATATATATATAGTATATTAAAACGAAAGAAAAACGTAACAAACCCGTTATCGCGTACATCTTTAACCGACGAGAAACTCACAAAATGAGTTCTTAGCCCTCATCAGACAAGTGTTTATAATAAAGGAATCTAAAATTATATATATATATATATATATATTATAGTATATATATTAAGAACGTCGGGGCGGCTTTAAAGTCCGTATCAAGCCAGTCAGCGAGGAGTATATCCCCTTTTCAAATAGCGCTAAGACCAAGAATAGTTTTGGCATCTAGAAGTGGCGCGCGCACACCTACCATCAGCTCCTCTTCTTTACCGCAATATCGATGTGCCAGTCCACGTGTGTACTCAATCGCTTGATGTTGCGCTGAGAGACCGAATGCGAAACTCTAGGCAACCGTGTTGTGCTTCAGCTGACAAGCGCTCTACCACTGTAGCTAATCTCCGGCTCCTATATATTATTCACCAGAAATTTAACGGCCGATGACCGGTTTTTGTTAAGTTTTCTTTCTATTAATGGTATATATCTTGCTGCTGTATATACTTGTGGGGTTTTAAGGGCGTCAAATAAGACACAAAGACGACGGGTAACAAAATGTATTAGGAATAAGTATTAACAAAATAGAAGTAGTGTGCAATTACAGATACAGAGAAGTGAAGAATTACGCCTGCCTGAAACAATAGAGTTTATGAGCTGACTCACATTGGTTACTCTTCGCTATAATTGTCCCTGTTGACTTATTGTAAAACCGTCGGCGCCTTCCATTAGTCTATAGGTAAATATCACCTATAACAAGTATATAATTTTATTCATTGATTTAATTATAACATTGATCTCTTTTTAGGGATTTATAAAAAAAAATATCCTTATGAATGGTGAACTAAATAAAGGCATATTTCCGTTATTACTACTAGAGACAGACTGGTGATGTTCTAAACCCCTTAAAGAGTTACTGCCGCTTTGTTTCGGGCACAAATCTGACCAAGAGATAAAGATGGCGTCTAACACTTAACAATGTCCGCCCGAGTTTACTCCATTTAATGTTAGATATACTGACTACACTAAGCGGTAGGAGACCTTATCTTATCATTAGTTTCCTGTCCCTATTAGTAATTAAAAATCTATAACATCAGGACTATCACACAGTGAACTAAATAATGTTTGTAATATAAGGTATTCATATTTTAATGTTAATTAACTTCGTAACTAGAAGTCCTTTAATTAATTAGAATTTATAACTGCCAGCACTGTCGCACAGTGAACTAATTGTTTAAGAAACAATTATAATAAGTAACATCGGGGAACTCTACGGTGTTTACAACAGTATATCAGCTGCTCAGTTAAACTGTGACATTTAATTCTTAGTAGATAAAGGTATTTCTTAAGCCTATCCGTATTTTTCGTTTATTCATTTACACATGTTTTATATCTAAATGTAATGTGAACTGGTAGTAAGTAAAAGAATGTGTAATTGAATAAACGAAAAAATACGGATAGCTTAGAATTACTTTATTCTACTAAGAACTAATGTCACAGTTTTACTGAGAGCTGATATACTGTTCGTAAACGTAGAGTTTCGGAGTTACTTATTATAATTTGTTTTAAACATATTTAAGTTCACGGTGGGTGGACAGTTGCTGAGTTATAATTTAATTAATTGAATAGGGACTTAGTACGAGTTAATTACATTAAAAATATGAATACCTATTTAAACAATATTTATGTTCACTTGTGTGATAGTCCTGAGTTATATTTTAATTACTAATAGGGAGAGGGACTAATTGTACTAAATAAGGTTCCTGACCGCTTAGTGTCAGTCAGATATCTAAATTAAAGGAGTAATCAACTATCGGGGCGACATGTTAAGTGTTAGACTGCCATGCTTTATTCTCTGTCAGAATTTTGTGGCCAAACAAAGGGCAGTAAACTCTTAGGGTTTAGAACATCACAGTGTCTCTAGTAGTATAACGGAAATCTGCCTGTTATTTGTTTCACCATTAAAGGATTTTTTTTTAAATCCTAAAAAGAGATCAATGTATAATAATCAAATGAATTAAATTATATACTGTTATAGGTGATATACCCTATAGACTAATGGAAGGCGCCGACCCGGTTACAATTAAAGTAACGAGGGACAATTATATGCTTGAAAGAAGTGGCAATGTGAGTCAGCTGCATCAACTCTATTGTGCGGTGGCGTATTCTCACTTTCTCTGTACTGTTATTGCCTACTCTTTTGTTAATACATTTTTCCTAACATTTGTAGGCCCGTCGTTTTTGTTGCTTATTTTGACACCTTAAAACCCCACAACATATACAGCGCAAATATTACATTAATAGATAAGAAATAAACTTACAAACCGTCATGCCCGTTAAATTTTCTGGTGATTATATATAGGGCCGGGTTAGCTCAGTTCGGTAGGAGCGTTTCGGCTAGAACGCACAAGGGTTCCTCAGTTCGAGTTCCCCGGTGCCTCGCCAACTAGCGTAGTGAGTAGCACGGGAATCTGTGGGCGGTAAAAGCTAAGGCAGCTGATGGTAGGTGTGGCGCGCCACTTCGATGCCAAACTTATCTCACTTGGTCGCTAGACGCTATTGAAAAGGGGATAGAGCTCCGCTCGCTGATTGGTGCTGAATAGGCGCACCTATTAAGCCCGCCCCCGATTCGACTTTACTTCTAAATATATATATATATTAATATATATATATATATAGTATTATTATATAATACATTGTAGATTTCCCTTGTATTCTATTAAAAACTTGTCTGATGAGGCCTAAGGGACTGCATTTTTGTGAGTTTCTCGTCGAGATAAGAATGTAAGCGTGAAAATATTACGGGTTTGTTACGTTTTTTCTTTCTTTTAATGATTTATATATATATTATATATATATATTATATATATATATATAACTATATGTTGTTTGTTGTTGATTATGAGATTATTTATTAAGCATTGATATATCTCCCCTGGTAGGATAGAAGTGAATGTTTATTTTTTTGGTTTTTGGTGAGTGAATGTGGACTGGTCGATCCCTGTCGTAATGTGATAACATTCATGGCACATTTTGTAGACGACCCAAATATGTCTACCTGTGCTTTCAACTGCTATATATATATATATATATAGTATTATTATTATTTATTATTAATTATATAGTATATACTATACTATTATATATGATAATATTATTATATAAAGTGTCTTATGGTCAAATGGAGAAAATTAGATTATTTTATAAAAAAAGAAGGGTTTTGTTAAAAAGGATTATGTTTTTTTATTATCAATGTTATAATGTTATTATTAACTTACATATTGCGCACGTGTTTCGATTCTGTTATCGTTCTCAGCAATTGAATTACTATATTTTGGCAGAATTGTTTCTGATATTTAGGGTTGTGTGTGTTTTTTGGTAAACCTTACTTTTTGTTTATAAATGGGTTGTGGTAATAACGGCTTTTGAAACGCTTGTATTTTTTTCTCAATCCTTGGCGTGCGAACTTTGTGTGTAAAAAATTGAGAAAACAAAAGCGAATGTACGTTCCCACACCTACACTCATTCCTCAATTCTATCTTCAGGTTATTAATCAATACTATATTATTATATATATTATATATATTATAAGGTATATAATATATATTATACATATTTTAAAAAAATTTTTTTTTTAGGGTTGGTCGCTATTGTGAAGCATTAAACTTAAATAAATGAATGAAAACTCGATATTATGGATATTGGTTCCACTTTCTTTTTTAATTATTTTTTAACATATATATATATATATATATTATATATATATTATAGTGGGTACAGATAATTTTTGACATATTTTATATTGTTTATTTTTCTTCCGTAGAGCACCCGACATAGGAATCTACATAGGTTTTCCGGTCGATACCAGCCTTGGCTTAGATTCTACCCCTATTACTTATGTACGATTTTTTTCCTAAAACTCATATTGTTTTTGGTTTTGGTTTTTTTATGGGGGTTTTTTCTTCTCAATCTGATTTAGCCTTCTTAGTTATGGGTTCCCAATAATTGTATTCATTTTTCTATGCTAGGTATACTTTAACAGCCNTATTCCCGCCTAATCATTATTAAATAATTAATTTTCAAAATAAGTACGACTCCAAATTAAGCACTTTATATATAATATAAATATATATTCATGGAACGTTCGGCTACAAACCTGTCAGGTCCTAGTTCGATACCGGGTCTCGCCACTCAGCGTATGAGTAGCACAGGGATCTGTGCGCCGTAAAGTAAGAGCTGAGCTAGATCTGGCCGCCCCACCCCAGACGCAAAAAAATACTCCTAGTCTAGCCCTAGTGAAATAGGGATAGACTCCTGGCTAATTTTTGCTCGTACCTTACATTAGGCCGACCCGATGACTTTACTTCATATATATATATAGTATATATATATAAAAGTAATTGTAATTGCTTGAAGCATGTTAAGTATGTTATAAAATAATAAAATTCGAAGGCAATACAATGCGTAAAATAAAGACAAAAAGATGTTTTATATGTCTAGACATATAAAACATCTTTTTGTCTTTATTTTTACGCATTGTAATTGCCTCTCGAATTATATATATATATATATATATATTATATATAGTATATATATATATATATATTTGTGTGTGTGTGTGTGTAGAATTAAACAAAGGCACGTCTCCTGTTAAATAATTTATTAACGATCTTTTCGAAGCTTTCTGGCCAACTGTTTTACATTTGGATGGAATCGTAGATTAGTCCAACGAGGTTTCGTGTCCGAGTACTTTCGCACTTCGAAGTACCATCATCAGAGGGTTATGTGTTTATGTTCCAGTTTTTTCATGTTAGTATATTATATATAATCTACGGATTCCATCCAAATATAAAAAAAAGGTTGGCCAGAAAGTTCGCAAAAGATCGTTATAAAATGTAAACAGGAGACGAGCCTTGTTTAATTCTACAGGTATAAATAAAGAATGCTGCCCCAAAACACACACACACACACACGACATGTATATATATATATAATATAAATATATAATATATAATATTATATATATAGGGTTTTATAATTTGCTTGAAGCATTGTTTTATATTGGTTTGTTGGTTGGTTTGAAGGCTATCACAATGCAAGCTGTAAAGAAAAAAGAAGGTAACTATGGTGTTGTTGTAACCTGTAATTAATTCTTAATATTTCGGGATGAAAATCCCTTCTACAGATGATCACCAGAACTGAAGTTGTTGCAGTGGCTGTTCTTTGTTCTGTCGCATGCCTTCCAAACTCTCTGTCTGTCTGTGGCGTGGGGGAATGTGTGTTTGTTTATGTGTGTGTCTGTGTTTGTGTGCGCTTATGTGTGTCTGTTTTTTATTATCATTCCAAATCTGGCTCGCCCTCTGAGCATGATTTTTTTTGTTTAATAACAGTACCAACTGATTCTTTTATATATATATATATATATATATATATATATATATATAAAGTTTATTGGCAGTACTGAATTTAAAAAGGACGCGTAAAAGCATATGCATGTTGTAAAATAAATTTCTAAAGAAAAGTGAGGGTACACCTGTTAGATTTAAAATCTAAATAAATTGATCTTTTTTTCGTTAAATGCTCATCAGAGAAAAAAAGTACATTATAAATGGTGTTATTGTGGGTTTTTTTTGTTTTTGTTTTTTGTTTTTTGTTGTAGATGATGGAATAAGTCAGAGAGAAAACGAGAAAAGGATATTTTTCTCAATAGGAACAATATATATATATATATATATATATATATATATATATATATATATATTATATATATATAAAGATAAATATATAGGTTTACATATCTATTTATTGGGTGACAAAGGAACATTCACACCAATTGGTTTCATGCGATGCATTCATCAGGTGAAGATGTTCAAACATCTTCACCTGATGAATGCATCGCATGAAACCAATATGGTTGGAATGTTCCTTTGTCACCCAATAAATAGATATATAAAACCTATATATTATCTATTATATTATATAACAGCTCTATTTATATTGAACTCTCTACCAATTAATACTGCCTTTGGTACACCATTCCAAGCAAAAGCTGAAATAGTGACCATCTCACACTACAGTTATATATATTATATATACTTATATATATATATATATATATATCATCCATGATAATTCGCTTCAATCTTACAAAGGCTTCGTATTGTGCGGTTGAGTACTCAAAATAAAAAAGACCCACTCTTTAAAATCTATTTTCGCATTTTTTAAAGAGTACTCTTTCTTTCGCATTTAACTAATTCAGAAGTTATTCAAGTTATTATTAAAAATGTCTTTTCCTCTTACGAGAATCACACTCTTTCTCTTGACTATATGATACTCATGATTCTTAGATGTTGAGACTTTCTACGTAATTTGCATCGAGAGATACTTGATAATAGCTGTTTTATTCACTCGTGATATTCAGTTTTGAATCTAGTCTCAATGGAAAGTGACGTAATGATGAGAGTCATAAGAAATAGAATCGTTGACCCGAGTTCAATTCTGGACGATGCCTATATGCATTTCACATGGCGCTAATACCCTTGGGAAAGGTATGAATCCAATGTAGCATAATGGACCCAGGAACACCATATTGTGGCCTTGTGCCAGACACGGAGAAACCTTAATAGGATGTAGCACGATTCTCAGACCTTACGGGAGTGGGCAAGCAATGTAAAAAGTCGTTATCACCTTGTGTCTATTCGTAGCCAGTGAGTCCGGGATTTTGCTATTAAAATTTAGTTTAATCGGTTTGTCAGAAGAAAGGATGGTTGACCCGTTGACCTCTTAATTGACACGCGCAATTGGTAGAACAATTAGAACCTTCGATAGATTCGAGTACATTCTATGAAGATTCATTAGCGATTTCTATATAATGAGGAACCTTAGATTTTTTCAGTTGAGTTCCGCGGGACCGAGGAGCAAGTTGCCGCTACAGAATCTGTCAGAGACAGTCGGGGTTGGCAGTTTGGCGAGTTAGTCATAGCGCGGTGACTGAAAAGCGTGTGTTACAGAAATCGACTCGCTCTCCTCTCCTCTCTCTCTCTCTCTCTCTCTCTCTCTCTCTCTCTCTCTCTCTCTCTCTCTCTCTCTCTTAATAACTTGCATTAAGGAAATAAATTTATGAAAGCACAAATACTGCCCTCATTCTCTCCCTCCAGCTATGGATAAATAGCAAGTCTCGCGAGAAGAACTTTTTAATCCAACCTGCTAAGAAATTGACCTTGTGTCACATCCTGCTCATGCGAAGAGATTGGTAAATATATAATTCAAAGGTATAGTTAATCATTTCGGGTTGGTTACTTTCTTTAATGGCACATCAATCGTCGTGGGTTATTTAATGCCACTGCCATTTTTGTAGAAGACGAATGTACACATTTACCCCCGAAATGCCTGTCGGCAGAAATAAGATCTATAACCGCAAAAATGGCTGATTTTTTTAAGCCTTTTTCTTTACAATTATATTGCTCTGTTCAATTAAATTAAGAATCGAGCTCTCAAATTGGACCTGAACTACATTAACATTCCGCCGTTGGAAGTAAGGACCAGCTTTGAATCATTCTAATACCAACTTAACCGGTAACCCATCTACGGATATATATATATATATATATATATATATATATATATATATATATATATGGACTCGTTGATTCGAGTTCAATTCCTAGACGAAGCTGTTGGCATTTCACATAGCGCTAATACTCTTGGGAAAGGTATGAATCCATATATTCTCCCTCCAGCTATGGGTTAAATAGTAGGGCAGACTGGGCTCTTCAGCCTTGGGTAGGTAACTAGTCTAGGAGAGGGATTACTCTGAATTCAAAATTCCCTCCAGCTATGGATTAAATAGTAGGGCAGACTGGGCCCTTCAGCCTTGGGTAGGTAACAAGTCTAGGAGAGGGATAACTCTGAATTCAAAATTCCTGAGGTCGGTCGTTGATTGGGTTTGTGGCAACCCTTGATGCACCAATTCTTTCCTATCGACTGTGCCAAAAAGTGTGGATGGTCCAACACAAGCCTTCACCACTATAAACAAATCCCTCTGTGGGTGTTCATTGTGTGTATGAAATCTCATGCGTTGAAAAAAAAAAAAATATATATATATATATATATATGGTGGTCAGTTGCCTTATACTCCCACCAAGAGCGGCGGCTAAATAACTTCTACCTTCGCTGCTTTAGACGTATACTGGGTATCACCTGGAGGGACAGGATCACTAACACAGCAGTTCTAGAGAGAGCTCAACTCCCCAGCTTGTGTTCTCTACTGAGGTAACGTCGTCTCCGATGGCTGGGTCATGTACGTCGGATGGATGATGGATGAATCCCGAAAGACATACTCTATGCAGAGCTTACGTCTGGTAAAAGACAGATTGGTCGCCCCCAGCTGCGATTCAAGGATGTCTGCAAGAATGAACTCAGGTGCTTTGGCATTGCCCCTTCCAGCTGGGAAAATTTTGCTCAGGACCGCCCTCGGTGGCGGTAGAATCTCCGTAGAGGACTGTCCATGTCAGAAGTCACCCTGACACAACACCATGAAGCTAAGAGGTCCAGAAGTAAGCAGCAGCAACAAAGCACCGGAACATCAACATCTTCAGGGACAGCCTTCAAATGCGACATCTGTGGTCGAGAATGTTCTTCAAACATTGGACTTCACAGTCACAGGAGGCGCTGAAACTTCACGGGCACAAAAACTTTATTATAGTTTTCCGAGACTGAAATTACAATATATATTATATATATATATATATATATATAATATATATATATATATATATATAGGTATTTGCCTCATACTCCACTTGTATGGGCTGGACACAAGGCCTCATTTTAACGTGGGCCCACCCAAAAGCCGAAGCTCATGGTTGGGAAAGAACAAAAACTGCGTCGATCCCTTCGGCATTCCCCACAAGGGGCGCCTCAGGTGCTGGGCAATAAACCCAGCCCTGCCCCTTTAAATCAAGGGGCAGTATTGCCTGGGGAGGGCAGCCTCCTGTGATCGACGCTATTAACTTGTAAAGATCCAGGACCGAAGCCACTGGACCCCCACCACGAGAATATATATATATAAATGATATATATATATATATATATATATATATATAGACTAAAATACCATTATATATATATATATATATATATATATATATATATATATATAAGTAAAGTAAAGTAAAGTCGACGGGGCGGCCTAAAGGCGGTATCAGCCAATCAGCGAGGGAGTCTATCCCCTTTTCAATAGCGCTAGACCAAGGCGATTGTTTTAGCATCTGAGGTGGAGCGCTACACCTACCATCATCTCCTTACTTTACCGCACAGATCCCTGTGCTACTCATACGCTGAGTTGCGGGGACCGGTATCATATATATTGGCATTTCAATCTATATATATATATATATATATATATATATATATATATAGCATGGTTCTAGAAAAATGCAATAAATAAAACCATTAGAAGTTGTTTACTAAATGAGATCGTGGCAAATATTTCATGTCATCGAGATTCATAAACAGAAACGATACAAGAAAAAAATCGAATATGTCAATTTCGAACAGCGTGAGCGTGACAGTTTGTTGTTGCGATATTATAGAATATCGATTCTTACTGAATATCAAAGAAATGTGTTTTTGGTATCGATCCTTTATAATGTGGGCGTTCAAGAACATCTCAGTTAAGAAATTAATCGACAAGAAAATTATTCAGATCGACCACCAATCCTCCAATGCTTGGTGGCCATCATATCAAGTGGTCGGGTTAGCTCAGTCGGTAGAGCGTTCGGCTAGAAATCACAAGGTTCACAATTTTTTTTGTTATTCTCTTATGGATCGCTTTTATGCTCATTGTTAAATTTAAGTTTATTTTTCATGTATTCGCTATCATGTAAGGCTTTATTATATGAATTGCTAGTATTATAGAAAATTTGTTAATTTGAGGAATTTTTGTTAAGTCTACATTCTATAAAGTGCCGGGTTAGCTCAGTCGGTAGAGCGTTCGGCTAGAAATCACAAGGTTCCTAGTTCGATGCCGGTCCTCGCCAACTCAGCGTATGAGTAGCACAGGGATCTGTGCGGTAGAGTAAGGAGCTGGTGGTAGATGTGGCGCTCTACCTCAGACGCCAAAACAATCTTCTTGGTCTAGCGCTATTGAAAAGGGGATAGACTCCCTCGCTGACTGCTGATACCGACTTTAGGCCGCCCCGACGACTGCTTTAAATCAGAGAAAATTTTGCTGAGGTGTAGCACACACCTACCGTCAGCCCCCACTTAGCATATAGATCCGATTACCAATCGGTGCTACTTATGTGCTGAATTTGCGGGACTGTATCAGCATACGATTCGATTAATACGAAAACTTCGCTAAGGGAATGTCTTCCTCTACAATTGGATTCTTTTAGACAAACAATTGCATCGAGCCAATTAAGCAATTTGATACTTAACATTGGCAGCCGGACTTTTTATAGGGTTTCTATTTCAACTCAGGCGGTAATAGGTTTTGTCAAAGGGGTCACCTAATTATACAAACAAGTCATTAGTGTAAAGCGCTACAGGAGGGTGGGGGCGTGTTTGAAAGGATTAATTCTCTATGACTGCAATAGGGCCTTAGAGCAAAAGAATGACTTGGCACGCCTTTCTTGACGAAAACCTAGTCATTGATACAGAAAACAAAATCTTACGGTTTCGATCATTTCTTCATTCTAGTAGAAAAATAAAAAATTGACACTTAAAATTTACACGAAATAGGTGATTTTTAAGGCATTATTTAAGGACCTTTGAAAGCTCATATCAACGTCAATTTACCAAATTTGAAATAAATAATGCATGTAAGCATATATATATATATGTGTGTGTGTGTGTGTGTATGTATATATATATATATTATGGACTCTCTCGTAGATTTCGATGCTTGAGGGATCATACAATGAACAACCCACACTGTGATTTGTTTATAGTGGTGAAGGCTTGTGTTGGACCATCCGCACTTTTTGGCACAGTCGATAGGAAAGAATTGGTGCACAACGAATGCCACAAACCCAATCAACGACTGACCTCAGGAATTTTGAAATCAGAGTTATCCCTCTCCTAGACTGGTTACCTACACAAGGTTAAAGAGCCCAGTTTGCCCTACTATATATATATATATATATATATATATATATATATATATATGCTTACGTGGCATATATATATGCTTACATACATATGCATATATTGAGGAAAAATGAGTAAAGAAAAGAATGTAGATGGATAAAATGAATTTAATCGATATCACATTAATCGATATCACTTACACATGTGTTTCGGTCAGTTTATGTGTGTGAAAATATTTCGCAAACATAGAAGAATCGACCTTCATCAGAGTGAACATTTATTTTGAATGAAAAATTCGTTGGAAAAAAAAAAACAACAGAGATTTTGGAAATATTCGAAAATCGATTTTTTAAAAATTTGAAACGCTGAAATAGAACGTTGAGATAGACCGATTCTTCTATGTGTGCGAAATATTTCACACACATAAACTGACCGAAACATATGTGTAAGTGATATCGATTAAATTCATTTTATCCATCTACATTTTTTTCTTTACTCATTTTCCTCATATTGTCGGATTCAATTCCTTTTCCATTTTCATATAATATATATATATATATATTATATATATACATATGCATGTAAGCATATATATATATATATAATCTTTTTGGTAAAAATAATGTTCAATAGATATGAAATAATAATAGAAAATAATGTTTGTCATAGATGCAGGGCCACATCGGGATATTGATCTTGCTATGAAAAAATCTAAAATCATCAACAACTTAAAATTGGTTTATACTATTTTGATAGCATTTTTGGATTCCCCGGGCAAAACTGCTTTTATAAACCAATTTTTAGAAGTAGGGAGGCTCTAGAACACATTTTACAGACAAAAATAGGTTATCAAAAGTTGCCACTTTTCGTGAACCCCTTCAAATTTGGAGAGCTAAAAATCGACATAACGTCGCCAATTCTTGAAATTGGAAGCTCAAATTTTGGGGATTATCTAACTTTAACATAGTCCACATATGTACAAAATTTCATAAAAATTGAAAGGTGTGGCTGATATGGCCTGGAGGATCTGACATGAAATTACCTATATATATATAATAATATTATATATATATATATATATATATATATATATTTGTGTGTGTGTGTGTGTGTGTGTGTGTGCTACATGCTTATCTATTCCAAATGCTTTCGTGTGTAGTGGTCATCGGTAAGATAAAATTCTGGAAAGAGTTAAATGAAATTCAAATTCAAATATTGACGATCTTTAGCATGACGAAAATGTGCACCTTATTTACAGCTAATAAAAGGGAAAGGGATCATCTATCCACTTCCTGAAAACTATAAGTAAAATAATAGGAGGCGCTGTTCGTGTAATGGTTATCGTTAAGATCAAATTCAATGCTGCCTGGAAAAAGGTTAAAATGAAATTCAAATTTAAAAAAAAACCTAACATTGATAAAATAGCATTTAATACGGAAATAATATACTAAACATGTCAATAATTAACATACTAATCTTTGCAACACTCAAAAATATAATAAAAGTAAAAGTAAGTAAAGTCGTCGGGTGGCCTGAAGTCGGTATCAACCAGACAGCGAGGAGTCCTCCCTTTTACTAGCGCTAGACCAAGTAGATTGTTTTTAGCGTCTGAGACAGAGCGCCACACCTACCATCAGCTCCTCGCTTTACCGCACAGAAATCCTCTGTGCTAACTCATACGCTGAGTTGTCGAGGCCGGTACCGAACAAGGAACCTTGAGGTTCCTAGTCAGGAGCTCTACTGACTGAGCTAAATCAGCCTTGACTTTAACAATTCTTGGGACGACGAAAATGGTACTCATGCGCAAGGAATAAAAGGCAGAGCGATCATCTATCATCTTCCTCCTAGCTATAAGTAGAATAATAGGAGGCGCTGGTCGTGTAATGGTTATCGTTATGATTAAATTCAATGCGGTCTGGAAATGGATAAATGAAATTCAAATTCAAGACTCTCTTAGACTGTTTACCTAACCAAGGTTAAAGAGTCCAGTCTGACCTACTATTTAACTATAGCCGGGTAGAGAGAGTTGGATTCATATTGTTCCCAAAAGTATTAAGCGCAAGTAAAATGCAATAGCCTAATCGGATTTGAACTCGGTCGACGAGTCCATTTCCTACGACACTAACTGGGTGTAATGGTTATCGTTAAGATTAAATTCAATGTTGTCTGGAAAGAGATAAATGGAAATTCAAATTCAAGCTTTCATAGACTGGTTACCTAACCAAGGTTAAAAGCCCAGTCTGCCTAATATTTACCCATAATGGAGGAGAGTAGTTGGATTCATACTGTTTCCAAGGGCCTCATTTAGGCATTTGAACTCTGGTCGACGGTCATTTCCTACGATACTAACTGGTCGTGAATGGTTATCGTTAATATCAAATTCAATGCTGTCTGGAAAGAATAAATGAAATTCAAATTCAAGACTCTCTTAGACTGGTTACCTAACCAAGGTTAAAGAGCCTTGTCTGCCCTACTATTTAACTATAGCTGGGTGGAGAGTAGTTGGTTTCATACCGTTCCCAAAAGTATTAGCGAAATGTCAATGCAAATAGCCTCATTCAGGCTTTGAACTCGTCGACGAGTCCATTCCTACGACACTAACTGGTTGTGTAATGTTATCGTTAAGATTAAAATTCAATGCGGTCTGGAAAGAGATAAATGAAATTCAATTTCAAAGACTTCATAGACTGTTTACCTAACCAAGGTTAAAAGCCCAGTCTGCCCTAATATTTACCATAGCTGGAGGAGAGTAGTTGATTCATACTGTTTCAAGGGCCGCATTTAGCATTTGAACTCGAGTCGACGAAATCCATTTCCTAACGATACTAACTGGTTGTGTAATGGTTATCGTTAAGATTAAATTCAATGCTGTCTGGAAAGGAATAAATGAAATTCAAATTCAAACACTGAACAATCTTTAGCAAGACGACAATGTGAAGCGAATAAAAGATTAAAATGCATTTTATTGAATCAATTTCAAATTGAACGTTTATTCACGGTGATCGATGAGTGATTCAAGTCACGTCTAAAAGAAGATGAACAACGATCTACTTAAATGAGAACCTTTTGGATTATGGAAGATTCTTGTGTGCTGAAAGTTATCAACAACTCAGCGTGTGTTATTTACTTTTCAGGAATTTAACGTGAGCTACCTACTGATTCTTGAATCGCTACAAATCGACAATAGTCATTGAATATATATATATATATATATATATATATTATATAATATATATATATATATGTGTGTGTGTGTGTGTGTGTGTGTGTGTGTAACTCTACGAATTATAAATATATATATAATATATATATATATGTGTGTATATACATATTTATAGATATATATGTCTACAAATATCTTTCTATATAAGAATATTATATATATATATGTATATTATTAGTGTATGTATATATATATATATATATATATATATATATATATATATAACTTTGTGCACACACGCGCACACGCGCGCGCACACACACACACATATATATATGGATGTGTGTGTATATATAAAAATGTTCCATTAAAATGTCTTAAATGGTAGCATTTAAATACATGTATACCATAAATTCATACATATATAATAATATATTATATATATATATATATATATATAATATATATATATATATATATTCATACATATTTATATATATATGCATTCAATGACTATTATCATGTATATATCTATGTATGTAATATATATTTATACAATAGATATTCATACATATACATTAATTCATGCATAATATATATATATATATATATATGAATATATATATATATGTATGAATATATATATATATAATATATATATATACATACATAAATATATATACATGATAATAGTCATTGAATGTAATATATATAATATAAAATATGTATGTATATATTATATATATGTATTAGTATGATATATATACATGTATTTAATGCTACATTTAAGACATTTTAATGGAATATTTATATATACACACACACATCCATATAAATATATATGTGTGTGTGTGCCGCGCGCGACGTGTGTGGGTGAACAAAGTTATATAATATATATATATATATATATATATATATATATATATAACACTAATAAATTATATATTTAATATTTTATATAGAAAGATATTTATAGACATATGTAATCTAAAAATATGTATATACACATATATATATACATATATACGTAGAGTTACACACACACACACTATATATATATATATATATATATATATGATATGTATGTATGTATGTATTAACGTATATGAACAAGGCATGCAAGCAAACAGAACACACACACCCTACAAATAACACACACACACACACACACACACAACACACACACATATATATATATGTGTTGGGACTTAAATACACCGCACACACACAACACTACAACAGGTGATTTGATGACAGTAAATTTACACACCCGGCACCCATAAACAATCAAACATATCTGGAATGTTAATCTCAGACCACATATTAATAAAAGAAAAAGAAAATAAAAGAGATCCGATGGTCCTTTTAGTAAACATGCTTAGAGGGCGAGCCAGATCTGAAATGATAATTAATTAAAAAAAGCAAACATAAACGCGCACACACACACTTACACACACACAAACACACCCATAAACAAGCACACACCCCGCACATACACACAGAGAATTTGGAAAACATAAGACAGAACAAATGAACAGCCACTAGCAACAACTTCAGTTCTAGTAATCTTCTGCAGAAGGGATTTTTTTATCCCGAAATATTAAGAATTAAGAATAAATAACAGGTTAACAAACAACACCACAGTTACCTCCTTTTTTATGCTTGTGCATTGTGATAGCTTCAACCACCAACCAACAAAGCAATATATATATTATATATAATATATATGTGTGTGTGTGTGTGTGTGTGTGTGTGTGTGTGTGTGTTGAGGTTGATTTTGAAGGCTATCACAATGCAGGTGTAAAGAAAATAATAATACGGTAACAATGGTGTTGTTTAACCTGTATTTTATCTTTAAAGAATAAATACAGTTAACACACAAACACATTGTTACCGTATTTTTTCTTTACACCTGCATTGTGATAGCCTTCAAAATCAACCTCCAAACCAATAATACACACATGCTTCAAGCAAATTATAAAACTCTCTCTATATATATATATATATATATATATATATAATAAAGTCATCCACAAGACACGTGTTTCGGCATATTCTCTTCAGTTTGGCTACACACAAACTGCCTTGGTAGGGTCGAAACTCAGACTGACCACATGGTAGTCCGATATCTTATCCCCTCCGCCCACTGACAGCTGATGTGGTGACTGGTGTTTTTAAACTATAAATACATAGGAATGTATTTTTCGGTCACTGAGAGATCAAATTTCCGGAGAAATGATCATTGCTTATTTGCTTAGTAGTGAGAGTTAATTTAAATTACCAATTATATATATATATATATATATGTGTGTGTGTGTGTGTGTGTGTGTGTGTGTGTGTGTGTGTGTGTGTGTGTGTGTTTGTGTGTATGTCTCCCCTCTCTGCATTGTTAAATATGTTTCTTTGAGAATCAAACGTTTCTTTTTATTATTTTAACTATTTCTCTGAATTTTTGAGATGAGACTTGATGATTATTTACTTGTAGTCCGAATGATACAAATAATAGATTATGTTTCTTGTTTCGAGGCAATATATTCATGTGTCTGTATGTATGCATGTATGAATGCATGTATGTAGGCTCACATGTATATTCCTGGATGTGTATATGTATATATGTGTGCTTGTTTGTATGTACGTGGATGTATGTTTCATTACCACACACACGCACATACACACACACACACACACACACACACACACACACACACATACAAACACCACCCACACACACACACACACATATATGAATAGATGTGGTACGAGCAAAATTTGAAAATGGTTTTAAAAAGCGTGTGCATTGTGAGATGTTATAATAAATACAATTTCACAAATTTTTTTCTTCCTGAAAAATATCTTTTTTTTTCGGTCATGTCTCATCAGAGAAAGCATACCGTGAACACTAATGTTTGTACGAATAATTGTGTGTAAAATCAGCAGATGTGGAAAGTAAAAAAAAAATATATATATATATACCTTTTTACCCACTTCTTTCCCAACCACCCCCTTTCCCAACAAGCACCTAGCAACCTCCTCATCTCATCTTACCAGCATCCTCTGAACTCCCCTCCACTTTATATGATGTTATTCTCATTTCAATCAAAATCTTCCCTAACTTCCCTACCCCTCAATTCCACCACTAACTCACTTTTCTTCTATAAACACAAATGTACGTATTTTGCTTTGAATAAAGTCAGACTGGGATGTTCTTCGCGTTAGAAGGACGAAATATTTCTCTCCTACTTGGACTTGTTTGAGTCATTATTTTTGTTCACTTTTCCTTTAACCTCACCTCATATATATATATATATATATATATATATATATATATATATACGTAGACATGCGTAGATATCATCATTCACATATGTATGTGTGTGCAAGCGCAAACCTATTTGAACGGAAGATTGTGTTTTGGGAAAGTTTTCGTACAACTAATTCACAGCGGGTTGTTGTAGCAGACAAGTATTTCCCGATCGTTCATCGCAGAGTTTTTCGAACTACTTAAAAATCAACAGAGTAAGCGAGCCGCAGGCATAACAGTAATAACAGCATGATAAATACATCTTCTTCTTTTTTTTCGTATTATCATGGCTTAACCAAGTAAACATCTAAATAACTCTCCCTCTGTCTCCTAATCTTTCTGTCTGTCTGTCTGTCTGTCTGTCTGTCTCTCTCTCTCTCTCTCTCTCTCTCTCTCTCTCTCTCTCTCTCTCTCTCTCTCTCTCTCTCTCTCTCTGTATCAGACTGGTAATGCAAGAATATAATGGCTAGATAAATACAAGAAATCTTTTAATAGACCATTAGATAAATGAATAAATAAATAAATAATAATAATAATAATAATAATAATAATAATAATAATAATAATAATAATAATAATTGACATGAAAGTGAGAACCTGCCATCTCGTGGATTTGGCTGTCCCAGCTGATCACCGAGTGAAAATGAACGAAAGCAAAAAGATAGACACGTACTCGGACCTTGCCAGAGAACTGAAGAAGCTGTGGAACATGAAGGTGAAGGTCATACCAATTGTAATTGGTGCCCATGGAACGATCCCCAAAGCTCTGGAAAAGAATTTGGTTGAACTGGAAATCAGAGGAATAATCGAGACCATCCAAACTACGGCACTTTTGGGATCGGCTAGAATACTCAGAAGAGTCCTGGAGACCTGAGGAGACTTGCTGTCACTCGGCCTCCAGTGAGCCACCAGCTACGGCAGGTGTGAAAAACAAAATAATAATAATAATAATAATAATAATAATACAGAGAACTGAGAAAACTGTGGAACATGAAGGTAAAGGTCGTACCAATTGTAATTGTTGCCCGTGAAACGATCCCGAAGAATCTGGAAAAGAGTCTGGGTGAATTGGAAATCAGAGGTAGAATCGGGATCATCCAAATTACAGCATTGTTAAGATCATTTAGAAAACCCAGAAGAATCTTGCTGTCACTCAGTCTCCAGTGAACCACCGGCTAAGGCGAATGGGAAAAAACTCGAATGGGGTCAAATAATATCGTAAAAATCTTTGAAACATGATGGTGACGGTGGCATCAATGATAGAAGGATCACTCGGAACAGCGCCAAAGAGCTTAGCAAAGAGACTGGTACCTGAAGATTCGTATAATTATTTAAACTGCGTGTCTCTGTCTGTCTCAGACTGGTAACGCGAGAGTATATATATTTACCAACCCCTCCGCACGAGTAGGATGTGACACAAGGTCAATTTCTTAAGCCGAGTTTTACGGGTTTGAATTCAGAGTTTTCCTTCTCCTAGACTGGATACATAACCAAGCTTAAAGAGACCTGTCTCTCCTACTATTTACCCATAGCTGGAGGAAGATTAATTGGATTCATACCGTTCCCAAGGGTATTAGCGCATGTGAAATGCAAACAGCCTCATTTAGGATTTGAACTCGGGTCGACGAGTCCATTTCCTACGACTCTAACCATTACACCATGCACCTCCAACGCAAGAGTATAATGTCTGGAGGAATTGACTTTTTATAATACAGCATTAAATGGACCCCCATATGTTGTATACCCACATCTCGGGAATATATGGAGGCACGTGGTGTAATGGTTAGAGTCGTAGGAAATGGACTCGTCGACCCGAGTTCAATTCCTGTACGAAGCTGTTTGCATATCACATGCGCTAATACCCTTGGGAACGGTATGAATCCAATTAATCTTCCTCCAGCTATGGGTAAATAGTAGGGCAGACTGGTCTCTTTAAGCTTGGTTATCCATCCGTCTCAGTCAGCTTATATCTATCTACCTATCATTCTAACTCTCTATCTATATATCTATTTAAGTCTGATCGCATCTATCTATCTATCTTGGGAACGGTATGAATCCAATTAATCTTCCTCCAGCTATGGGTAAATAGTAGGGCAGAGAGGTCTCTTTAAGCTTGGTTATGTATCCAGTCTAGGAGAAGGAAAACTCTGAATTCAAACCTGTAACGAAGCTGTTTGCATTTCACATGGCGCTCATACTCTTGAAAAAGGTATGAATCCTATACTTGCTCCAGTTATGGGCAAATATAATAGGGCAGACTACGGTCTTAAACCATGGCTAGGTAACAAGTCTAGTAGGGAAAAAAGTCTGAATTCAAACCTATTAAACTCCGCTTAAGAAATTGACCTGATGTCACATCCTGCTCGTGCGGAGAGGTATGGTAAATATATATAATGGGGACAGAGAAAGAGAGACAGACAGACAGATAGACAGACAGAGTAGTGATGGGATGAGGAGTCTTATTTGTTACTTATCAGATAGATAGATAGATAGATGCGATCAGACTTAGATAGATATATAGATAGATATATAGATAGATGTAGAAAGATAGGTAGATAGATATAAGCTGACTGAGACGGATGGATAGATATAATCAGACTTATATAGATAGATCGATATAGTAAGACAGATAGATAGATAGATGGATAGATAGATAGATATAATCATACTTAGATAGATAGATAGATATAATCAGACTTAGATAATAGATAGATTAGATAGATAGATATAATCGTACTTAGATAGATAGATAGATATAACCAGACTTAGATATATTATATATATATATATAATATATATATATATATATATATATATATATATATATGATCATACTTAGCTAGCTAGATAGCTAGATAGATAGATAGGTATAACCAGACTAAGATTATATATATATATATATATATATATATATATTATATATATATATAGATATAATCATCCTTAGATAGATAGATAGATAGATAGATAGATAGATAGATAGATAGATTGATCCAGTCGGCTATTTTCATTGGTTGTTTCTTCTTTATTTCTTCGGTTGGTCATTTCTTGTTTGAATAACTTAATCAATAAGATTTGTTGTTTTTCTTATAAAGCTTTATTTCAACAACCCGGCCCATCTTCAATTACCACAGAGCGAGCGACTTTTGAGTCCACTCGCTCTGCATCTCTGGTCGCATCTAACTGAAAATATCTCATGCCAACTGAATTCTTTAAATTCCTTATATGGCCAAAACCTATCCCTTTTATCATATAGCTGCTCGAAGGTGGTAGCTGAAAGTAAACTACTAGTATTTATTGATACCCATGTTAATGACAATTATGTCTACTAGCTTATTGATATACATTAAGTTAATGAACATCATTTCTACCAATTTCTACACATGAAGTTAATGAAAATCATTTCTACCAATTTCTACACATGAAGTTAATGAACATCATTTCTACCAGTGTCTATACATAAAGTTAATGAAAATCATTTCTACCAATTTCTACACATGAAGTTAGTGAAAATCGTTTCTACCAATTTCTACACATCAAGTTAATGAAAATCATTTCTACCAATTTCTATACATGAAGTTAATGAAAATCATTTCTACCAATTTCTACATGAATTAATGAAAATCCTTTCTACAAGTGTCTATACATGAAGTTAATGAAAATCTATGAAGTTCTTTCTACCCTTTCTACACATGAAATTAATGAAAATCCTTTCTACCAGTGTCTATACATGAAGTTAATGAAAATCCTTTCTACCAGTGTCTATACATGAAATTAATGAAAATCATTTCTACCAATTTATTGATACACATGACGTTAGTAAAATTTATTTCTACCGTTTTGTTAATACATATAGAATTAATAAAAATTATTTCAAAAACATATATTATCAGAAAACAAAAAGAAATTACATTACATAAACCTACAAGGGTTGATATGCCATTAAATCAACCAACCATCTCATCTGTATTTTTTGTTCTTCATCTTAATGAATATTACTTGGCTTCAACTTTTCTGTAATTCAAATCAGAGAAAAACTTTCCGGAATATTTTTCTTTTTGGTTTTTTTCTCTGCATTTTCATAGAAAACATGGAAGCCCTTACTGATTTTATTTGATCAACATTCAAGCTGGCATGTTTGATGTCTATTTTACGCTACAAAAATCCAATTAAGGTGAATTCGTTTATTTATTTATAACCTCGTTTCTCGCAAACGTCAAAAAAAAAACATAAAATAAATAAATAAAAAACAAACAAAACAAACAAAAAGACGATACAAAAAAGGCAGCAGGCAACGTGTCTTTCTTGTAGATTTTGCATTACCTTATTTTAGAGTTTTATTTTCCGCGTTTTTTTCCCCGCGTTTTTTCTCCCCGCGTTTTATTTTAATCCGGCGTGTACATATTTGCATACAGATCCAAATGAGGATGTCAGTCTGGCTATTTGTTTAGCAGTTGTGCTAAAAGATAACAAGTTACGTTCAGTAAAAATCCTTTTTCTTTTTTTGTATATTGTATTTTTTTTTTTTCAAATAAGATGATCGGCGTTTTTTAAGACGTTAACATAGATAACTTCAATTCTAGTTCAATATTTGATAACATTCGCTTGATCCATCACCGTTTTATTGGATTCTCAGATTTCAAACAATATGAAAAAAAGACAGAGCAAACAAGATTATGTTCAGTAAAATTACTTTTTTAAAGACCTTCTAAAATAGAAAGAAAGAAAGCAAAGAAAGAAAGAAAGAAAGAAAGAAAGAAAGAAAGAAAAAGAAAGAAAGATGGTAAAGCAAAGAAAGAAAGAAAGAAAGAAAGAAAGAAGGAAGGAAGGAAGGAGGAAGGATAGTGTGCAATAAAAAGTTAAAATGAGGATGAGGAAAGAAAGAAGGAAGATGGAATAAAAAGGAAAAGAGGGATGATGAAAAAAAGATGGAAGAAAGAATAGAACAGAGGATGAAGAAAGAAAGAAAGAAAGAAAGAAAAGAAAGAAAGAAAAGGAATGGGTGCAATAAAGAATTTAAATAAGGATGAAAAAGAAAGAAAGAAAAGAAAGAAGAATAGATAAAAATGAAATAGGTATGATGGAAGGAAAAGGATGGAAGAAGAATAGAAAGGATGAAGAAAGAAAGAAAGAAAGAAAGAAAAGAAAGAAAGAAAGAAAGAAAGAAGGAATAGGGTGCAATAAAGAATTTAAAAAGGATGAAAAAGAAAGAAAGAAAGAAAAAAGAAGAAGATAAAAAAATGAAAATAGGTATGATGGAAGGAAAGGATGGAAGAAGAAATAGAAAAGAGGATGAAGAAAAGAAAGAAAGAAAGAAGAAAAGAAAGAAAGAAAGAAAGAAGGAAACAAACAAACAAACAAAAAAGATGGAATAAAAGATGAAAATAAGGATGAAGAAATAAATAAATAAATAAAATAGATGAATAAAGAATCGGGTGCAATTAAGTATGAAAATGAGGATAAAGAAAGAAAGAAAGAAAAAAGGGGAGAAATACGGTTGAATAAAGAATAAAAATGATAATAAGAAAAGAAAGAAAGGAAAGAAAGAGAGAAAAGAAAGAAAGGAAAGAAAGAAAGGAAAGAAAGAAAGAAAGGAAAGAAAGAAAGAGATCGGATGTAATAAAGAAAGAAAATGGGGATGATAAGTTTTCGTTCAATATTTGATAACATTAGCTTCGTTCATTTTATTGGATTTTTAGATTTTCAAATGAAAAGCAATTCCAGATAAGAAAAATTATTCATTTTTAGAAAAAGGAATGATTAAATCTCGTTTTATAATCTGTTTTTATAAATAAATCTCGTTTTATAATCTGTTTTTATAAATAAATCCAAAAGTGGAGAAATACGTTGTCGGTTTATCCCTCTCTCTCTCTCTCTCTCTATATATATATATATATATATATATATATATATATATATATATATATAATCAAAACTGCTCAATATATTAAAAATATATTGTAGGGTCCTGATGAAATCATTTCAATCTGATTGAAATTATGATAGACCCTTTATTTTTTTCCTCTAATAATAATATTATTATATATATATATATACAAGGTGTGTCATAAAAGTATCGAGATTGAAGCTGTATTTAGTAAGATAGAAATGAAGAATGAATGGAACGCTAATTTTTTTCATAATACAACGTGTGTCATAAAAGTGCCGTGTTTGATGCTGTATGTACCAATTTGTATTATTTGTTTAAAGTTACCTTGCACCATTCCCACATAACTTTCACTGGTTCGTGTTGCTTGGTTTAATAGTTGCTTGGTGGATTACTGATTTTACGCTGCATCTTTGTTGTAGTGGACAGTCTTTCTTATCTCTGCATGTGCAGGTTGGGCTATATCTAGGTTTAACACTGGCTGTTATTTTTGCCTTCATCGGCTAACACGCTGCTTAGAAACCAATGGTAACAATGGAACCTTAAATGTATTGTACAATATATATATATATATATATTATATATATTATGTGTGTGGTGTGTGTGTGGTGTGTGTGTATCTGTGTGTGTGTGTGTGTGTGTGTGTGTGTGTGTGTGTGTGTAAGAATGGGAGGAAATTGAATCCGACAATATGAGGAAAAAATGAGTAAAGAAAGAAATGTAGATGATAAAAATGAATTTTTATCGATATCACTTTTAATCGATATCATTTACACATGTGTTTCGGTCTGTTTATCAAAATGTGTACGGATTTACGTTATCATTATTACTAAAATAATCAGATGGAGTTTAAATAATAATAATAATAATAATAATAATAATAATAATAATAATAGGAAAAATGCAAAAATTATTCCGTACACAGAGAGATTTTTACGACCTTCATCAGAGTGAATTTTTTTTTTTTTTTAAATTTATACATTTTAAAAAAAATAAAAATTCACTCTGATGAAGGTCGTAAAAAATCTCTCTGTATACGGAATATTTTTACATTTTTCCTATTATTATTATTATCATCATTTCAACTCCATCTGATTATTTCAATAATAATAATAACGTAAATCCGTACACATTTTGATAAACAGACCGAAACACATGTGTAAGTGATATCGATTAAAAGTGATATCGATAAAATTCATTTTTATCCATCTACATTTCTTTTCTTTACTCATTTTTTCCTCACTAGAGATACTGTATATACCAGCATAAAGACAGCATTAAAATAATTCTATACCAAGATACATAAAAGAAGCAAAAATCAATTTAAATTTCTGTGATAAAAATGATCATTATTATGCACAGATCTATTCAAACCAATATTTTTGGTGCTATAGTCAAATTTCATCCACTATACTCTATGGTCTTGTAGCATGCTGGGTGTAGTATATATTTTATATAGGTTTACACAACTTAGCAACTTACACAACACCGCTACAAAAGAAAAGCTCACTCCTCGTAGAGCCTTGCCTGTTGTTCTCGTCTACTAACTCGACGGTAGCTAGAACCCCACTGCGACGGTGAGTATCATATTGTTTCTATATCTGGAGGATAACTTCTACATAGTATATATATGGATTTCCCTGCTGGGCCCAGAGTATGAACTAATAAACAGTTGACTTACGTATTTTTTATAGACCTCTTGTGTATTTAAGATTTATATATAGCAACTGACGTAAAGTGAAAAATAAATGCGACAATAAGATTTGAATATTGCAGAGGTTCTTAATGAGCCTCCATTTGTTAGAGGGCGTTATTTTTGGTGGATCAATTTAAAACCAGGATCAATATTTCAAATTGAGAACAGAATTAGTTCCCTTTTTATTGTTTCTTTAGGGAAGCGTGTATTTCTTTCTTTTTGGAGCTCTGATTTAATTTTTGGTTCAATTCTGAATTTTAAAATGAATCTAAAAAGAAGCAATTTTTCCCTCTGCATGCAGCCCCCTCCCCACCCCCACCCAAAAAAACAAGAAAAACAAGAAAAAAGTGTCTTATTATCAGTACTCGCTTCTACGTAATCCAATTGAAATGCCTTTTCTTCTTTGAGACAATTACATGATCAGAGTACAGTGGTACAAGTTATTACTCGGTTGATTTTTTTGCTTATTGTGTACTGTCAACAGTGGAACTTTGACTTACGAATGTTCCAACTTACGAATTTTCCTTGTAACAAGGTGTCACGCTGTCAAATTTTTGCTTTGTGCTGAGAGCTAAAATTTGAGGTACGAGTGAGCTTCAGATACGTTTATATTAGTTCACTAAAAGCATTTAAATTTCCAAATTTATTACGCCAAAGAAAAATATTACAGTTGTACCCTGACTTACGAATGCTCTAATTTACGAGTTTTTCTAGATACAATGTGTCACACAGTAAAATTTTTGCTTTGTGTTGAGAGCTAAAATTTGAGGTACGAGTGAGCTTCAGATACGCTTATGTTAGTTCACTAAAAGCATTTAAATTTCCAAATTTATTACGCCAAAGAAAAATATTACAGTTGTACCCTGACTTACGAATACTCCAATTTACGAGTTTTTCTAGTTACAAGGTGTCACACAGTCAAATTTTTGCTTTGTGTTGAGAGCTAAAATTTGAGGTACGAGTGAGCTTCAGATACACTTATGTTAGTTCATTAAAAGGATTTAAATTTCCAAAGATTTCGAATAACCATGTACATTTTGTGAAATATTCTTTTCACTAGCAAAACAAAAACACCCTCCGGGCAGTGTAAAACTTATTTTTGAAAAATATTGCCGGAGGGGATGGGAGTTAAAAATTCAATATAAAATCTAAAAATTTATTAAAGGAGTAAAAAACAATTTGAAATGGAAAATTAGTTCTGATAACTTTAGATATATATCAAAATAAAATAAACTATATATAAATATATAATACGGGCATGTATTTATTATTATCGTTTAAAGGTGCATGCTCACATTTTGAGTGTATTTATTCTATGTTTTGACGATTTTGGGTAATGTGATGTCAGCAGTGACTTAGTTACGGTTACAGACAAATTGAGACCGAATCCCCATTATTAATCTCCATTATTAATAGATACTAGCAAAATAAAAAAAAACGTCCTCCGGGTGATGTAAAAATAAATTTTTGAAAGATATTGCTTGAGGAGGTTAAATGTTGGAGAGTTTGAACCATAAATCATGAAATCATCAAATTTATTAAACGAGTAAAAAAAAGTAAAACAATTTTCAATCGAAACTAAGTTCTATTAACTTTGAATATCTATTAAAATAAAACAAACTATATATAAATATATAATACTGGGGATGTATCTATTAAAACTTGTTTTAAAAAACAATGAGGACTGTCTAATGTTGCATGCTCAAATTTTGAGTGTATTTAATCTGTTATGACGATTTCGGGTATAGTGACATAAACAGTGACGTAGTTTTTGTTACAGACAAAAACCGGAAGCGAATCTCCATTATTAATAGATAACAGTTTGAAAAACATAATGGCGAAAAATGGGTGAATCTACGCAACTCACAGACTCAGAATTGAACTTCATCACCGGTGTAGTTTAGCTTCTATACCCAGGTGTATTCAAAAAAGAAAAAAGTTGCTTTCTGAAAAACAAAACCTCAAAACAAAAAGCCTGAAATTTTTAATACAATCCGAAAGTCACAATCAGAACACACAAAATAATCCATTTCCTCCGTCGATAAACGTCTCCTGTGATGGCCGAGTGGTTAAGGCGTTGGCATTCGAAATCCAATGAGCATTGCCCGCACAGGTTCGTATCCTGTCCACAACGCCATGTAGAGATTTCTGGAGTGATCAGTATCCAACTGTGTTGCAGGCTGAATCTGTTCACTCCACAAATCTCTACAAAATTTCGAATCCAATGTGTTATTCACTCACAGGTTCATATCCCGTCTGCAGCGCCATGTAGATTTTCGTTCAGTGATAAGTATCCATCTGTGTGTTCTGAGATTTGTGTGTTCTGAGTATCCAGACTTGGTAGGTGGTTTAGATAGCAGGTTGGGCCATTCCACTTTTGTATTTGGGCCAGTTCACTTCCTGCTGTTTTTAAGGTGGACACTTTCATCCATATATAGTGAACATTTGACTTTGTTCAGGTAGATAGTAGAAAGCGTATTCGGTTACGCTTTGTCTTTTTTTGTCTGGTGTCTGGACGCTAGTCAAAGCCTTCCCGTGAAGGTGATGTTTATTCTACACTCAGTCTATTTGGGGGGGGCTGGGGGGGTTATTGCAATGTACACCATGTTTATTGAAGAAAAAAACTTTTGAATTGTCAAATGTATGAAAACTCGCTACTCAGTAGCAAGAGATCTGCGAGACTAGCTTGCGCGCCATTATAACAGGATTTGATATGCATTTAATCAACTTTCAATTCATATAGAAAGTAGGTATTTACCCAATCCATTCACACCGGGTAGGATGTGACACAAGGATTGAAATCGATATTTAGTGGAAATGGATCTGCGGGACTAGCTTACTAACCATTACACCACGATATGATGCTCAAACTATTCACCACGGTTAAGATATGACACAAGGTCGAAAATATGGGGCATCCAGCGAAGATTGAAACCGCTATTTAGTAGTAATGGATCCACGGGACTAGCTTGTTAACTATAACACCAGGACGGGACGCTAAAGTATAATTGTGGGATACTTGTCCAGAATAGGCCGCCGAGAAAATGTCTGCGGTATTGTACAATGGCCAACTTTGGATGGATTTTCAATGCGTCAATTTCATCGGCGGCTTATTCTGGACAATTACCAAAAATAGAATTTTTTTTAATCAAATATTTTATCCCAGATTAAATTACACGACCTGAACCGACCCCCACCCCACCCATGAAAAAAAAACAGAATCTATTTTGGGGGATTCATGAATTTATGAGTTTTAAGATTGGTATTTGGCAATTTGAAGCAAAATAAAATTACTTTCTTTTTATTTTTTAAAATGTAAAATTATATTAATATACATAAATTGAAACTTATTGTTATAAAAGTCGATATAAACAATATCAATATAAAAAAATGCACATATAAGTAGTTTGCCTATTGTATACGAAATCCCCCCTCCCCCCGGATTGGTAAAGAACTTTATTTACCATATTGGAAGTTTTTTCTCTTTAGGACATTGAACTAATTCTTGATATAAATTTTTGGCTATGAAAAGACGAAAATTTCCTTGGAAAGAAAAAGATGGAAATAAAAAAATCACCATATATCTATCTATCCATCTTCTATTTATATCTCTTTACTGACAACATATATCTATCTATCTATCTGCCTATCTATCTATTTTCGATTTATATATCTTTACTAACAACATATATCTGTCTATCTATCTATCTACCTATCTATCTATCTATTTATATATCTTTACTAACAGCATCTATCTGTCTATCTATCTATCTATCTACCTATCTATCTTCTATTTATATCTCTTTATTAACAGTACCTATCTATCTATCTATCTACCTATCTATCTATCTTCTATTTATATCTCTTTACTAACAGCATCTATCTATCTATCTATCTACCTATCTATCTCCTTTTTATATCTCTTTACTAACAGCATCTATCTATCTATCTACCTATCTATCTATCTTCTATTTATATCTCTTTACTAACAGCATCTATCTATCTCTCTCTATATATATATATCTATCTACCTATCTTCTATTTATATCTCTTTACTAACAGCATCTATCTATCTATCTATCTATCTTCTATTTACATATCTGTACTAACAGCATCTATCTGTCTACCTATCTATCTATCTTCTATTTATATATCTTTACTAACAGAATCTATCTATCTATCTGTCTATCTATATCAACCTGTTCATATCTATCTATCTATAATTTTATCATACACGTGGCTGACCTGTGCACATAACTTCTTATATTAAATTTTAAAATGTTATTAAAATATCTAAATGTATTTTATTGCACCTCAATATATATATATATATATATATATATATATATATATATATGTGTGTGTGTGTGTGTGTGTGCGTGTGTATGTGTGTGTAGAATTTAACAAAATGGACGTCTTCTCTTTAACGAGTTTATTAACAATCTTTTCAAGCTTTCTGGCTAACTTTTTTTGTATATTTGAATGTCCACCAAAGTTTTTGTCCAATGTATTTTCGGCACTTCGAAGTGCCATCTTCAGGGATGATCTGTTTGTGTTCAAGTTTTTTCAAGTTAGTAGTAGTGAGAGTAAGTAGGAGGGGAACTCGTAAAAATTATATTGAGGGGTGAGGAGGCTGGATGGAGGAAAATTGGCAGGAGAACGGTTATAGGCATTTAAAAATGTGACTACTGTATTCGAAATTAATCTTATTTAGGAATGGTCTGTATTGTTTGATATATAATATAACTTCGAGTATTTGGAGTTTGTTTTTCTTTGTGTAGTTGTTACATAATTATTGGTTCCCTAATGCTTTTATAAGGTATTGTAGAAATCATTATGGCGATTAGTACAGCTGATGGCCTTGAGAGTGAGTGACAGCGCTTGACCTCACTCTGACCTTGCTTTCCGGGGATGGATCGTGAGAACCAGAAGGCAATAGAAGGCCCTCTTCCGGTTTAAGGATATAGTAATTTTAAGTTAGTTAGCAGGTAGGAGCTCGAGGTGTAAGTCGCATTTCTATGCGCATCCTGTCATCTGCGCAGATTGTCTGGTTTGGGGATTTACAAATAAAGTAACATCAACGTAAATCGAAGTCTTATGTTTATTACTAAAAACTAACAATGACACAGAGCTTCTGATAAGGAGTGATCCCTAACAGAAACCAGACCCGAAATCCCCATACAAGAAAGACCAGACCTTTAGAAGAGACCAGACCAAGATGTTAGAAGATAGAACTAAAGTCGGCCAGAAGAAAGACGACTAGAAGTAAGAAGAAAGAAAGGTATATAACATTATATGCTGATTTGGTACGGTGAAAACCCCAGTACATAACACAGTATGTGTGTATTTTTGATAATTAGATGCAGTTTTATGTATGCAATTATGTGCAAACACGCAACTGATTTCATAGCTAATTGCATGACTTCATCATCAAATTAATTATTCGGGTTTTCTGCATTGATATCTGCATCCATTATGAATTCATTTTAAAATACCGATTCAATCTGCATATAATTATATATATTATATATATATATATATATATATATATATATATATATATATATACCAAACTTATTGTTAATCATCGCGGTGAGAAAAAAAACAGCAAATAGTTTTGATTGTAAAAAAATACTACCAAACATCAACCGGGGAGAACAAATTTTTTGGAAAAAAGAAAAACAAGATAATCGTACCAACCAAAAAATAATCTATTAGTACAATATTTTGGCCAAAAGAAAAAACAATTTATATGCATATATATATATAAGATATATATATTCATACAAAACCGCCAGGAGACTAAAGCTAATAAGTAAAAAGTGCTCAATACCTAAGTAGAGCAAATAATAAAGATAAATCTAATGAGTTAGACGAATCTACTAAAAGTTTCGCTTAATGCACTTCAGGGCTAAGATCAGGACTCTTAGAGTCAGATCTTAGCCTTGAAGAGCATTAAGATCTGACTCTTAGAGTCAGATCTTAGCCCTGAAGAGCATTAAGCGAAACTTTTAGTAGGTTCGTCTGACTCATTAGATTTATCGTTATATATATATATATAAATATAGATATAATCCAAAAATCCGGAGAAGAAAAAATCTTCCTTACAACATAGAAGTTTTTTTTAAAGTGTCGTAGTTATGCAGAGCTCAATGTGTGCTCTTATTGTCAAAGTCACAGAGCAAAATTATATAAGTAAAAATATAACAGAATATTTAGATTTTTTAGCGTTATAGCCTATTTCAGGAAGCCTGGACCAAATGTCCAGTGTTTCCAAATCATCAGATGCGAATGATTGAAATTGGCTGTATTGCTAAAATTTAAAAATCTTCTGTTATATTTTTACTTATATATATAATATATATATATTATATATATATTATATATATATATTATATAGTAAATGAAGAAAAACTCTAAACTTGCTTCATTAAAATAATTTATTTCAACCGTATTAATACGGGCATCTTCAGGTAATCACAAAGAACATGTGTTTATATAAATCGCCGCCCTGCACCTATATTTGTGGCTTGTGCAGACTTGGAAAAGAACCTTAGAAAAATGTACTACCGATTATCTTTAGATTACTGGGTGGTCTTTGTGGAATCACCGAAAAGGTAATTAGGATAGATAACATCTCTTTAACGAGAGAAATGAGACGATAAGTCTAGATTTAACGAAAAGCTAGGAGGAGTGGCTCCAATAAGCCTTTGATCTTTAGGTTAAGTGAACTCTGGTTGACCCAGTGAGATTGGAACGAATCGAAAGAAGTCGAACGTTCTAGAGAAAGGAATCGTCTAGAAGATTTTAGAAATACTATTTAAGACCCGGCGAATAGAAAAAACGGAAGTCAGTTTTGGAGGAGTTTTTCAGT
>CM042167.1:74340039-74372539 GCA_023376005.1 Doryteuthis pealeii
AGATCCATAGAATAAATATATACAATAATATGTAGATATGTCAATGCGAACGTTATAGTATCACTAAGATATTCGATAAGATATGGTCCTCTAAAAAGCGGGCCTACGTGATAAAATATCTAAGATGTTGGAATAGTTTTTGTGGAATATAAGTGTCCCTGTGAGCTCGCACCCTTAAATGTAATAGATCTTCTCTCGTTGCATGCATTGATTAAACTCAGCGCTAGCAATATGCACGACTACGTGGTTAGTTAGCTAGTTTAATCGCCCAATCTTCAAAGTGCCGTTCAGTGCTCGTCATCGTTAAACATAGGACGAAAAGATAAGCAACCAGGAAGAGGCGAGGTTCCTGAGTTAGCGTTTAGGACACACCTGTCATGCCCGAGAGTGACAACCAGATTTTTTTCAACTTAAGATCACCCCGCAAATGATTCCACACGTAACACAGGAAAGCAAGGGATCTCCACTGTAAAAGTGCTTTCACCTGCAGCTTCAAAATGGCACAAGATCCAATACGGTGTGGTAGTCAGCGCTGGTCAACAGTCCACAAATTTCGTATACGACACACTCGAAAAAATAACACATAATATAATGTAGAAAGAAAGAAGAAGAAAGAAAGAAAGGGAGAGTAGATGCTGGAAACAAGATAGGGAACGTGAGAGCACAGGGAAAGCGATAGATGCTAATTTGCGGGATTCTCAATCGCAAAAAAAATGAAAAAAATGACGAAAGATAGGAAAGAAAAAGAGATGTAAGAACGCGAGTTAGAATTCAAGAATAATATATTATCATTATTGATATTTATTTATTACCGCTGAAAAAAATTTTCGAAACATCCATTTCCTAAAATGAATGTTTATTTCAGAATCATGATTTAAATACTATGGAATCTATTAATCGAAACTCTCAAGTGTCGGGGAACATTTTACGCAAAAAATATATAATAAAATCATGCAGCCTCATTTTTCATTAATTTTTGATCAACTCTTGCTTCTTCGATTTTTTTTCAACACACATGCGCAACCTCTATTGGCCCTTGAATGGGCAAGCCATTCAGCACTTTTTTGCACTCCATAGGTGGCCAACCTCGCTGAAGCCGCCATGATATATAGGCATACGTGAGAGCATAATAGAGGGTACTATATGTTACTCATGGGAAGTTATATTAATAGTGAATATTATATGAACGTTGAGAGTAAAGATAAAATAAACATAGTCGTTATGTCTCTATTTTGATGTATATGGCTTTTAGCCGACGCAGATTATTTGGAGAGGAGTATTGTGCTACTTAATATGAAGTCATACGCCTATAATTTGTTAATTAATTTGTATTATTGAGTATGTATTTAACTTAGTTAATTGTATTGTAACTAATATGAATGTGCAAATTAGGTATGGGCTGTGCATCAATTAAGCACATATTCCCTTTGTTAAATCAAAGGTAAACGTGAAATCAACTTATCAATATGTTACAAGAATGCCCCATTGCATCACCAAATGCTCCCGCTGATCCAACTCATCTGACACGGAGTGGTAGTACCACAAATGTTAGGGTCCACATGCACCAATAGGGTTACATAGAAAACAATTCGCTGAGGTTTGGTTATTGATACACAACTACTAGACCATTGTGATTATATGCGCTATTTTTATTCCAAATCTAAACAAGACAATAATGATATTGTATATTTATGCAATTAATTACTTTTAATCGGCATTAATAAATATGATCAATATAGCACTAACTATTAGAGGTTGATATGTTAGCCGTAAGGCAAACAATATTATATACCGAAAACCAATAGGCAATTAATATATAATATATGTATTATTATCAAACATTACTAAGTTTAATTACTAAGTAATTCATACTAACATTATTTTTTTTCCGTTTATCCTATGATAAGATATCCCACATTATTATGTCTCGTATCATAACCAGAAATCAGAGTAAGTAAAGTCATCCGTTGATGGGGGGCCTAAAGGCATACGGTATCACTACGGCTTTATTTTTAACTTATGGGTGAAGGACAGCGAGGAGTCTATCGCCCTTATTCTGTCAATAGCGCTAGACTAAGGGAGTATCTTTTTTAGGGCAGTCTGGGGTGGGAAGTGGCCGACAGGTCCGTAGATGCCGACTCCAGCCCTCCGTTGTATCTTTAAAAAAAGACTCGTCGCTACATGCGCCGCCGATAGAGTCCCGTGTGCACTCATCCATACGACTTGTGGAGGAGAGTTGGCGAAGACCGGTATCTGAACTAGGAACCTTGTTGGATTCTAAGCCGAACGCTCTATTCTGACTGAGGCTAACCCAGCGGTGTTGGAGTGCCGGCATGTTTTAAATACAGCTATTTTCTTCATAATGGTTTCGCTAAAATGATTTATTCATTTAAAGTGTAATCCGGGTTGAATAGCATCATTGACTCGTTTATGACTGAGTGGGGTTAATGAGAATGCATTAAAAAATGGATGTTAGATGCAGCAGGAGCATCAGCAGGGGATGGGTTTGTCTGGGCGGGCGGTAGGCGCTTTTTAGTGTAGTGTAACTACGATAAATGGGAGGACTCTTAATAAGAAGAAAGTAACTTTTTTTTTTCCCCTAAAACCGCCTCATAATAATATACCCATATGTAAGTTTACAATTTGACTTTTGTCGTCTCCGGCTGTATAATCCTTGATGAAAGCAACCGGACGAAAGGGCCTTGTTTTTATCCATTAAAACAATTTTTTTTTCCTCTTTTCCTTCGTATCCACCTATATAGGTGATCATAATGATTACCCTTAAAGTATTATTTAAATTTGCCTGTACCAAGAATTTATATATATATATATATATATAATATATATATTATAATATATACTATTATTATATATGTATAATTTCTTCGCATGATTAACACGAGTTACATCAAGAGTTCCATCAGCTATATCTAAATATTTATCAGGTATATCTAAGAATAACTTTTTTTCCTATTATGTTCACATGCATTGTGTGTAAGAAAACGAAATATAAAAAAAAAAGTTTTGTTTTCAACAGAAAGAAATTCGTGATAACAATCCGTTTGGAACATATAAATACAGAAACACATAAGCACCATACACACACACACACACGCAAACCACCATACACACACACATACACACACACACACATATATTATATATATATATATATATATATATATATATATATATATATATATATATATCATGTATACAGAATACATAAGCATTATATATATATAACATATATATATGCGTGTGTGTATGTATATATATATTTTTTTTGGGGGGGGGAGAATATGTGCTTAATTGAAGTCGTACCTAATTTTGAAAGTTAATTAATTAATAATTAATTAATTAGGCGGCATGCCTATTTAATGAAAGGCTAAACAAATCGAGATAATCAATCTCTGATTTTACATTTCGGCCTAAAATTCACGACCAAAAATTGTCGGCTAAAAAAAAGCCATATCATAAAACATCGCTGTGTATTTACTTCTCATATATATATATATAATATAATATATATATATATATATATATATATATATATATATAATGGGGGGTGTTTATAATATAATATCTGGCTAATATGCTGGACTGTAACATCTGAGTTAATATGATTTCGAATTCTATTCAATCTGTATTTTTTTTTATTTTTTTTTTTTTTACTTTTACTTTCAGACTAATACCCTTAAGAAATGAAAGGGTTAAATAGTACCACTACTGTTCTTCTACAAGTATAACTTTGGCACTAATTAACCATTATATGCCATTAAAACATAAAACCAAACCAACAATCACACAAAAATGTAAATAATGGAACGTACAATAACATGATTCCCTTGATTCTAGGAAAATAACCCTAAGCAGGTTGGTGTGCCATCAAAATCAATAACTTGATATATAACGTGAACTCAGTCGATAGAGCGTCCGACTAAGAATCACAAAGTTCCGGGTTCGATACCGGACCTCGCCAACTCAGCGTATGAGTAGCAAAGCGATCTGTACGGTGAAATGAGAGGCTGATGGTAGGTGTGGCGCTCCAGTTCAGATGCCAAAACAATCTCCTTTTTCTAGCGCCAGTGAAAAGGGGATAGACTCCCTCGCTGTCTGGCTGATACTGACTTTAGGCCACCCCGACGACTTTACTTTTACAGTTGAAAAAGTCAGCATGTGAAGGGAGATGGAATATAACGGTGTAGGGTAATAGATGGTAGAATACCTATAAAGATGTAATGGCTAACGAGTTTGGCTAGCAGAGTTCGATTCTCACTGGGTGCCCTATACTTCTGGCCTGGTGCCAATTTTAAGCTAAGCTGAGTCCTCGATCGATTTGAAGTCAAATCACACTGAAAGCATTTATACCTGTGACATCACAGAAGTTAAGCAACGATAAGCCTGTTCAGTTCTGAAATGGGTGACCACTTAGTAACAGCAAGTACTGTAAGGAACCCGAGGTCAATACGCCAGACTAATAAAGTTTAGTGACTAAATGTACTATAAGTCCATTGTTATAATAGTTAAACACCGTTTAAAATGACCTTGTGCAGCACCCCTGCTCGTGGCGGAGAGGTTGGGTAGGTTTTCATATAATTATTAAACTTAATTCGGTATGGATTAACCCAACAAGGACTGACCTTATGGCAAGCCCCAACACTTTGGTATCATATAATATATATATATATATATATATATATATATATATATATATATATATAATATAGCATGTTGTGGATTTTGCGTCTCCGTTGCTTCTGTGCGTATGCTTCTGGTGCGTATGCGGAGGGTCGGTATATATATATATATATATATATATATATATATAATATATATATACCGACGCCTCCGCACGAGCAGGATGTGACACAAGGTCAATTTCTGACGCGGAGTTTAACAGGTTTGAGTTCGGAGTGTTCCTTCTCCTAGACTTGTTACTTAGCCATGGTTAAAGAGTCCAGTCTCTCCTGCTATTTACCCATAGCTGGAGGGAGAATTGGATTCATACCTTTACCAAGAGTATTAGCGTGATGTGAAATACCAACAGCTTCGTCCAGGTATTGAACTCGGGTGGACGACTCCATTTCCTACGACTCTAACCATTACATCACGCGCCTCCATCCTTTGTATTATATATGTGCTAGAAGGCGGAGGTTAAAGGTATTAATGTCCTGGGTATGACGTTAAATTCAATCTAATGGTGAAGTTCTGATTCTAGAGCTCTGGGGAATGTGGAGTACCCCTTAACCACCATTACTCCTAATCCACTCTGACCCGGAGTGGTAGTACCTGTAGAGCCCATTTATGGGTTAAATTGAAAAAAATAGTTTTAAAATATGTTTTAAATTTGAGTTTAAAAAGAAAATTGAGTACTCTTCAATAATGAATAAAACAAAACGTCTTCGGCATAAAATAACCCAACAAGGGTTGACCAACCAACCAATAAATCAAGTATGAGTTCACGGTCATAATAGTTAATCTCCGCTAAAATGACCTTGTGTCGGCATCTGCTCTTGGTGGAGGGGTTAGGTAGTTACATATAACTTTTTAAACTTAATTTCGTATGGATTAACCCTATAAGGCCTGACTTATCGTAAAAACCAGAGTAAATAAACCAGCCAACTAGTCAAACAGCCAAATAACTAACCGGCATTTGCGCATTGGGGGCAAACAGGTTTAGTTGCACTAAGCAAGGTAACTTTATTTCAAACAAGGTTGATAAAACCTTCGTTCGGTAAGTCCTATTGATTGTGAGGCAAAAAGTTTTTTTGGGTTTTTTTTTTTCCAAAGAAATCTCATATCTAGCAAGTTAGCAGCACTTTCCACAAGAAACAAATAATAATAAAATAAAACGAACAAACAAAAAAAAACACAGAATAAACAAAGACAAAAACAACAACATAATTAATCTAAATCAAAACAAAACAAAAAAAAATTTAAAAAATAAACGAAATCACAACAAAAAAAAAGACGAAAAAACAAAAGAACAAAAAAAACAACACAACAAATACAAAAGACGCAACAAAAAAAAGATAGAAATTGTCCAATTAAAGTATCGCAAAAAGATGAAGGGTTGTGGGGGTGGGGAGATATTCGATCATTTTCGGCAAATCCTTATTTTCTCCCTCAAAACCGGAAATGCAATTCTTCAGAAAGCCACTGGGGAAGGAACGCGTTATTTTTCGGTAGATCGAATTTCAGTGCGCAATGAACCAATTAGAACGAAAAACCGACACACACAAATTAACACGTGTACACTTGTGTGCACTTGAAGCTGTTTAATTTTGCGCTGTTGAATATATACGTCGGAGGTGCGTGGTGTAATGGTTAGAGTCGTTGGAAAGGACTCGTCAATCCGAGTTCAAATCCTGGACGAAGCTACAGTTCACATAGCGCTAATAACATCGGGAAAGGTATGAATCAGTAACAGCAAATAATTATTTATTAAACCCAGTTTTGTTAAATCATTATGTAAATTATTCCCACCATGTGAAGTGATGGTTAGAATCGTAGGAAAATGACTCGTCGACCCGAGTTCAAATCCTGGGTGAAGCTACAGTTCACATGGCGCTAATAACCCTGAGAAAGGCATGAATCAGTAAAAGCAAAAGATTATTTATCAAACCCAGTTTTCTTAAAATCATTATGTAAATTATTCCAATCATATACCATGTAAATCTTTATTTCTTAGAGATATATAACGCATATTTCAGGATTTTGAATGCATTAATAATATGAGTAGTTTTGAGGCAAATATATCTCAGCTAGACATTAACAGAGATACCGTTAATATATAATATGCTAATTAAGATTAAATAATGACTATTTCATAATCGTTGAGAATATATCTTAAATAACTAAGGAAATTGTGACGTCAGTGGTGAAGTGGTTTTAGTTACAGACAGACAGTTACACAATCTCCATTAAAATAAGATATGATTATAGTAATGATTATCGGCGAAAAAAAAAGGAATTCGGTGAGCAGAGTTCGAATTCTTCGAGCTAATAACTTTATGAAAAGGCAACACATTCGCCACAGGTAAAGTGTGACACAAGGTTGCGCATACGGAGCATCTAGTGAGGCTCGAACTGGCTATTACTAAATCCATTACTAAAATTTAAAATGATATAGTTATTTACTAAGCTTGCTTAGATGTGACACAAGGCCTGAAGTATGGGTCGCCCAATGAGAATCGAACTCCCTAACAATGATCTCCGAATCTAGCCTGCTAACTATTACAACACGTGAGGTGCCCAAATCTAAAATGATTTAAGTTATTCAGCCTCATTTTAAAAATTCAGACAAATGATACATAGTGAATGTATTACATTATTTTTTGTAGTAATGCACAATAGTGCGCAAGTATTCCAATCTAATAGATTTATTTTTGTAAGTAAGTAAGTAAAGTCGTCGGGGTGGCCTAAAGTCGTTATCAACCAGACAGTGAGCGAGTCTATTTCCTTTTCATTAGCGCTAGACCAAGGAGATTTTTAGCGTCTGAGGCGAGGCGCCACATCTACCATCAGCTCCTCACTTTACGCACGCACAGATCCCTGTGCTACTCATACTCTGAGTTGGCGAGGACCGGTATCGAATCAGGAACCTTGAGATTACCTAGTCAAGTGCTCTACCGACTGAGCTAATGCACCATAGTGCGCAAGTACTCCTATCTAACAGATTTATTTAACCTGTAGATTTGCCTCATACTGTGTACTGCTGCAGCGTTCATCCTGTATCGGTTTGAATTCATCATTTCCCGAATAAATGTATATACGTTTACCAACCCCTCCGCACGAGCAGGATGCGACACAAGGTCAATTTCTTACACGGAGTTTAACAGGTTTGAATTCGGAGTTTTCCTTCTCCTAGACTGGTTACTTAGCCATGGTTAAAGAGTCCAGTCTGTCCTGCTATTTACCCATACCTGGAGGGAGAATTGGATGCATACCTTTCCCAAGGGTATTAGCACTAAGTGAAATAATTGCCACGTCCAGGATTTGAACTCGGGTCGACGAGTCCATTTCCCATGACTTTAACCATTACACCACGCGCTTCCTTCCCGAATAAATGTATATCATGCTCAGCGATCCAATGCAATTGGGATTATCAGTGTCAACCAGTTGTGGTTCCATCGAGGAACCCCATAACGGCCTGGGCCCAGTGTGGACCTGAGATTAACGGAAATAAAGAAGTACTCAGAAATAGATATCACTATCAGATGCAATTTAGTGTCCTATTATCAGTTGGACAACAAGGAAGTCAAATTACCTTTTCACTAGCGCTAGACACTCATGTCGGCATTAAAATGACCCACTGAGGTTGATATGCGTAAAAACAAAACAAAACAAACAAATAGCCCTGATGATACATCAAAGAGGTGCAGTGACTATACAACTCAATCGATTTGGTGGATATTAAACATATTTTACATAGTGCTAATACCACTGATACAAGAATGAATCTAACTATATCTAATTATTATAGGACAGATTGGGCTCTTTAATCCTGGCATGGCAACCTATTTAGGAGAAAGAAAACTGTATTCAAACTAAAGGAGACCTCTTCTCGTTATTCAAAACTACTACTCGTCCCTTTTTCTCTTATTAACCAACTATTAATTAAATCATAAAAGAAACCCATTAACGAAAAAAGAAAATAACTAACCTAATACTGGGACAAAAATGAATCTAACTATATCTAATTACACTGGTTTACAAAAAAATATTTTTTGTCTGAGGCAATAATGTGAATAGGTATTTTTTACTAATTTTTGTGTGCTGAATTCAAATTTATAAACAGTTTTGCTCTCTCACCTCTAGTTTTCTGTCCTTTAAATAGTCTCATTTTAGTATATACAGAGTATATGCGTGCTTATTTCAACAGTTGCAGTAGTTTATTACAGATAAAACAGGATAGATAAAGAACATTGACGGAATAAGAATACTTGGATGACACAATGTACACAATTCATAGTACCGCAGACAGTTAGAAATGTGTTTTCTTAGATGATCTGCTGACTGCCAGTGCACTATGGCCAGTGCACTACTGGCTGTTGATTGAGACGTGTTGGCTACGCTTAACTGCCCAAATCCGTCTTGATATATAGCTATATATATATATATATATATATATATATATATATATAATGTAATGCTATCACTTACATTTATGGCATAATAACTAAAAAAGAAGACATAAGTCACACAATATTAGAAATTAACCCTGGATGCATATACGCCTTTATGTACAGTATGTGTACAAAATGTACAGTATGCATATCTAAAAAACATTAGAGGTGATGAGTATAAACGGATTTCAAATCTGAATTCAGCACCCCCAAATTAGGTTAAAACAGTTATTTTTGTACTTGCCTCAATTTCTTTGTAAACCAGTGTTATTGTAGGACAGATTGGGATCTTTATGCCGTAAAACAAACCAAACCAAACCAAAAGAGTCTGTCAGCATGTGTTTAAATCCCACTGGCAGGGATCTGGATGCAAACGCATCTGTAAAAGAATCTGGCTTGAAGGAAATTAACGTTTTGTTTATAGAGCACTTTTTTTGTTTTTGTGAATATAATCCTGGTACGTTTTGGACACACTTCGTATATTTGGATATATGTGGTGGAAATAAAAAGAAAAAAAACTAGAAATGTGTGTTAATGTCCGAGAAAAAAAAAGAAGAAAGTTTTAAGTTTAATTAAGGACTGCAAGGAAAAGTGATTTCTTTATCTCTTTGCTTCAGTGATTTCTTCAGAGTTGATTGCGCTTAAGGTATTATGTGATGCGTAAGGAATGTTGATGGACTTGTCTTCAATGTCAGATTATTTCAGGTGAACTCAGGGCCAAACGCAATAAGAAGAAGAAGAAGAAGAAGAACAACAACAACAACAACAACAACAACAACGACAACAACAACAACAACAACAAGTAGAACAACTATCCGAAATAATAATAATGATGATAATTAAAAGAAGAAAAAGATTAACAACAACAACAGCAGCAACAACAACAAGTAGAACAGATATACCGAAATAATAATAATAATAATAATAATAAATAATAATATAATAATAATAAGAAGAAGAAGAAGAAGAAGAGAAGAAGAAGAAGAAGAAGAAGAAGAAGAAGAAGAAGAAGAAGAAGAAGAAGAAGAAGTTGTGTGTGAGAGTAGAAGAGAGATGGGAAAAACGGATAATAATAATAATAATAATAATAATAATAATAATAGTTAGAAGAAGAAGAAGAAGAAGAACAACAACAACAACAACAACAACAACAAGTAGAACAGCTATACCGAAATAATAATAATAATAATAATAATAATAATAATATCAGTGGTGAAAAGTGTGGAAAATAATTGGGTAAGTAAAAAGAAATGAAAATCGAAAGAGAGAAAGAGAGAAGGAGAGAGAGAGAAGGGGAGAGAGAGAGAGACAAAGAGAGAGAGACACACACACAAAGAGCGAGAGTAGGGGGAAATAAAATTTTTAAAAAGCAAATAAGAAAACCTGTATGCAATTAGAACGAAAAGATAAACAAACGTTCCAAAAATGCTATCAACCTCGAAGGTGAGAAAACGCGTAGCATAGCGATAATCGATTAATATAAAAGGACCCGTCGAACCGGGTTCAAATCCTGAACAAGGTTCTTCGCGTTTCGCTTTCGAGCTTATACTCAAGAAAAGGCGCGTGGTATAATGGTTACCGTCGTAGAAAATGGACATGGAGACAAGAGTTCAAATCCTAGATAATGTTTGCATTTCACCTAGCACTTTTCCCTGAATAGCGAGTTCGATCTTCGCTGGATGATCCATACTTGCGATCTTGTGTCGAACGGGCGTTATATACTCATCTCGGGTATATTATGGAGGAGAGAGACAGACAGATAGAAGATATGATAAGATGATGGTTCTTGATACTTACTTGTTAACTTACTGCTTACTGCTTCTAACTCGGCCGCTATCTTCTTCAGACTGACTTCTCTTCAGGGCTTTCTGTTAAGGGTTGGTTCTTCTTCTATTCCGTATTGGGCTGGTCATTTCCCACCAAGTCGTGCCTAGTCTTGCATTATTATTTACTCCTTTTGAGTTTTCACATCAGCATCAGCTGATGGTCTTTCACTGGAGTGTGAGTGATAGCAAGTTTCCTCAGGTCTCCAGGACTCTTCTGAGTATTCTGGCAGATTGCAGCAGTGCAGTGTTCTGAATGGTTTCAATCCTTCCTCTGATTTCCAGACTTTCCAAACCCTTTTCTAATCCTTTTGGGACCGTTCCAAGTGCACCAACTACAATTGGTATAAATTTCACTTTCATATTCCATAACTTTTTCAGTTCTCTGGCAAGGTCCAGATATTTGTCCATTTTTTCCTTTTCTTTTAGCTTCACCCTGTGATCTGCTGGCACTGCAAAACCCACCAGTTGACAAGTTCTTTCTTTTTTGTTTATCAACAATTATTATTATTATTATTATTATTATTATTATTATTATTATTATTAGCAAATATATGTACCCTTCGGGTGCAAGTATCTAAGTTTTAAAATGATAAAATATTATATTAGATTATAAATGCCGATGTAACTAAATAAGAATGTCAGATAAAAGATTTGAAACAGAAGGAGTGGTATAATAGAATATTGAACAACTGAAACTTACTCTTCCATCACACCCATATTTCATTGATAATTTTTTACTAATTTGATTATTTAGTTAAAATAGGAAGTAAAGAATAAAATCATATTTATTTCTTCTTGTTAATCGATTTCTGTTAAGATTTATCCCCTGAATTTTTGCTCATATTCATTAAGATAAAACCAAACAATTAGAAATCAATAATACTGAGCATATATTTACTGAAATCAAATTTTTTATATCAATTTCTTTTTACCTTTTTACCCTTTCCGTTAAGACTCTAAACCGCTATTTTGTTGTATATATAAATACAATTGCATGTTATTAGTATGTAGATATAGTCAACAGTATTAATAATGTAAAACAATTTTATTAATAATTGAGGTTTTAATAAATAATAAAATCTTGGAGTATGTGACGTAAATAAACAAGGGAATTGTGACTTGAATAGTAATATAGTTTCGGTACAGACAGATAAACACCAATCTCCATTATAACAAGTTATTATTATTATTATTATTATTATTATTATTATTATTATCAATAATTTGTTTCGATTACCTAAAGAAAGGAAAGTCATGTGCGATACCACAGCGACAAAAATACTTTTTTAAAAAATGAAAAAAAATAAAACGAAAAAAAAAATACTTGCCCTAAAAATCCAAACGGTAAGAAATTCTTTGCAATCATATATATATATATATATGTATATATTTCCCCGCGAAGACTTTATATATTTGTAAAGAAATAATTTACATGCTTTTTTTTTTTGTTACATTTTAAATTCTAAATATCTACGTCTGCCCACGCACTCATTTTGACTGTATTTATGTATTCATTGCTAGACTTAAAGTATAGCTCTTCGATATGTTAGCACAAAATTACATGTTTCCTTCGTTTTCGCAGCGAAGACAAAAAAAAGCGGTGGTTTTTCAAATATAAAGACAACTATGATCCAACCTAATATCAACGTAGGGTTGTATATTGTCTGGCTTGTCAAACACATCTCATTATTTAAAACTTATAATAAATAGCTCCATACAAAACACATAACGATAGCTAAACAAAAAATAGATAAAAGAAGTGGATAGCAATGAAGAACAGATTCTGGTTATTATTTAAAACTTCTGTTATAATTTTAAATAGTTCCATGCAAAACATGTTAAGACAGCTAAAACAAATATAAATAGAGTTCGTGGATAGCAATGAAGAACAGATTCTGGTTATTATTTAAAATTTCTGTCATTATATTAACTAGTTCCATGCAAAACATGTTAAGACAGCTAAAACAAATATAAATACAATTCGTGGATAGCAATGAAGAACAGATTCTGGTTTTTATTTAAAACTTCTGTTATTATTTTAAATAGTTTCATTCAAAACATGTTAAAATAGCTAAAATAAATATAAATACAATTCCTGGATAGCGATGAAGAACAGATTCTGGTTATTATTTAAAATTTCTGTCATTATTTTAAATAGTTCCATCCAAAACATGTTAAAATAGCTAAAATAAATATAAATACAATTGGTGGATAGCAATGAAGAACAGATACTCATTACTTAAAATGTATAAAACAAAAAATAGATTTTAAAAAAGTGGATAGCAATAAAGAACAGATTCTGGTTATTATTTAAAACTTCTGTAATTATTTTAAATAGTTTCATTCAAAACATGTTAAAATAGCTGAAACAAATATAAATACAATTGGTGGTTAGCAATGAAGAACAGATACTTATTACTTAAAAAGTATAAAACAAAACAAAAATAGATAAAAGAAGTGGATAGCAATGGAGAACAGATTCTATGCAAAACATGTTAAGACAGCTAAAACAAAAATTTAAAAAAGGCGAATACCAATTAAAAACAGTTTAAAGACTGGTTGATTGATTGATTTGAATGGCATGTCAACACGTCTGGGGTTATTTCATGCCAGGGGGTTAGGAATCTGTGTACATCGTACGATTAGATTCCTATTTTTGTACTTTCTTGACAGCTAAATAAATAAAAGAGGCGGATAGCACTGAAGAACAAACCCAACATTTGTAACATAAACACTATTAGTATAATGACTGTTTGATTTCAAAGGCATGTCAATCCGTGTAGGGTTATTTTGTGCCTAGAGCTTAGGAATTTGTGTACATTATACACTTAGATTTACATATTTGTAGTTTCTATTCTTATACATGAATAATAATTTGTCTGAATGTTTGAGATGAGGCTTGAAGATTAGTATTATCTGCGTTATTCGGACTATTGTCCCCATTTTCATTGTTATTTGTACGTTTCGGCCGATATACCCTCCGGCCTTCTTCAGGTATTTCTCGTCGGACTCGGGAACCTCGAGTGGATTAGGCAGTTAGGTTAAAAACAGTTCTAAGTGACAGTTATCTCTGGTACCCGAGTTCAATCCTGAGTGAAAGCAGTTAGAAAAATAATTAATTAACACAACTCCTACCCCAGCTATGGTTAGCGTAATGAGAACAGGATACCCCCGTGGAATAAATAAAGGGTTAGGTTCAAAGTTCCGTGATGGCTCCCGAATACGACAAGAAAGTTCCCGAGTTCGAAAAGAAGGTTCCCGAGTCCGACGAGAATTACCTGAAGAAGGCCGGAGAGTATATCGGCCGAAACGTTGTACAAATAACAATGAAGATGGGGACAATAGTCCGAATAACGCAGATAATACTAATAATAATTTGGTTAAATCGAACTTAACGGACCTGAATTCCACCATTACGTGAGAGAGAGAAAAAATACCAAAATCACGGAATTAACCGAATTTAATGAAATTTTCAATGTTGATATATTAATGAATAAAAGATGTAATACATGAGTTATATTATTCAAAACCTTTTTCATTTTTCAGGTCAGTTAACTTTGAACCACGTATGTTTGAGGCGTAACACAGATTCTGTTACGTTACGTGGTTCAAAGTTAATTGATAATCCTGCAACACCCTCTGGTTACAAATGGCCCCGTCCAAATTGTCCAAGATGCAGACTGAAGAAAAACACTGAGGGGGTGGGGATATTGTTGTTGTCCTTTTAATTAATATTTGCGGTTTTACTGCGATAAAACTAGAAAAGACGACGGAAACTTTTAAATCTTAATAATGAATGCGGTTGTTGTATTAAACAATACGCTATACTTTCTGACAGGAATAGGACTAATTAATTTGGGCATAAAGGAAACAGTTAATTTTTGTATAAAGATTAATTAAATTGGCCAAAAACATAATTACCCAATTTTCTAAGGAATAAAATTGAAAAATGTAAGAATAACCGAAATCGGAAATTATTAAAAGAAATCGCTTTTCCCATAGAAATTCTTTCAGACGATATTTAATTTCTATTTGGTTGAATTGAAAATAATTAGTAATCAAAAAGTTTTCATATTTTTTCATGATTTATTTTTCTGAAAATTTCCAAAGAGAATTTATACGTTTACTTGTGTAGCCAAAAAAACATAGTTTCTTTAGTTCCGATTTCTTTGTTTCATGCTATAAAGTACGGAATACGGGGTTACCGTTTCTTTCGGACGTCCAGAATATAATACAAATGGCTTCCCACATTTCAATATTTATAGTGTCCTGTCCAAGGGCAGATCACATTTTTCTACTTATACATCATCCTTATCCGACTTAACGCTGAAGAGAAATAGTCTCAAAGAGAAAATACGTATTTCTTTTGGTGTCTTTGTTTAATGGCATATCAACCTTCGTGGGCTACTTAACGCTGAAGAGAAATATTCTCAAAGAGAAAATACGTGCTTTCTTTGTCTTTGTGTTACATAATCTATGCGTTTGCATAAGATTATTGTCAATCCCCTGTATTTCTAAAGAGATGGCCCTTTTCATATCACGGGCGGGACTTTCCATGGAATATTACAGGAAGCCCGCGAAATACGTGAAGTCACGTGGGACCGGGTTGGGTCTTCAGTTTCAGTCTGGACGTCAAGTAGACAAGATGTAGTGCCTTAACTGGAACTCACCTGCATACGTTGCTATGTTTAGTTACATGAAATGTTTAGTTAAGTAAATAAAAGCTTACGAAAATAACACGGTTTTGTGGTTGGTGAATGTCTTGGTAACAAAACTGATCTAGAAGAAGAAAGGAGGTAAGTGCGACCGACCACCAAGATGAAGTCCAGACGCTAGAAGAACAGAAGAAGAATAGAAGTAAGAAAGAAAGGAAGGAGGTATACAACATTTGTTTAATGGCATATCAACCTTCGTGGGCTACCTACTACCAAAGACATTTATTTTCAAAGGGAAATTATATAATTCCGAAAGCACTTTCACTGTCATATTCCATTCCACACCTTTTTCAATTTTAATTTTTCAATCATTATTATTATTGAATAATATTTTTTAAAGAAAAACAAGGGTGGAGGGGATGGAAGAATGAGAAAAAGAAAATAATCTTACCATGGCCATTCCTTAAGACCAGTGCCATTCAAAGACATTCAAACACTTATAAGTAGTGGGATTGAGAACTCCAATGCCATTGGCTGGGGGGTACATTAATTATTAACTAATTAATTTTTAAAATTAGGTATGACTTCAATTAAGCACATATCCTCCAAAAATTGTCGGCTTAAAGCCATATAAAAATAGACACATTTGTTTGTTTACTTAACTTCATGACTAGTAATATAAAGCTACGTATGGTTAACAGTATTCAGTATGGAGACGAGGTTAGTGAAAGTCTGTTGCTGAAGGGGGGGGGGGTCGGGATCTGATCAGCCCCGATTGAGTCTCCCGAGGGAGAAAATCCGATGTTGGAAAACCAGAAAGTTTCATTGATCGCGGGAATACAACATCGCTGACGACTCCCCCATCATCATCTAAAATATGTATTTTTTGCGAAAATTATTATTAATATGTTTGTTTTTTTTTTCACATTAGCGTTTGCTGATTGTATTTCACTGGAGGCTGAGGGACGACACGTCTCCTCAGGTCTCCAGAACTCTTCTGAATATTCTAGCCGTTTGCAGCAGTGCAGTAGTCTGGGTGGTCTCGATTCTTTCTCAGATTTCCAGATCCTCCTGTCTTTTTTCCACGCTTATTGGGATCGTTCCAAGTGTACCAACTACAATTGGTATCACTTTCACTCTCATATTTCACAACTTTTTCAATTCTATGTCAAGGTCCAGGTATTTATCCATCTTTTCATTTTCCTTCAGCTTCACTCGGTGATCTACTGGAACAGCAAAGTCCACCAGTTGACACGTTCTCTTTGGTTTTGGTTTTGGTGTTTTGGTGTTTTTCTTTTGAGACACTAAATCTGGTCTCCTGGCTGGGATAGGGTAATCCGTCTTTATCTCAAAGTCCCAGAGAATGTTAATTTAATTGTTTGCATAATTCCCAGTGGATCACCTTCCCAACCCAGTCGTGTCTAGCTTTGTATTCCCGTTGTGCTAATTTACCACATTCACTTAATACATGGTTTACAGTTTCATCTCTGTCACCGCACAGTATTATGATTATTATTATTATTTACTCCTTTTGAGTTTCCACATCAGCATTAGCTGATGGTCTTTCACTGGAGTCTGAGTGACAGCAAGTCTCCTCAGGTCTCTCGGACTATTCTGAGTATTCTGGCAGATTGCAGCAGTGCAGTGTTCTGGATGGTATCAATCCTTCCTCTGATTTCCAGACTTTCCAAACACTTTTCCAATCCTTTTGGGACGGTTCCAAGTGCACCAACTACAATTGGTATCACTTTGACTTTCATATTCTATAACTTTTTCAGTTCTCTGGCAGGGTCCAGATATTTGTCCATTTTTTGATTTTTCTTTAGCTTCACCCTGTGATCTGCTGGAACTGCAAAATCCACCAGTTGACAAATTCTTTCTTTTTTGTTAATCAAGGTCTGGTCTTCTTGCTGGGATAAGGTGGTCCGTTTTTATTTCAAAGTCCCAGAGAATTTTATGCGTTTCGTTCTCAAGAACAGATTCTGGTTTATGCATATACCATTTTGTTGTATGGTCAAAATTATTTTTTTTGCATAATTCCCAGTGGATCACCTTCCCAACCCAGTCGTGTCTAGTTTTGTACTCCCGTTGTGCTAGTTTGCTACATTCGCAGAGTACATGGTTTACAGTCTCATCTCTATTACCGCAAAGTTTTTTTTACTTTTTTGTTGGGTTTTATCAATTTTCGCTTTGATATAGTTTGTCCTTATGGCATTATTTTGTCCAGCAATTATTAATGATTCAGTTTCTCTTTTGAGGTTTCCTTTTCTTAACCATGTCCAAGTCTTTTCATGTCACTTCTACTATTGTTGGCCGCCATAAGTAATCTGTCTTTGCTCTTTCTTGTGTAATCTTCAAGTTGTTGGATTGTGGTTTCTACGCAGTCCTCTATGTTGGCAAGATCTCTTCCCCCTTCATTTCTTGCCACATATAATCTATTTCTATCGTCTCTAGGGTGGAGAGCCTTGTGCATGGTCATCTATCGTCTCTAGGGTGGAGAGCCTTTTCTCTTGTCAATCCCCATGCATATAGAATCATTATTTTGTGTTAACTATAAATGACAGGTAATAATGGTACATAAATCAAAACATGAGTAATAATTAATGTTTCCCATTATTCATATTGAGACTACACTTCTGACATTGTGGGTAATTTTCAGATAATCTAACTTATCCAACATAATCAAATTTCCCGCTGTTTTCATAATATAATAAAAATTATTTCTGCCATTTTCGAACGATTGCACGAAATCTGAAATGCAAAGTTGTTCGTGGAAATCATTAGAATAAGCGACTCTTCGACTCTTCGGTGAATTTCATAGATTTACATATAAACTCAAGTGAGAAGGAGATTTCGACGTCCCATCGTTTGGCGAAAGGCTATTTTACATTTACAATTAAAAAAGAAATAATGATGGTTTCAACATATCGAGGAGAATAGATAATCAAAATGTACATAATTATAGAGACATTTATTCAACGAAGAAAATTATCTCAAGAAAAAAACTGACAAAGAAGCAGATAGATAGATAGATAGATAGATAGATAGATAGGAATTTATTAAACAGGTTAATATATAAGCTGAGGCATATAGATAAAGAATTATATATATATATATATACACTGAAGCATATAAACAAAGGATTATATATATATATATATATATATATATATATATATAATCCAAAAGTTCAGAGAAGAAATCTTCCATACGACACAAGAGTTTTATTTAAAAAAACCTGTCGCAGTTTGAGAGCTCAATGTGTGCTCTTAATGTTAGAGTCACAGAGCAAATATAGAAGTAAAGAAATAACAAAAGACTTAGAGATTTAGCTTTATAGTCTATTTCAGGGAGCTTAGACAGATAGTCTAACTTTCCCGATTTATCGGATGCGAATGATGAGTCGGGAGAGAGACTATCTGTCTAAGCTCCCTGAAATAGACTATAAAGCTAAATCTCTAAGTCTTTTGTTATTTCTTTACTTATATATATATATATATATATATATATATATATATATATATATATACCCCCAGGTCGACCTTGACCCAGAGTGATAGTACAGGTTAGGTTCTCATAATTACAGAGGTATTTGCCTCTTATTCCACATATAAGGGCGTGACACAAGGACATTTTTATGTGAGCCCACCCACAAGCCGAAGCTCATGGGTGGTAGGCACAAAAAATGCATTGATCCCGTCGGCATTCCCCCTCAAGGGGTCGCCTCAGGCACTGATCAATAAAACCAGCCCTGTTCCTTTAAACCAAGGGGGCAGGTGTTGCCTGGGGGAATGGTCCCCTGGGATCAACGATGCTAACGTGTAAGGTCCAGCGACCGAAGCTCACTGGACCCGGAGTTAGATATGTTGGACATAATTATAGAGACATTTATTCAAAATAAGAAAATAATCCCTAAAAAAAACTGACGAACAAGAAGATAGATAGATAGATAGATAGATAGATATGAATTTATTAAAACTGGTTAATATATTAACTGAGGAATATAAATAAAGGTTTGACGATAAGCCTCTCAAAATGGTAGAACAGTTCACATACCTAGGTAGTAATATCTCATCCACAGAGAGCGATATCAATACACGAATAGTAAAGGCATGGTTGGCCACAAACAAATTATCAGACATATGGAAATCCGATCTCCTTGACAAGGTCCTAAACAAGTCGTGGAAACAGCACCCCACAAGGATGGCCACTTGCCCCCCATCTCCCAAACCATACGAATAAGACGGACTAGGCATGCAGTACACTACTGGAGAAGCAAGGACGAACTGATAAGCGACGTACTCCTGTGGTAGCCAAAACATGGGCGTGCTAGTGTGGGCCACCCAGCCAGGACTTATATTGACCAACTATGTATGGATGCTGGATGCTACGCAGAGGAGCTCCCGGGGCCAAAGAATGATAGGGAGGAGGGTTGGCGTGAGATTGTCATGGATGCCGTGCTACTTGCGCGACATGATGATATATATATATATATATATATATATATATATATATGAAGAAAAAGTGGAAGTAAATCCGACAATATGTAATAATAAAAAAATTCTAAAAAACACAAGTTTCAAAAACGAATGATGTTTAATAAGCCGACGCTGCAGTGTTTCGGTTTGTTTAACAAACCTTCTTCAGGGCTTATCAACAAAAGCAGCCACACATCAAAAGCAGAGATTCGCAGACTTTTGTTTTCATTAATGATTTATTTTTTTCCTTAAACCAACGAAAGCCCTGGGAAGGTTTGTTAAACAAACCGAAACACTGCAGCGTCGGCTTATTAAACATCATTCGTTAGTAAAACTTGTGTCTTTTTCAATTTTTATAATATATATATATATATATATATATATATATATATATATATATATACATATATAAGTAAAGTCGTCGGTGTCAACTAGACCGCCAGTGAGTCTATCCCCTTTTCATTAGCCCAAGACCAAGGAGATTATTTTGGCGTCTGGGGCGTAGCGCCACACCTACTATCAGCTCCTCATTTTACTGCACATATCTCTGTGTTACCCATACGCTGTGGATAAGGTCCGGTATCGAACCCGAAACCTTCTGGTTCCTATGCAGACACTCTACAGACTAAGCTGAATACTTAATGAGGCAGATATACCTACTAACAGTTTCGCTTAGTAGCTCATCAGGGCAAAAATCTGGTATATTAAATAATATATATATATATATATAATCTAATATGACTATATATATATATATATATATATATATATATATATATATATATATATATATATATAATTTAATATGACTGATCAAAGCCTGAAGAAGATACCAGAAGATCTTAAACACGTGTCGCAAATGTAAGATAAAAATAATCTAAAAATTTTTTCTAAAATCATAACCCATTTTGCGGATCTTCTTTTTCATAAAATATTTAATTTTCTCCCGTTGGAACCAGAACAACACTTTCGGGTTAGCTCAGTCGGTAGAGCGTTCGGCTAGAAACCACAAGGTTCCTAGTTCGATACCGGCCCTCGCCAACTCAGCTTTATGAGTAGCACAGGGATATGTGCGGTAAAGTAAGGAGCTGATGGTAGGTGTGGCGCCCCACCTCAGACGCAAAAATAATCTCCTTGGTCTAGCGCTATTGAAAAGGGGATAGATTCCCTCGCTGATTGGCTGATACCGACATTAGGCCACCCCGACGACTTTACTTATATATATATATATATATATATATATATATATATATATTATAAGATAAATCTAATGAGTCAGACGAACCTACTATTAGTTTCGCTTAATGCTCTTCAGGGCTAAGAGTCAGATCTTAGCCCTGAAGAGCATTAAGCGAAACTAATAGTAGGTTCGTCTGACTCATTAGATTTATCTTTATTATTTGCTCTACTTAGGTATTGAGCACTTTTTACTTATCAGCTATTCTCCTAGCGGTTATATGAATATATATATATCTTATATACATATATATACATATAAATTGTTTTTTTCTTTTGGCCAAATACTGTACCAATAGATTATTTTTTGTTGGTACGACTATCTTGGTCTTTTCTTTTTTTCAAAAATTTTTTTCTCCCCGGTTGATATTTGGTAGTATATTTTTACAATCAAACTATTTGCTGGTTTTTTTCTCACCGCGAGGATTTACCAACACGTTTGATATATTAAATTATGTATATATATATATATATATATATATATATATATATATATATATATATATGCGTGCGTATGTGTATTAAATACAATTATTTGTGAAAGTCAATGATACTAATTAACCCTTCAAATTAAAGGGTTCAAAGATACAAAGCCTCATGGATACGAAAGTGGACAGCCAATAAGATCCTTAAATTCTTGAAAAGATTTTACTTTAGGGCACAGAAGACTTTGAATATCGTTACGTCTTCCACGAAGAGGATACACCTGATCGTACGTCAAATATTACGCAGGCGTGGTGCAAGGAGCAACAAGGAGCAATAACACGTGGTTTGCTTCAAGCCTCGACATCGATCGGACAGATGAAACCATCAAGTAATTTCCTGTTCGAATTTGGTTGGTTGGTTGTTTGGTTGGTTGGTTTTAATCAAATTATCATACTGTGGTATATCCACAGGTTCTGCTAGTAATGCTTATTTTTAAAAGCGCACTTTTCCTCGCTAACCTTTTCCCCGTTAAAACTGTTTCTTTCCTTCTTTCAAATATGTTCGATTGAAACAGATTAGCGTCATCACTTTCGCACACTCACTCCTACTCCCTATCTTTCTTTGTTGCTTTCTTATTATGTTTCTGTATAGCATGTCCTTTATCTCCCTTTTTCTCTTTATATTAAAATGGAATGGTTCATTATTTAGCTGAGGTGATGGCACTCATGAAAAATAAGAATTCGGCGGATAAGCAATATCAAATATTCAGGGTTTACATTTTTGCATTTCATCTCAGACTATTTGGACGGTCTCATATTCAACCAGAGGAGCTTGCAAGATGATAACGGTCGAAGAATTAAGGAAAACGAGTGATGAACGTTTTTAGTCATTTTCTTTTTTTTAATGGAGTGAATAACTTTCATTGTTTGTTTGTCTATTTTTCTAAATCTCAACTTATGGCTACTCAGTAGTTTATTTTGCTGATTCCATCGTCAAAATGATTTTATTTTTTTACAAATATCATGCTTCAGTGTTTAGACTGAGTAAACAACATTTAAAACAAGGGAAATGTAAGTAAGTAAAGTCGCCGGGGTGGCTAAAGTCGGTATCAGCCAGACAGCGAGAGGGTCCTCTTTTCACTAGCGCTATACCAAGGAGATTATTTTAGCGTCTGAGGTGGAGCGCCACACCTACAATCAGCTCCTGAAATGTAACATCAAGTAAACAAGCAAAACAATGCAAGTAATGAACAAAGAGGTTTGAGTCGTAATAAAAATTGTTCTTTATATGTTATTATAAATTGTATCAAATGAACATCAAATTACAAGGAAACACACATACACACAATATATATATATATATATATATATATATATATATATATATATATATATATTGGTTTGTTTGTTGGTTTTTAAGGGTATCACAATGCGAGTGTAAAGAAAAAAGAAGGCATCTAAATATAAATGAATGAACTCGATGTTATCAAGTATTGGATTCAATTAATTTTTTATTATTTGTTATCATAGATTTTCGGGTTCGTTAGATACCCCTTTTCAAACGAATGTTGCTCCTGTTCAACGGATCTTTTGTCTTTGTTGTTATTGACAGCGGCAGCGTCTGTAAAATGTTCATAATAACGGAGTATTCCGATGTCAGCATTCAGTCCCCTCACGTGAGTTTGTAATTTTATAATCCATTTAGTTTCTGCTTGTTTTCGAGATAAAACTAAACTTTCCCCGTTTTCAGAATTTCTGTTAGTTGGCGGAAGTTTTGAATTTTGGCGTCGATCAGTCTGGCTTTGTTTATTTTTAGAATCCTTTTTTCTTTGTTCCTAACAAGAATCTACAACTTATGAACCATGACAAGTCCCTTTCCTGTGTCCAATTGCAAATTTGGCGACTTTAGATCAGTGGTTCTCAACCTTTTTTTCTTTCTTTTTTACTTATGCATCCTTTTGATTCCTTATATTTGCTGGTTTGTTGGATTTGTCTTCTAGCACATGATAAAAAGTGTTGGGGATCGCCATGAAGGCAATAGGGTTGGGACAAACATATAGGTGCTAGGGCTTGATTTGACCAGCCGATTGATCGGACGGAACCTCTCCAATCGCCCACTGCCAAAGTGGTACCCAAACTTCCTTTACAAAACCTGTAATAATTATACAATTAGTTTTATAATTGAAAAGGTAAATATAACAGAAAAATAACATCGGTGGGATAAAACTAATCTAGTGGGTGTGTTAGAACCCCCCCCCCCTTGTAATCCAAAACAAAAAAGTGGTGGTTAAAAATCAAACCTTCTTTCCTGGGGTCGAAGAGAGGCAAACATTATTCCAGTGACGAGGAAGTGAAATCTGTAGTGAAGATAGGGTTAAAAGAACAGTCAACAGAATTTTACGGGGCAGGGATACATGCTCTCATTCGAAGGTGGAACATTGCTATTGAGAGAAACAGTGACTATGTGGAAAAGTAGGGATGTGATTCACAGAGGACCAGCTTCATTTTGATGTATATATACATGTTCCCGTGTTGGTAATTATATCTGTCCTAAACAAAATGGCATTAGTTTTTTACTCACCTATATGGAGAAGTAGGGATGTGACACAAAGTGTACCATCTTCATTTTGATGTATGATACATGTTCCTGTGTTGGTAATTATACCTGTCCTAAACAAAATGGCATTACTTTTGCATTCACCAATGTGGAAAAGTAGGGATGTGATCCACAGAGGACCAGCTTCATTTTGATGTATGATACATGTTCCTGTGTTGGTAATTATACCTATCCTAAACAAAATAGAATTACTTTTTTACTCGCACATGTGGAGAAGTAGGGATGTTATCCACAGAGAATCAGCTTCATTTTGATGTATAATACATTTTCCTGTGTTGGTAATTATACCTGTCCTAAACAAAATGTCATTACTTTTGCATTCACCTATGTGGAGAAGTAGGAATGTTATCCACGGTGAACCAGCTTCATTTTTATGTATGATACATGTTTCTGTATTGGTAATTATACCTGTCCTAAAGAAAATGGCATTACTTTTTGATTGGCATATGTGGAGAAGTAGGGATGTGATCCACAGAGAACCAGCTTCATTTTTACGTATGATACATTTTCCTGTGTTGGTAATTATACCTGTCCTAAACAAAATGGCATTACTTTTTGACTCGCATATGTGGAGAAGTAGATATGTGATCCACAGAGAACCAGCTTTATTTTGATGTATGATACATGTTCCTGTGTTGGTAATCATACCTGTCCTAAACAAAATGGCATTACTTTTGGATTCACCTATGGGGAGAAGTAGGAATGTAATCCACAGAGAACCAGCTTCATTTTGATGCATGATACATGTTTCTGTGTTGGTAATTATACCTGTCCTAAACAAAATGGCATTACTTTTGGATTCACCTATGTGGAGAAGTAGGAATGTGATCCACAGAGAACCAGCTTCATTTTGATGTATGATACATGTTCCTGTGTTGGTAATTATACCTGTCCTAAACGAAATGGCATTACTTTTTGACACCCCCTCGTAATACGTTTCTTTTGGATGGTAGCATCCAGAAATGATAAGAGGAGATGGGATATCTTGTGTGAAGAATGGAACACATTAGTCTAATCTCCTTCCCGATGTCGACTTAATCACAGATTTAATATCCTCCGTATGCATCAGCTTAATCCAATTATAGGATCTTCAAGGTTTAACGGATCTTTAATCGTGTGCAAGGGATCATTTATTAAGGAAACAGAGCGATTAGATAAACCCTTCATTTGTACACTATATCAGTCATTATAAGTCAAGTCTATATTTTCACAGGCTGGGGCTTTAGAATACACCAAGTCTGAGCAGGCCATACCTTTCCCAAGGGTAATCGTGTGCAAGGGATCATTTATTAAGGAAACAGAGCGATTAGATATATCCTTCATTTGTACACTATATCAGTCATTATAAGTCAAGTCTATATTTTCACAGGCTGGGGCTTTAGAATACACCAAGTCTGAGCAGGCCATACCTTTCCCAAGGGTAATCGTGTGCAAGGGATCATTTATTAAGGAAACAGAGCGATTAGATAAATCCTTCATTTGTACACTATATCAGTCATTATAAGTCAAGTCTATATTTTCACAGGCTGGGGCTTTAGAATACACAGAGTCTGAGCAGTCCATACCTTTCCCAAGGGTAATCGTGTGCAAGGGATCATTTATTAAGGAAACAGAGCGATTAGATAAATCCTTCATTTGTACACTATATTAGCGCTATGTGAAATGCAATCAGTCTCGTCCGGGATTTGAACTCACGTTGACGAGTCCATTTCTCACGACTCTAACCATTACACCACGCACCTCCATATTGTTTATTTTTTATACTTGAGCACATATTCATTTGCATGTATAATCATTTGCTCTGATTAATCAATCTTATATGGGTTGGTTTTTTTTTTTTGGTTTGGTTTGTTTTACGGCATATCAACCTCAGTGGGTCATTTAATGCCGATAAAGTTTTGAAATAAATCAATTCTTAATGGATAATACAATTTTTTTATAAATACATTTTTCTATTTAACCCATAGATGGGACCCTAACAGGTACTATCACTCCGGGTCAGAGTGGACCAGGGAGCAATGGTGATGAAGGGGTGCTCTACATTCCCCAAACCTCCAAAACTGGAACCTCACCATCAGAATGAGTTTAAGGTCATTCCCAGGAAATGTAGACCCACAGTCACCGCCGTCTAGCACCCATATGAAAAAAAGGGGTTGCGGCTTGCCATAAAGGCAATAGGGTTGGGAAAATCATATAGGTGCTAGGGCTTGACGTGACCAGCCGATTGATTGGAGGGGGCCTCTCCGACCGCCCGTCTAGCCCAAGATAGGGCCAAAGTGGAGTATTGCATGTCATGAACTGCTCATCCACCTGGGCTCTATCCTTAAGCATCACGTCGCCACCCACGACCAACAAGTGGCCCCACTGGGGGAGTCTTACCCCTCTGCAGAGGTGCAGTCGGTGCATTCTAACGCCCCAGCCGACAGGGCGGTTATATGTTTAATTTTGATCAAATTGAAACTCATATTCAGGGTATATAGTTTGATGTCTTTACTTAACAGCATATCAGCTTTGCCCTTACTTGGGCTAGACGGGCGGTCGGAGAGGCACCCTCCGATCAATTTCATAATCGGGAGCCATTACGGAGCTTTGAATCAAATCCTTTATTTAATATATTGGGATAGATTATTCCAATTCCATTAACCATGACCGGGTACAAGTGTTAAGCTATGTTAAGTATTCTATGTTTATAGACACCCATAATCTATATATATATATATATATATATATATATATATATATATATATATATATATGAAGGTACACAAACAAACAATGAATTTGATATGGCCTTAGCCGACAATTTTTGGGAGAATATGTGCTTAATTGAAGTCATACCTAATTTTGAAAATTAATTAGTTGATAATTAATGAATTAGGCGGGCAGATATGTTCAAATGTCAGGCTAAACAAATCGAGAAAAAGTCAATCTCTGTATAGGCCGAAATGTACATATAGAGATTTACTTTTTCTCGATTTGTTTAGCCTTACATTTGAACATATATGCCCGGCTAATTCATTAATTATCAACTAATTAATTTTCAAAATTAGGCATGACTTCAATTAAGCACATATTCTCCCCCCAACGAGATCTCGCGAGAATGGAGAATTGTTCGGCGGGAGACATTGTCAAAACGAAAGTAACAGTGCAAATAGGTCAGTGTACAGGGCACTTGAATGTTTCGTATTACAAAGAGTCTCATTCCATTACAAGAGAAGAATAAACCTTGTAATGCTCCTTGTACACAATGCGTCGAACTAATTATTTGCTTCCGCCCCCTCACCCCGACCCCCTAAGACTATCAAGGGGGGAGGGGAGAAATCAACATGGCTGTTGATCGCAACCGATCAATAACGCTTTCATCACATCCTCAATGGCAAGAAAGATATCAGTGAAATTACTTATGCCTCGGTGCGTAAAAAAAAACAAAAATAAAAAAAAACAGCGGGAGTGATTGTCTCGTATTGTAGGATTAGCATTTCCCTCTGGGATACAAGATGGCCGACCCGTTAACAAACTGGAACGTTCTATCGGGAACGACCAAATAAAAACAACCATTTAGTCGAGATAAATCATAGGGGTGGATGCACCCGTTTGTGCAATGGTTATAGTCATGGGAAATGGACACAGTGACACGAGTTCAAATCATGGATAAGGCTTGTTGTGTTACGAATTTAGTAGCCATCCTTTCGGCTTCAAGCAAGAGCGCATGTCCAGCGGAGATCCTTTATGTTAAACAGAACGCGATCCTTGGTAAAGAATCCTTTGGTTGTTCCTTGGTGGTCCTCAGCCTTGCAAGTCCTTTGTCAATGATTGCAAATGGATGTCTCTCGGTATCAGTGATTAAGTAGTCAACTAGCCACACATTCGGACTGTTGATTGGTTGAGGTTTAAACCACATGAACTTGCTTAGTCTATGAATTTAAGTGGTGTATTGTAGCACACCTTATGTACCAAAATAATCAAACAGTTTGCATTTCTCAGAGCATTAATACCTTTGGTATTCTCCCTCTAGTTAGGGTTAGATAGTAGGACAGACTGTACTCTTTGACCTTTGAATGGCAACCGGTCTAGAAGGAAAACATTCTGTTCGTGTGGAGGGGTTAGGTAAATATATACATGTAATCACATCCTCTACTGCAAAATTTTTCCCCAATTATCAGTTTGTAAAAATATAAATGCACATGTACACACACACATATACAATTAACCATGCACACACACACATACATAAGCACATATATATATATATATATATATATATATATATATATATATATATAAATGCATATGCACACACATAAATAAGCATATAATATATATATATATATATATATATATATATTATATATATGCATACGCACACATAAATATATATATTTATAATGGTCAATTTAGTCTGGTACAAGGTCATGATAATGGTGCATCCAGTGAGGTTCAAACTCACAAGCTATAGTCTAACAATCATTCTCTAGTAGGTGTCCAAAAAAGTGTTGCTGGCATCCTTCCGTCTACGAGAGACGATGGAGTAGTGCCAAAGTTGGGTTTTTTGGGGGTTTTTTTAACTACATAGCCTGGGCGGGTTTATATGGAGGATTAGCTGTTGCCCATGCAGGAAATTCCCCCTCTCTACACTGCCGCTGTGATCCAAAGGAACCAATGCAAAAATAGCATAATAATAATAATAATAATAATAATAATAATAATAATAATAATGGAGATTCGCTTCCGGTTATCCAGGAATTAATTCAAAATGTTTGCTGATCTCAAACAATCAATAACTCTTTCGTCACATCCTCAATGGCAAGAAAGATATATGAGAGATTACTCAGGCCTCGATGCGTAAAAAAATAGAAAAAAACAGTGGGTGGGTGATTGTCTCGCATTGTAGGATTAGTAATTCCCTCAGCAATTCAAGATAGCCGACCGGTTAAAACAAATTGGAACGTTCTATCGGGGGACGGTGTCCTGAGTATGACGTTAAACTTCATCTAATGGTCAAGTTAAAATTCTGGAGCTCTGAGGAATCTGGAGTATCCCTTTATTGCCATTACTCCCAGATCCACTCTGACCCGGAGTGGTAGTACCAGTTACCATCCAGGGATGAATTCAAAATGGCTGCTGATCTCAAACGATCAATAACTCTTTCGTCACATCCTCAACGACAAGAAAGATATATGAGAAATTACTCAGACCTTGATGCGTAAAAAAAAGAAAGAAAAAAACAGTGGAGGGGGGATTGTCTCGCATTGTAGGATTAGTATTTCCCTCGGTGATTCAAGATGGCCGACCGTTTTAAAAGATGGAACGTTCTATCGGGGACGGTGTTCCGGGTATGACGTTAAACTTCATCTAATGGTCAAGTTAAAATTCTGGAGCTCTAGGGAATGTGGAGTATTCCTTTATTGCCATCACTCTCAGATCCACTCTGACCCGGAGTGGTAGTACCAGTTACCATCCAGGGATGAATTCAAAATGGCTGCTGATCTCAAACGATCAATAACTCTTTCGTCACATCCTCAACGACAAGAAAGATATATGAGAAATTACTCAGACCTCGATGCGTAAAAAAAAAACAACAAACAAAAAACAGCGGGGGTGATTGTCACGCATTGTAAGATTAGTATTTCCCTCGGTGATTCAAGATGGCCGACCGGTTAAAGAAAAATGGAACGTTTTATCGGGGACGGTGTCCCGGGTATGACGTTAAACTTTATCTAATGGTGAAGTTATACTTCTGGAGCTCTAGGGAATGTGGAGTATCCCTTTATCGCCATCACTCTCAGATCCACCGTGACCCGGAGTGGTAGTACCAGTAACCATCCTGGAAGAGAAATGCAAATGGCTGTTGATCTCAAACGATCAATAACGCGTTCATCATATCCTCAACAGCAAGTGAAATTACCCAGGATTCAATGCATAAAAAGAAAATTAAAAGAAAAACAGTGGAATTGATTGTCTCGCATCGTAGGATTAGCATTTCCCTTCGGGAATCCAAGATGGTCGATCCTTTAAAGAATTGAAACATTCTATCGGGAAGGAGACAAATTAAAAGGGACCATTTTGTCGAGAATAAATCTCAAGGGTAAAGGCGCCCGTGGTGTAATGGTTATCATTGTGGGAAATGTACGCGGTGACACGAGTTCAAATCGTGGACTAAGGTGTTTGAGTTACGATTTTTGTGGTCATTTTTAGGCTGCAGTCGAGATAGATCATAGGGGTGTATGCGCCCGTCGTGCTATGGTTATAGTCATGGGAAATGGACACGGTGACATGAGTTCAAATCGTGGACAAGGCTATTTGCATTTCACAGAGCATTAATACCTTTCGTATTCTTCCTCTAGTTAGGGTATTTGCCTGCTCATCCCACTTATGAGGGCTGGACACAAGGTCTCGTTTTTACGTGGGCACATAAAAATTGCAATGATCTGGGGGGCATGGCCCCCTTGGATCGATGCTATTAACTGTACTTTACCGGTCCAGAGGCCGAAGCACACTGGACCCCCAGCCGAGGCCGGGTATAGAAGGTAAGGGTATTTGCCTGCTCATCCCACTTATGAGGGCTGGACACAAGGTCTCGTTTTTACGTGGGCACATAAAAATTGCAAGGATCTGGGGGGCATGGCCCCCTTGGATCGATGCTATTAATTGTACTTTACCGGTCCAGAGGCCGAAGCACACTGGACCCCCAGCCGAGGCCAGGTATAGAAGGAAAGTGTCAAAGCATAGAATCTGGAACAGATACTACACTTTGATCCTCCCTTAGTTAGGGTTAAATAGTAAGACAGACTGTGCTCTTTAACCTTGGTATGGCAACTGGCCCAAAAGGAAAACATTCTGTTTGTGCGGAGGAGTTAGGTAAGTATATACATGTACTTTATAGTGGAGATCCCTTGTGACACTTAGTGTTAGGTAATATCCTTGTGTTCATTAGTATTAGGCAGAATCCCTGGTTGTTTCGTTGTGAATGATCCTTGGTTGTTCCTTAGTGAAAAATCCTTGTGTTAAGCAGACCGCTTAGTTGTTGATTCATTCGTCCGTGTCGAATACCAGCATCTGAACGGCTTTCAAGGTCGTTGATTAAATAGTTAACTAACCACGTATTCGATCGTGTTGTTTGGCTGGCTTTAATCCACGTGCCCACGCAGAGTCTATAATTTTAAGTGATGGACTCCATCAAACCTCCGCCCTGCCGGCTTGGGCCTTAGAATGCACCGACTGCACCTTTGCAGAGGGGTAAGACTCCCCCAAGTGCGGCCACCTGTTGGTCGTGGATGGCGACCCATGATGCTTAAGGACGGAGTCTTGGTGGATGAGCAGCGCATGACCTGCAACACTCCGATCAACTGGCTGGTCACGTCAAGCCCTAGCACCAATATGATTTTCCCAACTCTGTTGCCCTTATGACAAGCCCAAATCTTTTTTATCATATGGGTGCCAGAAGGTGGTGACTGAGGGTCTAGATGTCCTTGAAATAACGTTAAACTCTACCTAATGGTGAGTTTCCCGTTTTGGAGGTTTTAGGAATGTGGAGCACCCCTTCATCACCATTGCTCCCTGGTCCACTCTGAACTGGAGTGGTAGTTCCTGTTAGGGTCCTATCTAGGGGTTAAATAGAAAAATGTATTTATTAAAAAAAGTGTGTATCCATTGAGAATTAATTTATTTCAAAACTTTATCCGCATTAAATGACCCACTGAGGTTGATATACCGTAAAACAAAACAAACCAAATCCATCACACCTTATATTGCAAAAAAATCCACCAGTTTGCATTCCACATACCGCTAATACCCTTGGGAAAGGTATGGATCCAACATTGTAGAATTACGATTTCTTGCGGGATTCTAAGATGGCCGACCCATTAAGGAATTCTATCAGAGACGAACAAATAAAAACGACTAATTGGTTGAGATAAATCTTGGTGTAGAGGCACCCGATATGTAACGGTTATCGTCATCGGATATGGACACGTAATGTGTTTAAGTGTTAAGCTGTGTTACCTAATTCTATGTTACTGTCGCCCTTGACCAGGATTGAACCTGCAGTCTAGAGACAACTATCACTTAGAAATGTCTTAAATCAACGCCTATAGTTTCATTATCCTTTCTGATTTAATATAACTAGCAAATAT
>CM042167.1:74377539-74385735 GCA_023376005.1 Doryteuthis pealeii
ATACTAATCTTCAAGCCTCATCTCAAACATTCAGAGAAATACCTTACATATATGATATTTCAATGCTCCCCTCTCTCTCTCTCTCTCTCTCTCTCTATATATATATATATAATATATATATATATATATATATATAGAGAGAGAGAGAGAGAGAGAGAGGGAGAGAGAGAGAGACAGGGAGAGACAGAGACAGAGACAGAGACAGAGAGAAGATCATTAAAATATCATATATGTAAGGCACGGAATAAATATCAAAAATATAGGGGGACTCTCTAGGGGGTTACGCATGAACTAACTATTAATTAATAAATGAAAACGCAACAAGAAAAGTAATGCCTCATTACCGGCAGAAATGAAAACCTGAAAGTCCTTTGAGGAATGTGAATATTAAAATAATGACAGAAACGAAAATATGAGGTGACGTTTCTTTTCGCCTATCTCCTGTGAATGTTACAAAACATTATGAAATTAAAATGACCGTAGGAAAGATAAAAGATGAACAATAGAGCGCTTTTCTTTCACAAGAGTTATTATTACAAGGGAATCCACTCAGCGCAGCGATATTGATATTGACAGTGTCATATAATTCATAATATTCAATGCTTTTCCTCCTTCGAGGCAACATTCATATAACTTAATAAAATAAAATGAAAACTCTTGTCTTTTTAATACTAATATTTCCAACGGCTTTACCCTCCGCCTTAATACGACACAAGAGAATAAATAACAAAACATCACGCCTTTTCTTATTTAGAATACACCGACTGCACCTCTTCAGAGGGGTATTTGCACTCATCGACGAACGATCTGAACACAGAGGAGCACCAAAAGGATCATACCTAATATTAAGGGACACCAACAAGCAACCAATGGATTCTTCATTAAAGATTACACTCTGCTTAACTAACACAAAGGATCTCCACTGGACAGTGCTCTTGCCACAAAAATCGTAACACCCTTCCCCCCTCAATGGGGCCAGCTGTTAGCCGTGGGTGGTAACCTGTGATGCTCAAGGACGGAATCCTGGTGTCTGAGCAGTCCATACCTTTCCCAATGGTATTAGCCCTATGCTAAATGCAATCAGCCTCGTCTAGGATCTGAACTCGCTTTGACGAACCCATTTTACACCACACTAACCACTTAAATTTGGACCACGTATCTTTGAGAATCTGTGTTACGCCTCAAAGATACGTTGTTCAAAATTAACATATCTGAAAAAATAAAAAGTTTTTGAATAAAATAACTAGTGCTTTACATCTTTTATTCATTAATATATCAACACTGAAAATTTCATTAGATTCGGTTAATTTCTGATTTTTTGGTATTTTTTTTCTTTCGGTCGGGTGACATACGATGGTGGAATTTAGGTGCGTTAAGTTCGATTTAACAGGCAAGTTTTTTCATGTTTTGTCAGGAAATTCATGTGTAATAAAAAGACAATTTTCTTCTTTATTCTGTCAATATGAAAGGCAAAAAAATCTCTTTTAACATAAATCTTCTATAATGGTTTTATATCTTTAATACAGAAAAGCAACACTAGTTCTTTTTAAATTTTAAATCAAATAAAATAATTTATAACATTGGGGAATGTGGAGTGTGGAGTACCCTTTCATCACCATTACTACCAGTTACACCTGACCCGGGGTGGTAGTACCTGTTAGGGTCTCATCTATGGGTTAAATAGAAAAAAGAAGTTTTAAAGAATTGAGTTTAATAAGAAAAGATTGAATACAAATCAAGAACGAATAAAAACAAAATGTATTCGGCATAAAATAACCCAACAAGGGTTGACATGCCGTAAAATCCAACCAACGAACCAATCAGCTGAAATAGTAATGAATATATATTTACATAGTAGATAAATAAAAAATCGCCAGGGGAGTAAATCATGATACCAAATCCGGAGCCGGAGTCCCTTAGATGGAGTAACGCTGAATTTCAGGACAACACAGCAGCTCCTGCGACACTACCGTTGCCAAAACTGTTTAGGTTACTTACGTGTCTAAACTTGCAAATCGGTCGGGAAATTAAAAACATATTACAGGGTGACCCAGAAAAAACAGAACCAAAATTATTTATTTATTTTCCCATTAAACTAACCCTAACTCTAACCCTAACCCTAAACCCCCTAGTTAAAATTAAGTAAAACATATTACACGGTGACCAAGAAAAAACAGAACCCAAATTATTTATTTATTTTCTCATTAAACTAACCCTAACTCTAACCCTAACCCTAAACCCCCCTAGTTAAAATTAAGTAAAACATATTACACGGTGACCAAGAAAAAACAGAACCCAAATTATTTATTTATTTTCCCATTAAACTAACCCTAACTCTAACCCTAACCCTAAACCCTACTAGTTAAAATTAACAGTTTTATTACAAAATTTTGGGGGTTCTGTTTTTTCTGGGTCAACCTTATTTTACGACCGATTTGCAAGTTTAGCCTCTTATCTTTCTTTTGGACCACAGCAGCAGTATGGAGATGGAGATCTGCTGCTTGGGCAACAGCACATCCTCCAAAACAACCTGCCCAGGCTACGTAGTTAAAAAAAAAAGTTGGACACTACGCCATTGTCTTTCGCACACGGAAGGATACCAAGAACCAAGATGAATATAAAATATCAACATAATCATCATCATCATAAAACAACAACGGAAGCAGCAGCAGCAGTAGCAGGCTGATAATGAAACATTTCTCAACATGAAAAAAAAAATATTTGGAAAGAGAGAGATCAAGAGAGAGAGAGATCAAGAGAGAGAGACAGACAGACAGACAAGACAGATAGAGACAGAGCGAGAGAGAGCGAGCGAGAGAGAGAGATTAAGTGGATGTGAGAGAGGGTGGATGAGTGGATGTGAGGTGGTGAGTGGGTGGGAGAGAGAATGTGTGAGTGAGTGAGAGGGGTAGAGTGAGAGAGAGAGAGTGTGTGTGTGTGTGTGTGTGTGTGTGTGTGTGTGTTGTAGGAGAGAGAGGTAGAGTAGGAAAGAGACAGAGAGAGTAAGATATATAATATAACAAATGTTTAAATTTTCAGGCCGTCACTTGACAAATGCAAAGAAAAGACCAGGTAAAGTATTTTTTTTGTTTTTTGTTTGTTTGTTTGTTGTTCTTTTTTGTTGTTTTTTTTTTTTTTTCTTTTTTTTTTATGGGGGGGGGTTGCAAATTCGGGTTAATTTACGACTTTATTTTCCACCAAATTAATTTTGAACTGTCTTCATTCCACACAAAAAAATCCTTCTTTTTAAATAAATTCTTTGAATTGATTTATCAAGCGTAATCATAATCCAAGAAAATAAATTCCATAAATTTGCGAACGCCAACCACAGAGTAACAAATCTCTACCTCTTTGTTTCCCTGTCTTAAACAAATGAAAGAGAAGAGAGAGAGAGAGAAGAAAGAAAGAGAGAGAGAGAGAGGGGGGGAGTGAGGTAGTTTCGAGTCGCGGTAGAATGTAATAAAAATATTTATTTTTTTTTGCACGCAGTTAAACTATCAATACAAAGAAACGAACAAGTAGATCTTTTTTTTTTCAAATTCAACGTTGATTTATGACTTTATTTTCCGCTAATCAATTTGGAGTGTAAAAAAAAATGGTCTTATTTGTGGAACTCTCGACTTAGAATCAACGAATGTTGCATAGGGCCAGTCGGGTCGTAGTAGTAGTCGTCGTTAGTTCAGAAACAACATACGCAAGTCGTATAGTTACAAAGGTGTTGTTTATTTATTTCTAGGCTCGTGGGTTCTTTTTCAGAGAGAAGGTAAGAGAGAGAGAGAGGTACGGTCAAATTATTCTATAGTAAATCATGTTCGGTACTACTATGCGAAACACATTACGGGGAACTCGCGAAGCCCCTTCTGCCACTTACCATGGCCCAGCCAAAAAAAAAGACGAGTTTTCTCTTCTGTTTCTTGTCCCGGGGGTGGGAGGGTCGCCTAACTTCTGCTCCACCGCAAAAACTAGAAATTCCGGTTTTATTTTTAACTTTAGTTCCGGGGTCATTGGTCGGTCAGTGGATACCCCCCGTTGAGTGTTTACCGTTTCAAACTTTGTTCTTAACTCTTGTTCTTCTCTTTCTCCAGAAATCCGATTACCGTTTTCTTTTCAATCCCCAAATTCCCCATATACCATAATAAGTACGATACAGTAGTACGTTTTGATAGTGGGAAAGCTCCTGCTGATGAGATTCAGATTTACCGTATCCGAATTATCTTGACTAGTAGAAATGTTTAAAAAAGACCGATTTTTCTCATCTTCCGTTTCGTCTCACCCAACTTCCGCTCCTCTGCAGAAATTAGAGCTTACGGTTTAATTTTAACTTTAGTTCCGGGGTCATTCGTCGGTCAGTGGATGGAAGTTGAGTGTTTACCGTTTCAAGCTTTAACCTCTCTTTGTTCTTATCTCTTTTTCTTCTCTTTCTCCAGAAATCCGATTACCGTTTTTTTCAATCCCCAAATTCCCCGTAGACGATAATAATTACTCTACACTAATCGTAAATGTCAAGTGTACAAATTCTTTACTAAACCTGAATTAAAACTAAATTAATCAAAAATTTGTTTTTCACTTCCTTCAAAGAAGACAGGAAAGAGTCCAATGAATTAAATATTAATTAAGGGTTAGTACAATTTTAAATATATACAATTACACATTTACGAATCACAAATGCACAATCGCTTTTGACTATATTTTTCACATTTTCAAAAATCTTTCGCTGCCTGTGTTGCGTACTGCCTTCTTCGCTACTCTGAATCGTATACGTTGCTGGTATACTGCGGGTATCTAACCCTTAGACGATATATGTAGTGGTCGTTTAATGAAATCACAAGGCATGATGTATGTAGTAGTAGATTGAACTTTTTATTTCTTTTCATTCCCTCGTGGTGCGTGTGGGTGTGAGCTTGACAATGGGAATTACTGTTGCTGGCTGGCGATCGGGAGGTGAAAGGGGTGGGCGCGCCTCACTGCCTGCTGGCAGCGATTGACCGAAAGCGTCGGTCACTCCGTTCGCCGTCTCTCCACTCACTGGGGTCTGTACACTACTGATCCCCTTTTATATATCTCAAACGCCTACGCGTTTTCTTTGTTCGCTCCCACCAGGAAAAAAGTCCTTTGTCATCTTTGTCGTCCCCCCTCTGCTTAATTCAACCGGAAATTTCTATTTCCGTTTGTACAATATACAACACCTGAAGGTCGCTCTGCTTAAACAAACAAGTTTAAAGAATATGAAACCAATATGATAGCAGATTAGTTTCTATACAATTAAATATATACAAAAATATATGAAAGTAAACAAACAATCTGTTTGAGATGGCGATAGCCGACAATGTTTTGGGAGAATATGTGCTTAATTGAAGTCATACCTAATTTGAAAATTAATTAGTTGATAATTAATGAATTAGGTGAGCATATCTGTTCAAATGTAAGGCGTAAACAAATCGAGAAAAAGTCAATGTACATACAGAGATTGACTTTTTCTCGATTTGTTTACGCCTTATATTTGAAAAGATATGCTCGCCTAATTCATTAATTATCAACTAATTAATTTTCAAAAGCACATATTCTCCCAAAAACAAAAAAATGCATGTATATTTATTAATATTATCAACGCTGCCAAACTGCTTTGCACAACGGCAGTGTCGCGAGAGGTGGGGGATTTGCTGCCTGGGCAACAGTTCATCCTCCATATGAATCCGCCCTGGCTACGTAGTTCTAATAAAATGAAATTAAAATTAAAATTGTACACTACTCCATCGTCTCTCGCAGACGGAATGATACCAACACACTCGCTACAGGAAAAAATGTGACACAAGGTCGCAATTATGGGGCATCCAGCGAGGATCGAACTCACAATTCAGTAGTAACGGATTTTGAAGACGAGCTTGTTCACCATTTCACTACGATGGGATGCACTAACTTATACATATATAAAAGGCAGTTAGTGTATATGTATGTATGATGTATGTATGTATGTCCGGATAAATCTTTTCAAATAAAACAAATAACGACAAAATGAGTATATATACACATTAAATATCACTGGTTATCACTTAAATTATGAAGATGGGTCGGGTAACTGTAAATCCCCCCTCAATCACCATCACCATCCATGCCCCTTCCAGCTGGGAACATTTGGCTAAGGACCGCCCTCGGTGGCCCCAGAATCTCCGTGAGGACTGTTCATGTCAGAAGTCACCCTGACGCAAAACCATGAAGCTAAGAGGTCTAGAAGAAAGCAGCGGCAACAAAGCACTGGAACATCAATATCTTCAGAGACAGCCTTCAGATGCGACATCTGTGGTCGAGAATGTTTTTCAAACATTGGACTTCATAGTCACAGGGGCAGAACTTTATTATAGTCTTCCGAGACTGAAATGCCAATACAATATGAAGATTTTATTTATATTGAAAGATATTTAAAAATTAAAATATACATAGAAATAGCATTGAAATTCTACTTAAAAATTCCCAGTATTTGTAAATCTCTATAGTAAACAAATCAAGACACCAGGATCTCCTTTACCCTGGCGACACTGAGTAGCCGTTTCTAGTCGTGAATAAAGGTCATTTTTTAAATTATTTTCATACAATGCATCACTATTAGAATAATAGCGCTGTATTGTTTTGTTTTTTTTTTAATCTTAAAAATTAGGATGTTTTTGTTTAGGTGAGGGCTAGAACGGATTAATGTCATTTCAGCTTATTTCAATAGGGAACATCGATTTGATATACGAGGAACTAATTAAACTCGTAAGTCAGGGTAGCACAGTGTCTAATTTCTGATATTATTGTCTATTGATTTCATTAGTGGAAAAACATAAAGGAAAATATCGAGGAAAGATAATGCACTAAGAAATTAGTGAAGGCCATCGAATCTGTCAAAAGAAATCTGTTTTGTGTATAATGAGGATGTCATCATTTTATAATCAAGTTATTATTGGTGGGAGATAATAATTGGACGACGGCTTGTCAACTTGTACAATTCTCGGTTGATTTAATAGTTTGTAGGCGGCAAACACTGAGACGACGTTCCTTGAAGATAATTTTCTTGTTAAAATCAAACACACGCACGTACACAAACATGTTTCTCTGTCTCTGTCTCTCTCTGTCTCTCTCTGTCTCTGTCTCTCTGTCTCTCTCTGTCTCTCTGTGTCTCTGTCTCTGTCTGTCTGTGTGTCTGTCTGTCTGTCTGTCTGTCTGTCTCTCTCTCTCTCTCTCTCTCTCTCTCTCTCTGTGGCTCTGTCTCTCTCTCTGTCTCTCTCTCTCTCTCTGTGTCTCTGTCTCTCGTCTCTCTCCTCTCCTCCTCTCTCTCTCTCTCTCTCTCTCTCTGTGTGTGTGTGTGTTGTGTGTGTGTGTGTGTCTGTGTGTCTCTCTGTGTCTGTGTCTCTCTCTCTCTCGTTCTCTCTGTGTCTCTGTCTGTCTGTCTGTCTCTCTCTCTCTCTCTCCCTCTTTCTCAACACACACACACACACACATTCACACACACACAAATACACATACACACAATAAAATGACACGACAGAAAAAGATTTTTTTTAAAAAACGAACATGTCACACTACAAAAAATGACTTAGAAAAAAAAATGAAAAATAAATATTTGAATTTAAAAGATAAAAAATGAAAAATAAAACCAAGTGAGTCTTGGGGTTATGGTTAGGGTTAACCCTGAATACGTACGTAGGGTCGGTTAGAGACCGAATAAGCAACAGATTAAAACTAATAGACAAACACTTCCCTAAATCTAACGAACTACAACATATTCAACAGAAACACACTAAAACTCAGTACAGAAAACATGTTATAAATAATAAAGGAGCACAACAATGATATGTACATATATACATATTTTCGAAAAATAATCTGGTTTAACCCACCATATAACAGGAACGTTAAAACAAACGTTGACAAAATATTCATAAAACTAATAGACAAACACTTCCCTAAATCAAATGAACAACATATTCAACAGAATATACTAAAACTCAGCACAGAAAACATGTTATAAATAATACAGGAGCACAAACAATGAATATGTACATAATATACATATTTTCGAAAAATAATCTGGTTTAACCCACCATATAACAGGAACGTTAAAACAAACGTAGACAAATATTCATAAAACTAATAGACAAACACTTCCCTAAATCAAATGAACAACATATCAACAGAAACATACTAAAACTCAGCACAGAA
>CM042167.1:74385835-74455835 GCA_023376005.1 Doryteuthis pealeii
CGACGCGGAAAGAAAAAAATACAAATCAGAAATTAACCGAATTTAATGAAATTTTCAGTGTTGATATATTAATGTATAAAAGATGTAAAGCACTAGTTATTTTATTTAAAAACATTTTTTCAGATCAGTTAATTTTGAACTACGTATCTTTGAGGCGTAACACAGATTCTCAAAGATACGTGGTCCAAATTTAAGTGGTTAGTGTGGTGTAAAATGGATTTGTCAAAGCGAGTTCAGATCCAAGACGAGGCTGATTGCATTTCGCATAGGGCTAATACCATTTGGGAAATGTATGGACTGCTCAGACACCAGGATTCCATCCTTGAGCATCACAGATTACCACCCACGGCTAACAGCTGGCCGCATTGCGGGGGGTAGGATGTTACGATTTTTGTGGCCATACTTTAGGATTCAAGCGAAGATCCTTTCTGTTAGTTAAGCAGAGCGTAATCCTTAGTAAAGTATCCATTGGTTGCTCGTTGGTGTCCCTTAATATTAGGTATGATTCTTTTGGTGCTACTCGGTGTTCATATCGTTTGCCGATGAGTGCAAATACCCCTCTGCATGTTACATAATCTATGCGGTTGCATAAGATAATTGTCAATCCCCTGTATTTCTAAAGGGATGGACCTTTTCATATCACGGGCGGGACTTTCCATGGAATATTACAGAAAGCCCGCGAAATACACGAAGTCACGTGGGACCTGGTTGGGTCCTCAGTTTTCAGTTGGACGTCGGGCAGAGAAGATGTCCTGCCTTAACTGGAACTCACCTGCATACGCGCGCTATGTTAGTCAGATGTTTAGTAACATGAAATGTTTAGTTAAGTAAATAAAAGCTTAAGAAAATAACACGGTCTTGTGGTTGGTGAATGTCTTGCTAACAAGACTGATCTAGAAGAAGAAATGAGTTAAGTGCGACCGACCACCAAGACGAAGTCCAGACGCTAGAAGAACTTAAGATATCAAAGACGCCAGAAGAAGAATAGAAGTAAGTAAAGAAAAGGGTATACAACATGTAGAGGTGCAGTCGGTGTATTCTAAATAAGAAAGAACGGAGATTCTTTGTATCAAGCAGAGCGTAATCTTTAGTGAAGAATCCATGGGTTGCTCGTTGATGTCCCTTAATATTAGGTATGATCCTTTTGGTGCTCCTCGGTGTTGTGAGACGACCTGTTCTGCACTCTGCTCTTTCGATGTACTTGTCTAGATCCCAACGTTGTGAATTATGTGCCGGCCGAATTTAAGCACGAGTCAGAAATACAGGCTCACAAGGATTGAAAACAAAACAACAACAACAACCACAAATGTGTGTAAACAAAACGCGGATGGAAGAAGAGTGTGTGTGATCTTCTGCTGTCTATCCAGCTGTCTACTACTGCTGCTATCCCTACTGGCGAACTTAACCCTTCAATCCCCGGTGCTAACTAACTTAGGGCTCGAGTTTAGTTGTATTTATGTCAAATTCCCCTACCCAAACCATCTTCTCCGGACCACACAAATGGCCAGAACTTAAATAAATCGCAGACTTCGAGTCGCCATTAACCCTTAAAATTAAAGCACTCAAATATTTTCCAGACAATCCGTCTTCAATATGTTGATCATTAATTTTTCAAAAGAGAATTTCTCCTAAAAAAATCCTTTTGCTTTTAATACCTGGGTGCCTAAGATATTATCACCAAGTGGTCCCATTTCATGGTGGCATACAGGTCTCTTTAAACTTTACGACCTAATCTTTGGATTCGTAAAAAGGTCAGCCACCCACCCCTTTTACTTATGCCGGACCTTAACCTACTCTCTTTCTTATTTATTTATTTATTTATTGATTCTGACCATGTTCGTCTTCAACCATAGTATCACAGTGTTCATGTCGCTCGTCGATGAGTGCAAATACGCCTCTGCAGAGGTGCAGTCGTGTATTCTAAATAAGAAAGGCGTGATGTTTTGTTATTGATTCTCTTGTGTCGTATTAAGGCGGAGGGTAAAGCCGTTGGAAATATTAGTATTAAAAAGACAGAGTTTTCATTTTATTTTATTAAGTTATATGAATGTTGCCTCGAAGGAGGAAAAGCATTGAATATTATGAATTATATGACACTGTCAATATCAATATCGCTGCGCTGAGTGGATTCCCTTGTAATAATAACTCTTGTGAAAGAAAACGCTCTATTGTTTCTTTTTATCTTTCCTACGGTCATTTTAATTTCATAATGTTTTGTAACATTCACAGGAGATAGGCGAAAAGAAACGTCACCTCATATTTTCGTTTCTGTCATTATTTTAATATTCACATTCCTCAAAGGACTTTCAGGTTTTCATTTCTGCCGGTAATGAGGCATTACTTTTTTTGTTGCGTTTTCATTTATTAATTAATAGTTAGTTCATGCGTCACCCCCTAGAGAGTCCCCTATATTTTTGATATTTATTCCGTGCCTTACATATATGATATTTCAATGATCTTCTCTCTCTGTCTCTGTCTTTCTCTCTCTCTCTCTCTCTCTCTCTCTCTCTATATATATATATATATATATATATATATAATATAGAGAGAGAGAGAGAGAGAGAGGGGGGAGCATTGAAATATCATATATGTAAGGTATTTCTCTGAATGTTTGAGATGAGGCTTGAAGATTAGTATTATCTGCATTATTCAGATTTGGAAGAACGCACCTGTATCCCAATATACAATCTGATGGAGATGCTGACGTTCTGTGTAGAAACAACTTACTTCGAGATGGGTTCTGACATATACCGACAAGAGGAGGGCCTGGCTATGGGATCACCATTAACCCCAGTGTTGGCGAATATATACATGGAATACTTTGAAGAGATGGCCTTGGGATCTACACCACTAAAGCCATCAATGTGGCTTAGATACGTAAATGACACATTAATGTCCCCATCAGGAAGATGTTCAAATACTAATGGATCATGTGAACTCAATCCATTCATCTATTCAGTTCACTATGGAGAAAGAACAAGACAACAAATTGTCCTTCCTAGATGTGTTAATAACTCGCACAGAGCAAGGTTTCAGTTTATACGTGTATCGTAAGCCTAACTTCACTGGACAGTATCTCAACTTCAATTCCCACCATCCATATAATGTAAAGAAAGGTATCGGCCGTTGCTTAGAACATCGAGCAAAAGCCATCAGCAGTGATGAGGTATACCAGAAAGAAATGGACAGCTTGAGAGAGACCCTCCGTCGTAACAATTATCCTGAGAGCATAACATCGGCTATGAGAAATCTGGATCGCAGGACAGAGGATGATACTCGAAAACTCACCACAGTCTGTCTGCCCTATGTGAAAGGCTTGGCTGAAAAGATTAAAAAAATATGTAATCCCTATGACATCAGGACAACATTCAGGAGTGACTCAACTCTTCGTAAACATCTCGTCCGAGTCAAGCCCCCAACAGAATACAACATGACCAAAAATTGTGTGTATTCCACCCCATGCAGCTGTGGCAAAGAATACAAAGGTGAAACATACCGCCCACTGAAAGTAAGACTAGAAGAACATCGTAAAGCAGTGGTCCGAGGAAAAATAGAAAAGTCGGGTATGGCTGACCATATATGGAATGAAAAGAGAAACCATCTGCCCTTATGGGATGAAGTTAGAATGATAGAGTTGAACACTGGAAGAGAAGACGCCTCAAAGAATCAACACATATGATAGGCTGTACTGGGCTGTTAAGTAGACCTAGCATAGAAATGAATACAATATGGGAACCCATAACTAAGAAGGCTAAATCAGATTGAGAAAAAAACCCCCAAAAAACCAAAACCAAAAACAATATGAGTTTAGGTAAAAAAATCGTACATAAGTAAAGGGGTAGATATTCTAGCCAAGGCTGGTATCGAACCCGAAACCTTGTGATTCCTAGTCGGGTGCTCTACGGAGAAAAATAAACAAATATAAATATGTCAAATTTATCCTGTACACTATATATATATATATATATATATATATATATATATGTAAAAAATAATTAAAAAGTAAGTGAATCCAATACTCCATAATATCGAGTTCATTCATTTATTTATTTTTAATGCTTCACAATAACGCCTAATCTAAAAAAAAAATTTTTTTAATATGTATATATATATATATATATATATATATATATATATATATATATTGATATACTGAAGATAGAATTGAGGAATGAGTGTAGGTGTGGAACGTTACATCGTTTTTTTTTCTCAATTTTTACACACAAGTCGCACGCAAGGATTGAGAAAAATATTCAAGCGTTCAACCGTTATTACACAACCATTATAAACAAAAAGTAAGTTACAAAAACACACACAACCCTTAAATATCAGACATATTCTGCCAAAATATAGTAATTCAATGCCTGAGAAAGATAACAGATCTGAAACACGTGTCGCATATGTAAGTTAATAATAACATTATAACATTGATAATAAAAAAACATAATCCTTTTTACAAACCTTCTTTTTTATAAAATATCTAATTTTCTCCAGTTTGACCCATAACACTTTATATATATATATATATATATATATATATATATATATATATATATATATATATATATATATATATATATAGCAGTTGAAAAGATGGTAGATGTTTTCGTTCAAATGTGTGTGTTTCCATAGACAGGGTCGCAGCCACTATCACCAACCAAAAAAATAAATACTTCCATCCTACCCAGGAGATATATAACTGCTTTAAAAAATTATAATCCAACAACAACAACATATATATATATATATATATATATATATATATATATATTATATATTAAAAGAAAGAAAAACGTAACAAACCGTTATCCCGTTACATCTTTATCTCGACGAGAAACTCACAAAATGAGTCTTAGCCTCATCAGACAAGTTTTTATAGATACAAGGAATCTAAATGTATATATATAAATATATATATATATATATATATATATATATATATAAAGTAAAGTCGTCGGGGCGGCTTAAAGTCGCTATCAGCCAATCAGCGAGGGAGTCTATCCCCTTTTCAATAGCGCTAGACCAAGGAGATAGTTTGGCATCTGAAGTGGCGCGCCACACCTACCATCAGCTCCTTACTTTACCGCACAGATCCCTGTGCTACTCATACGCTGAGTTGGCGAGGACCGGAATCGAACTAGGAACCTTGTGGTTTCTAGCCGAACGCTCTACCGACTGAGCTAACCCGGCCCTATATATATCACCAGAAAATTTAACGGGATGACGGTTTGTTAAGTTTTTCTTTCTATTAATGGTAAATATTGCGCTGTATATGTTGTGGGGTTTTAAGGGGTCAAATAAGAACAAAACGACGGGTAACAAATGTAGGAAAATGTATTAACAAAAGAGTAGGCAATTACAGTACAGAGAAGTGAGAATTACGCCCGACAATAGAGTTATGAGCTGACTCACATTGGCTTACTCTTCAAGCTATAATTGTCCCTGTTACTTATTGTAACCGTCGGCGCCTTCCATTAGTCTATAGGGTATATCACCTATAACAGTATATAATTTAATTCATTGATTATTATACATTGATCTCTTTTTAGGGATTTATAAAAAAAATCCTTTGAATGGTGAACTAAATAACAGGCATATTTCCGTTATTACTACTAGAGACACTGTGATGTTCTAAACCCTTAAGAGTTACTGCCCTTTGTTTGGGCACAAATCTGACAGAGAATAAAGATGGCGTCTAACACTTAACATGTCGCCCGAGTTATACTCCATTTAATTTAGATATACTGACTGACACTAAGCGGTAGGAGACCTTATTTATCAATTAGTCCCTGTCCCTATTAGTAATTAAAATTATAACTCAGGACTATCACACAGTGAACTAAATATGTTTAAATAGGTATTCATATTTTAATGTAATTAACTCGTACTAAGTCCCTATTAATAATTAAATTTATAACTCAGCACTGTCGCACAGTGAACTAAATATGTTTAAACAAATTATAATAAGTAACTCGGGGAACTCTACGGTGTTTACAACAGTATATCAGCTCTCAGTAAACTGTGACATTATTCTTAGTAGAATAAAGTATTCTTAAGCCTATCCGTATTTTCGTTTATTCATTACACATGTCTTTATATTCTAATGTATGTAACTGGTAGTAAGTAAAAAGTAAAGTCGTCGGGGTGTCCTAAAGTCGTTATCAGCCAATCAGCGAGAGAGTCTATACCCTTTTCACCAGCGCTAGACCAAGGAGATTGTTTTTGCGTCTGAGGTGGAGCGCAACACCTTCCATCAGTTCCTTACTTTACCGCACAGATCCCTGTGCTACTCATACGATGAGTTGGCGAGGGCCGGTATCGAACTAGGAACCTTGTGGTTTCTAGCCGAACGCTCTACCGACTGAGATAACCCAAGTCTCTATTACTAATTAAAACTATAACTCAGTACGGTAAATTAAATACGTTTAAACATGTCTTTATATTTTAATATATGTTCCGACATGTTTCCGTTGTTACTACTAGTGACGCCAAGCGGTGGGAGACCTTACTTATCAATCAGCTTCATAAACACAGGTAAATATATAATTCTGATAACCTTTAATATATCGTTTCTTTTCAGCTAAAGAAATCAATAAATTTTCGTTTACTTGAAGAAACGTAGCCCGCGGCCATTTTAGCATTGAAAGATGAAATAAGAAAAAAAAAAAAAAAACTACTTCCGGAAGAAGGAAAAAATAAATGAAAATACAAAATCAAAGGTGAAAAAAAATGTAAAAAATATAAAAGATGGAATGAATCTAAACACAAAATGTGGATATAACTTTTATGATTGCAAAAGAAAAAAAAAAAGACATTTATTTCATATATAAACTAGTGGAAGTAGATGTCTACGTTGGGTAAGCAGTTAAGATTGGATCTTAGCCGGTTATTTTAAAAGCCTTGTTGACAAATAAAAGTGTATTGATATAATTCATTATTTAAAGTAAAAAATATACGCACTCCCCGGGTGCAAGTATTTAAGTTTTAATGTGATAAAATATTATAATGGAGATTGTGTGTTTTTCTGTCTGTAACCGAAACTATATTACTACTCATGTCACAATTCCTCTAGTTATTGACGTCACATTCTCCACGATTTTATTTTTATCTAAACCTCAATTATTAATAAAATTGTCTTACATTATTAATACTGTTAACTATGTCTACATACTGACAACATGCAATTATATTTATATATACAACACAAAAGCGGTTTACAGTGTGAACGGGAAGGCTAATTTGCATATTAATATTAAAAAATCGAATTTAATAAATATGTGCTTAGTATTATTGATTTCTAACTGTTTGGTTTTATTTTAATGAATATAAGCAATAATCTCTTCAATGAATCTTAAATGAAATCCATTAACAAGATAAAATAACTGTCATTTTATTCTTTACTTCCTCTTATAACTAAATACTTAAATTAGAAAAAATAACAATGAAAGACGAGAGTGATGGAAGAGTAAGTTTCAGTTGTTCCATTTTTTATTATACTCCCTCTGTTTCAAATCTTTTATTATACTCCCTCTGTTTCAAATCTTTTTATCTGTATTCTTATTTAGTTTCATTAGCCTTTCTAATTTAATACAATATTTTATTACATTAAAACTTAAATACTTGCACCCGGAGGGTGCATATATTTGCTAGTTATATTAAATCAGAAAGGATAATGAAACTATAGGCGTTGATTTAAGACAGTTCTAAGTGATAGTTGTCTCTAGACTGCAGGTTCAATCCTGGTCAAGGGCGACAGTAACATAGAATTAGGTAACACAGCTTAACACTTGAACACATTTCGTGTCCATATCCGATGACGATAACCGTTACATATCGGGTGCCTCTACACCAAGATTTATCTCAACCAATTAGTTGTTTTTATTTGTTCGTCTCTGATAGAAGGTTCCAATTCCTTAATCGGTCGGCCATCTTGGAATCCCGCAAGAAATCGTAATCCTACAACGTTGGATCCATACCTTTCCCAAGGGTATTACCGCTATGTGGAATGCAAACTGGTAGATTTTTTTGCAATATAAGGTGTGATGGATTTGGTTTGTTTTGTTTTACGGCATATCAACCTCAGTGGGTCATTTAATGCCGATAAAGTTTTGATATAAATTAATTCTTAATGGATACAGACTTTTTTTATAAATACATTTTTCTATTTAACCCATAGATGGGACCCTAACAGGAACTACCACTCCAGGTCAGAGTGGACCAGGAAGCAATGGGGATGAAGGGGTGCTTCACATTCCTCAAACCTCCAAAACTGGAAACTCACCATTAGGCAGAGTTTAACGTTATTTCCAGGACATCTAGACCCTCAGCCACCGCCTTCTGGTATCCATATGATAAAAAAGATTTGGGCTTGCCATAAGGGCAACAGAGTTGGGAAAATCATATTGGTGCTAGGGCTTGACGTGACCAGCCAGTTGATCGGAGTGTTGCAGGTCATGCGCTGCTCATCCACCAAGACTCCATCCTTAAGCATCATGGGTCGCCATCCACGGCCAACATGTGGCCCCACTTGGGGGAGTCTTACCCCTCTGCAGAGGTGCAGTCAGTGCATTCTAACGCCCCAGCCGACAGGGCGGAGGTTTGACGGAGTCCATCACTTAAAATTATAGACTCTACGTGGGCGCGTGGATTAAAGCCAGCCAAAAAACACGCTCTAATGCGTGGTTAGTTAACTATTTAATCACCGACCTTGAAAGCCGTTCAGATGCTGGCATTCGACACGGATGAATGAATCCACAACTAAGCGCTCTGCTTAACACAAGGATTTTTCACTAAGGAACAACCAAGGATCATTCACAACGAAACAACCAGGGATTCTGCCTAATACTAATAAACACAAGGATATTACCTAACACTAAGTGTCACAAGTGATCTCCTCTGTAATGTACATGTATATACTTACCTAACCCCTCCGCACAAACAGAATGTTTTCCTTTTAGGACAGTTGCCATACCAAGGTTAAAGAGCACAGTCTGTCTTACTATATAACCCTAACTAGAGGAAGAATACGAAAGGTATTAATGCTCTGTGAAATGCAAATAGCCTTGTCCACGATTTGAACTCATGTCACCGTGTCCATTTCCCACGACTATAACCATAGCACTACGGGCGCATCCACCCCTATGATTTATCTCGACCGCAGCCTAAAAATGGCCACAAAAATCGTAACTCAAACACCTTAGTCGACGATTTGAACTCGTGTCACCGCCTCCATTTCCCACGATTATAACCATTACACCACGGGCGCCTTTACCCCTAAGATTTATCTAGACAAAATGGTCCCTTTTAATTTGTCCCCTTCCCGATAGAATGTTTCAATTCTTTAAAGGATCGACCATCTTGGATTCCCGAAGGGAAATGCTAATCCTACGATGCGAGACAATCAATTCCACTGTTTTTCTTTTAATTTTCTTTTTATGCATTGAGTCCTGGGTAATTCCACTTGCTGTTGAGGATACGATGAAAGCGTTATTGATCGTTTGGGATCAACAGTCATTTGCACTTCTCCCCAGGATGCTTACTGGTACTACCTCTCCGGGTCACGGTGGATCTGGGAGTGATGGCAATAAAGGGATACTCCACATACCCTAGAGCTCCAGAATTATAACTTCACCATTAGATAAAGTTTAACGTCATACCCGGGACACCGTCCCCGATAGAACGTTCCATTTTTTTAAACCGATCGGCCATCTTGAATCGCCGAAGGAAATACTAATCTTACAATGCGAGACAATCACCCCCGCTGTTTTTTGTTTGTTGTTTTTTTTACGCATCGAGGTCTGATTAATTTCTCACATATCTTTCTTGTCGTTGAGGATGTGACGAAAGAGTTATTGATCGTTTGAGATCAGCAGCCATTTTGAATTCATCCCTGGATGGTAACTGGTACTACCACTCCGGGTCAGAGTGGATCTGGGAGTAATAGCGATAAAGGGATACTCCAGATTCCTCAGAGCTCCAGAATTGGAACTTGACCATTAGATGAAGTTTAACGTCATACTCAGGACACCGTCCCCCGATAGAACGTTCCAATTTGTTTTAACCGGTCGGCTATCTTGAATCGCCGAGGGAAATACTAATCTTACAATGTGTGACAATCACCCACCCACTGTTCTTTTCTTTTTTTTACGCATCGAGGCCTGAGTAATCTCTCATATATCTTTCTTGCCATTGAGGATGTGACGAAAGAGTTATTGATCGTTTGAGATCAGCAACCATTTTGAATTAATTCCTGGATAGTCGTGAGGGTTCTTTTTTTTTGCAGTAGAGGATGTGATTACATGTATATATTTAACTAACCCCTCCACACGAACAGAATGTTTTCGTTTTTGACCGGTTGCCATTCAAATGTCAAAGAACACAGTCTGTCTTACTATCTAACCCTAACTAGAGGGAAAATACCAAAGGTATTAATGCTCTGAGAAATGCAAACTGTTTGATTATTTTGGTATATAAGGTGTGCTACAATACATCACTTAAATTCATAGACTAAGCAAGTTCATGTGGTTTAAACCTCAACCAATCAACAGTCCGAATGTGTGGCTAGTTGACTACTTAATCACTGATACTGAGAGACATCCATTTGCAATCATTGACAAAGGACTTGCAAGGCTGAGGACCACCAAGGAACAACCAAAGGATTCTTTACCAAGGATCGCGTTCTGTTTAACATAAAGGATCTCTGCTGGACATGCGCTCTTGCTTGAAGCCGAAAGGATGGCTACTAAATTCGTAACACAACAAGCCTTATCCATGATTTGAACTCGTGTCACTGTGTCCATTTCCCACGACTATAACCATTGCACAAACGGGTGCATCCACCCCTATGATTTATCTCGACTAAATGGTTGTTTTTATTTGGTCGTTCCCGATAGAACGTTCCAGTTTGTTAACGGGTCGGCCATCTTGGATCCCAGAGGGAAATGCTAATCCTACAATACGAGACAATCACTCCCGCTGTTTTTTTTATTTTTGTTTTTTTTTTACGCACCGAGGCATAAGTAATTTCACTGATATCTTTCTTGCCATTGAGGATGTGATGAAAGCGTTATTGATCGGTTGCGATCAACAGCCACGTTGACTTCTCCCCTCCCCCCCTTGATAGTCTTAGGGGGTCAGGGTGAGGGGGCGGAAGCAAATAATTAGTTCGACGCATTGTGTACAAGGCGCATTACAAGGTTTATTCTTCTCTTGTAATGGAATGAGACTCTTTGTGATACGAAACATTCAAGTGCCGTGTACACTGACCTATTTGCACTGTTACTTTCGTTTTGACAATGTCTCGCGCCGAACAATTCTCCATTCTCGCGAGATCTCGTTGAGAGACACAATAATGTCCTCTGATTAGGGTATTTTTCCTTCTTCCAGTCTGTTGCTGAACTCTACGGCCTTCATATCATGAGAATATTTGCTATTCTTTACAAAGAAAGATCTTGCAGCAAAGCCCCATTTAATGTGGTGCAAAAGTCTGTGAATGAATAAATCTTTAATTAGTAAATACTTCGTATATATTTTGTATTATTTGGATTATTAGGACTATTGTCCTCATCTTTATCTATCTACACAACGTTTCGGCCGATGTGGCCTCCGGTCTTGTTCAGGTATTTCTTGGCGAACTCAAGAACCTTCGCGATCTCGGGAACCATCACTTCGAACTTGGGAACGTTCTTGTCGAACTCAGGAGTCTGCATATATATATATATATATATATATATATATATATATATATTTGGGGGGGGGGGGGAGAATATGTGCTTAATTGAAGTCATACCTAATTTTGAAAATTAATTAGTTGATAATTAATGAATTAGGTGGGCATATCTGTTCAAATGGAAGGCTAAACAAATCGAGAAAAAGTCAATCTCTGTATGTACATTTCGGCCTATACAGAGATTGATTTTTTCTCGATTTGTTTAACCTTACATTTGAACATATATGCCCGCCTAATTCATTAATTATCAACTAATTAATTTTCAAAATTAGGTATGACTTTAATTAAGCACATATTCTCCCAAAAATTGTCGGCTAAGGCCATATCAAACTACTTTCATATATATATATATATATATATATATATATGACTACGGGTGTCTATAGACATAGAATACTTAACATAGCTTAACACTTGTACCCGGTCATGGTTAATGGAATTGGAATAATCTATCCCAATCTATTAAATAAAGGATTTGATTCAAAGCTCCGTGATGGCTCCCGATTATGAAATGAAGGCTGTTAAAATCCTTGTCACCGTTGATCGGAGGGAGCCTCTCTGACCGCCCGTCTAGCCTAAGTAAGGGCCAAAGTGGAGTGTGGCACGAAGTTTGATATGCCGTTAAGAAAAGAAACTAAAAGTTTCGAACTAATACCCCTGGGAAAGGTATGAACCCTCTCATCTCCCCAAGTATGGGTTAGATAGTACAGCTAGTTCTACAAGGATGGCTTTGGCATTAAATAACCCATAAAGGTTGATATTCTGTTTAGTAAAGAAACAAAATCAAACTATATACCATGAATATGAGTTTCAATTTGATCAAAAATTAAACATGTAGTTAAAATTGATGAATCAGAGCAACATAGGCTACGTAAAAATATCATCCTTCCAAACACCTTCTTATATTTTTCGTTTTATACAGTTACATACTGTCGGATTCATTTCCATTTTCCTGATAACTAATATATGTATTTACCCAACCCATCTGCACGAGCGGGATGCGGCACAAGGTCAATTTTTAAGCAGTTTAAAGGGTTTAAATTCAGAGTTTTCCTTCTCCTAGACTAGTTACATTAGCTAAAGTTACAGAGCCTATTCTGCTCAAAAGAGGGTAGTTGGAAGCATACCTTTCCCAATTCATTAATATAAGTATTTACCCACGAGCGGGATGCGACACAGGGTTAATATCTTAAGCTGAATTTAACGGGTTTGAATTCTTTCCATAATGAAGCGTTGATATTATCATGCTCATAAATCCTTGTTATTTGTAATAAATACGATGATGTTTACAAATCAATTTGTGCTCAGGTATCAAAAATACACAATGTGGAGGCGCGTAGTGTAATAGTTATAGTGGTGGAAAATGAACTCAAATCGAATTCAAATCCCGGACGAGGCTATTTGCATTTTAGATATTGCTAAAGCCCTTGGAAAAAGTATGGACTTCTCAGATACTAGTTCTTGAGCATCATGGCTCGCCACCCACATCCAACAGGTGGTCCCATTGGAGGCGTCTTTCCCCGCTCCAGTGGTGCACTCGGTGTATTCCAAAGCCCCAGCCTGTGAAAATATTGACTTGACTTATAATGACTGATATAGTGTACAAATGAAGGATTTATCTAATCGCTCTGTTTCCTTAATAAATGATCCCTTGCACACGATTAAAGATCCGTTAAAACCTTGAAGATCCTATAATTGGATTAAGCTGATGCATACGGAGGATATTAAATCTGTGATTAAGTCGACATCGGGAAGGAGATTAGACTAATGTGTTCCATTCTTCACACAAGATATCCCATCTCCTCTTATCATTTCTGGATGCTACCGTCCAAAAGAAACGTATTACGAGGGGGTGTCAAAAAGTAATGCCATTTCGTTTAGGACAGGTATAATTACCAACACAGGAACATGTATCATACTTCAAAATGAAGCTGGTCCTCTGTGGATCACATTCCTACTTCTCCACATAGGTGAATCCAAAAGTAATGCCATTTTGTTTAGGACAGGTATAATTACCAACACAGAAACATGTATCATGCATCAAAATGAAGCTGGTTCTCTGTGGATTACATTCCTACTTCTCCACATAGGTGAATCCAAAAGTAATGCCATTTTGTTTAGGACAGGTATAATTACCAACACAGGAACATGTATCATACATCAAAATGAAGCTGGTTCTCTGTGGATCACATATCTACTTCTCCACATATGCGAGTCAAAAAGTAATGCCATTTTGTTTAGGACAGGTATAATTACCAACACAGGAACATGTATCATACATCAAAATGAAGCTGGTTCTCTGTGGATCACATTCCTACTTCTCCACATAGGTGAATCCAAAAGTAATGCCATTTTGTTTAGGACAGGTATAATTACCAACACAGAAACATGTATCATGCATCAAAATGAAGCTGGTTCTCTGTGGATTACATTCCTACTTCTCCACATAGGTGAATCCAAAAGTAATGCCATTTTGTTTAGGACAGGTATAATTACCAACACAGGAACATGTATCATACATCAAAATGAAGCTGGTTCTCTGTGGATCACATATCTACTTCTCCACATATGCGAGTCAAAAAGTAATGCCATTTTGTTTAGGACAGGTATAATTACCAACACAGGAAAATGTATCATACGTAAAAATGAAGCTGGTTCTCTGTGGATCACATCCCTACTTCTCCACATATGCCAATCAAAAAGTAATGCCATTTTCTTTAGGACAGATATAATTACCAATACAGAAACATGTATCATACATAAAAATGAAGCTGGTTCACCGTGGATAACATTCCTACTTCTCCACATAGGTGAATGCAAAAGTAATGACATTTTGTTTAGGACAGGTATAATTACCAACACAGGAAAATGTATCATACATCAAAATGAAGCTGATTCTCTGTGGATCACATCCCTACTTTTCCACATTGGTGAATGCAAAAGTAATGCCATTTTGTTTAGGACAGGTATAATTACCAACACAGGAACATGTATCATACATCAAAATGAAGCTGGTACATTTTGTGTCACATCCCTACTTCTCCATATAGGTGAGTAAAAAACTAATGCCATTTTGTTTAGGACATATATAATTACCAACACGGAAACATGTATATATACATCAAAATGAAGCTGGTCCTCTGTGAATCACATCCCTACTTTTCCACATAGTCACTGTTTCTCTCAATAGCAATGTTCCACCTTCGAATGTGAGCATGTATCCCTGCCCCGTAAAATTCTGTTGACTGTTCTTTTAACCCTATCTTCACTACAGATTTCACTTCCTCGTCACTGGAATAATGTTTGCCTCTCTTCGACCCCAGGAAAGAAGGTTTGATTTTTAACCACCACTTTTTTGTTTTGGATTACAAGAGGTGGGGGGTTCTAAGACACCCACTAGATTAGTTTTATCCCACCGATGTTATTTTTCTGTTATATTTACCTTTTCAATTATAAAACTAATTGTATAATTATTACAGGTTTTGTAAAGGAAGTTTGGGTAGCACTTTGGCAGTGGGCGATTGGAGAGGTTCCCTCCGATCAATCGGCTGGTCAAATCAAGCCCTAGCACCTATATGTTTGTCCCAACCCTATTGCCTTCATGGCGATCCCCAACACTTTTTATCATGTGCCAGAAGACAAATCCAACAAACCAGCAAATATAAGGAATCAAAAGGATGCATAAGTAAAAAAGAAAGAAAAAAAGGTTGAGAACCACTGATCTAAAGTCGCCAAATTTGCAATTGGACACAGGAAAGGGACTTGTTATGGTTCATAAGTTGTAGATTCTTGTTAGGAACAAAGAAAAAAGGATTCTAAAAATAAACAAAGCCAGACTGATCGACGCCAAAATTTAAAACTTCCGCCAACTAACAGATATTCTGAGAACGGGGAAAGTTTAGTTTTATCTCGAAAACAAGCAGAAACTAAATGGATTATAAAATTACAAACTCACGTGAGGGGACTGAATGCTGACATCGGAATACTCCGTTATTATGGACATTTTACAGACGCTGCCGCTGTCAATAACAACAAAGACAAAAGATCCGTTGAACAGGAGCAACATTCGTTTGAAAAAGGGTATCTAACGAACCCGAAAATCTATGATAACAAATAATAAAAAATTAAGTGAATCCAATACTCGATAACATCGAGTTCATTCATTTATTTTTAGATGCCTCGTAATAACGCCCAACTTAAAAAAACATATATAAAAAAACATATATACATATATATATATATAATATATATATATATATATATATTATATCTGTGTGTATGTGTGTTTCCTTGTAACTTGATGTTGATTTGATACAATTTATAATAACATATAAAGAACAATTTTTGTTACGACTCAAACTTCTTTGTTCATTACTGGCATTGTTTTGCTTGTTTACTTGATGTTCCATTTCAGGAGCTGATTGTAGGTGTGGCGCTCCACCTCAGATGCTAAAATAATCTCCTTGGTATAGCGCTAGTGAAAGGAGGACCCTCTCGCTGTCTGGCTGATACCGACTTTACCCCGGTGACTTTACTTACTTGCATTTCACTTAAAAATTATCTCCAACCAACATACAACAATGCATAATATATATTATATATATATATATATATATATATATATGTGTGTGTGTGTGTGTGTATGTGTGTGTGTGTGTGTGTGTTGTATTCTAAAATCACTGTCGTTTTTTAGACAGTGCAGAGTTTGAATTGGTGGAGTTGACATTCAAAATCTGTAGGGTTAAGCCATGGAATAAATTTTGGGTAACCTTTCCGGTTATTAGTTAAGGTATTAGTTTGTTTAATGGCATATCCAACTTATTATTCAATGTCAAAACCATCCTTGTAGAAGAATAGTAGTTGTACTATTTAGCCCAGAGCTGGAAAAGAGTATCAGTCCGAAAGTGGATGTAATAGCGCGACTAGAGTCCAAAGCTTTATGCAAATTATTTTTTTCTCCAAATTATTGGATACCTGGATATTGCTGTCCTTGAGGATCACAGAGTCAAAGTGAAAGAAAACGAAAATATAAATAAATACTCGGACGTTGCCAGGGAACTGCCCCCCCCCCCAAAAAAAACAAACAAACTGTGGAATATGAAGGTAAAGGATGTACCAATTGTATGCAGTTTTAACAGGGAAAAGGTTTGCGAGGAAAAGTGCGCTTTTAAAAATAAGCATTATTAGCAGAACCTGTGGATATACCACAGTATGATAATTTGAATAAACCCAACCAACCAACCAACCAACCAAATTCGATCAGGAAATTACTTGATGGTTTCATCTGTCCGATCGATGTCGAGGCTTGAAGCAAACCACGTGTTATTGCTCCTTGTTGCTCCTTGCACCACGCCTGCGTAATATTTGACGTACGATCAGGTGTATCCTCTTCGTGGAAGACGCAACGATATTCAAAGTCTTCTGTGCCCTAAAGTAAAATCTTTTCAAGAATTTAAGGATCTTATTGGCTGTCCACTTTCGTATCCATGAGGCTTTGTATCTTTGAACCCTTTAATTTGAAGGGTTAATTAGTATCATTGACTTTCACAAATAATTGTATTTAATACACATACGCACGCATATATATATATATATATATATATATATATATAATATGTATATATATATATATATATATATATATATATATATATATATATATATATTTTAATATACCAAACATGTTGGTAAATCCTCGCGGATGAGAAATAACCAGCAAATAAAAATATACTACCAAACATCAACCGGGAGAAAAATTTTTTGAAAAAAAGAAAGACCAAGATAGTCGTACCAACAAAAAATAATCTATTGGTATAGTATTTGGCCAAAAGAAAAAAACAATTTATATGTATATATATGTATATAAGATATATATATATATTCATATAACCGCTAGGAGAATAGCTGATAAGTAAAAAGTGCTCAATACCTAAGTAGAGAAAATAATAAAGATAAATCTAATGAGTCAGACGAACCTACTATTAGTTTCGCTTAATGTTCTTCAGGGCTAAGAGCTGACTCTTAGCCCTGAAGAGCATTAAGCGAAACTAATAGTAGGTTCGTCTGACTCATTAGATTTATCTTTATATATATATATATAAGTAAAGTCGTCGGGGTGGCCTAATGTCGGTATCAGCCAATCAGCGAGGGAATCTATCCCCTTTTCAATAGCGCTAGACCAAGGAGATTATTTTTGCGTCTGAGGTGGGGCGCCACACCTACCATCAGCTCCTTACTTTACCGCACATATCCCTGTGCTACTCATAAAGCTGAGTTGGCGAGGGCCGGTATCGAACTAGGAACCCTGTGGTTTCTAGCCGAACGCTCTACCGACTGAGCTAACCCGAAAGTGTTGTTCTGGTTCCAACGGGAGAAAATTAAATATTTTATGAAAAAGAAGATCCGCAAAATGGGTTATGATTTTAGAAAAATTTTTTAGATTATTTTTATCTTACATTTGCGACACGTGTTTAAGATCTTCTGGTATCTTCTTCAGGCTTTGATCAGTCATATTAAATTATATATATATATATATATATATATATATATATATATATATATATATATATAGTTTAATATACCAGATTCTTGCACTGATGAGCTACTAAGCGAAACTGTTAGTAGGTATATCTGACTCATTAGGTTTTCAGCTTAGTCTGTAGAGTGTCCGCCTAAGAACCACAAGGTTTCGGGTTCGATACCGGACCTCGTCCACAGCGTATGAGTAACACAGGGATATGTGCAGTAAAGTGAGGAGCTGATAGTAGTTGTGGCGCTACGCCCCAGACGCCAAAACAATCTCCTTGGTCTGGCGCTAATGAAAAGGGGATAGACTCACTGGCGGTCTGGCTGACACCGACGACTTTACTTATATATATATATATATATATATATATATATATATATATATATATATATATATAAAAGTCGTCGTCGGGGCGGCCTAATGTCGGTATCAGCCAATCAGAGGGAGTCTATACCCTTTTGTCTAGGGCTAGACCAAGGAGATTGTTTTGTTTCTGAGGTGGAGCGCAACACCTACCATCAGCTCCTTACTTTACCGCACAGATCCCTGTGCTACTCATAACGCTGAGTTGGCGAGGACCGGTATCGAACTAGGAACCTTGTGATTTCTAGCCGAACGCTCTACCGACTTATAAAAATTGAAAAAGACACAAGTTTTACTAACGAATGATGTTTAATAAGCCGACGCTGCAGTGTTTCGGTTTGTTTAACAAACCTTCCCCAGGGCTTTCGTTGGTTTAAGGAAAAAAATAAATCATTAATGAAAACAAAAGTCTGCGAATCTCTGCTTTTGATGTGTGGCTGCTTTTGTTGATAAGCCCTGAAGAAGGTTTGTTAAACAAACCGAAACACTGCAGCGTCGGCTTATTAAACATCATTCGTTTTTGAAACTTGTGTTTTTTAGAATTTTTTTATTATTACATATTGTCGGATTTACTTCCACTTTTTCTTCATATATATATATATATATATATATATATATATATCATCATGTCGCGCAAGTAGCACGGCATCCATGACAATCTCACGCCAACCCTCCCTATCATTCATTGGCCCCGGGAGCTCCTCTGCGTAGCATCCAGCATCCATACATAGTTGGTCAATATAGGTCCTGGCTGGGTGGCCCACACTAGCACGCCCATGTTTTGGCTACCACAGGAGTACGTCGCTTATCAGTTCGTCCTTGCTTCTCCAGCAGTGTACTGCATGCCTAGTCCGTCTTACTCGTATGGTTTGGGAGATGGGGGGCAAGTGGCCATCCTTGTGGGGTGCTGTTTCCACGACTTGTTTAGGACCTTGTCAACGAGATCGGATTTCCATATGTCTGATAATTTGTTTGTGGCCAACCATGCCTTTCCTATTCGTGTATTGATATCGCTCTCTGTGGATGAGATATTACTACCTAGGTATGTGAACTGTTCTACCATTTTGAGAGGCTTACCGTCAAACCTTTATTTATATTCCTCAGTTAATATATTAACCAGTTTTAATAAATTCATATGTATCTATCTATCTATCTATCTATCTTCTTGTTTGTCAGTTTTTTTAGGGATTATTTTCTTATTTTGAATAAATGTCTCTATAATTATGTCCAACATATCTAACTCCGGGTCCAGTGAGCTTCGGTCGCTGGACCTTACACGTTAGCATCGTTGATCCCAGGGGACCATCCCCCCAGGCAACACCTGCCCCCTTGGTTTAAAGGAACAGGGCTGGTTTTATTGATCAGTGCCTGAGGCGACCCCTTGAGGGGGAATGCCGACGGGATCAATGCATTTTTTGTGCCTACCACCCATGAGCTTCGGCTTGTGGGTGGGCTCACATAAAAATGTCCTTGTGTCACGCCCTTATATGTGGAATGAGAGGCAAATACCTCTGTAATTATGAGAACCTAACCTGTACTATCACTCTGGGTCAAGGTGGACCTGGGGGTAATATATATATATATATATATATATATATATATAGGGTCATCCACAGACACGTGTTTCGACTTATCAAGTCTCCTCAGTGTGGCTAGACATTTTGTAAGCTACCTACAGCCGGAATTGAAATCCGATCGGTTGGGTGCCAGTCCGGCACCGTAACCATTAGGCTGTTTTCACTTACAGAATGGGAAGGGGATTTTAACTGTTTTAATACACACATCGCTTTGCGTGTAAAAGCCGTCACAAAGTGCTCCATTCCTTAGAAGAGCGTTGCGTATATATATATATATATATATATATATATATATATATATATATATATATATATATATATATATATATATATATATATATATATATATATATATATATATATATATATATAAGTAAAGAAATAACAAAAGACTTAGAGATTTAGCTTTATAGTCTATTTCAGGGAGCTTAGACAGATAGTCTCTCTCGCGACTCATCATTCGCATCCGATAAATGGGGAAAGTTGGACTATCTGTCTAAACTCCCTGAAATAGACTATAAAGCTAAATCTCTAAGTCTTTTGTTATTTCTTTACTTATATATTTGCTCTGTGACTCTAACATTAAGAGCACACATTGAGCTCTCAAACTGCGACAGGTTTTTTTAAATAAAACTCTTGTGTCGTATGGAAGATTTCTTCTCTGGACTTTGGATTATATATATATATATATATATATATATATATATATATATAATATATATATATATATATTATATCCTTTGTTTATATGCTTCAGTGTATATTATATATATATATATATATATATATATATATATATATATATAATTCTTTATCTATATGCCTCAGCTTATATATTAACCTGTTTAATAAATTCCTATCTATCTATCTATCTATCTATCTATCTGCTTCTTTGTCAGTTTTTTTCTTGAGATAATTTTCTTCGTTGAATAAATGTCTCTATAATTATGTACATTTTGATTATCTATTCTCCTCGATATGTTGAAACCATCATTATTTCTTTTTTAATTGTAAATGTAAAATAGCCTTTCGCCAAAGGATGTGACGTCGAAATCTCCTTCTCACTTGAGTTTATATGTAAATCTATGAAATTCACCGAAGAGTCGAAGAGTCGCTTATTCTAATGATTTCCACGAACAACTTTGCATTTCAGATTTTGTGCAATCGTTCGAAAATGGCAGAAATAATTTTTATTATATTATGAAAACAGCGGGAAATTTGATTATGTTGGATAAGTTAGATTATCTGAAAATTACCCACAATGTCAGAAGTGTAGTCTCAATATGATTAATGGGAAACATTAATTATTACTCATGTTTTGATTTATGTACCATTATTACCTGTCATTTATAGTTAACACAAAATAATGATTCTATATGCATGGGGATTGACAAGAGAAAAGGCTCTCCACCCTAGAGACGATAGATGACCATGCACAAGGCTCTCCACCCTAGAGACGATAGAAATAGATTATATGTGTCAAGAAAGGAAGGGGGAAGAGGTCTTGCCAACATAGACGACTGCTTAGAAACCACAATCCAACAACTTGAAGATTACACAAGAAAGAGCAAAGACAGATTACTTATGGCGGTCAACAATAGTAGAAGTAACAGATGGACAAACAGAAAAACAACAAAGACTAGAAAACAAAAATGGGAAGAAAAACAATTATATGGACACTTCAAACGACAAATCGAAGAGGTTGCACATGAAAAGACTTGGACATGGTTAAGAAAAGGAAACCTCAAAAGAGAAACTGAATCATTAATAATTGCTGCACAAAATAATGCCATAAGGACAAACTATATCAAAGTGAAAATTGATAAGACCCAACAAAATAGTAAATATAGACTTTGCGGTAATAGAGATGAGACTGTAAACCATGTATTCTGCGAATGTAGCAAACTAGCACAACGGGAATACAAAACTAGACACGACTGGGTTGGGAAGGTGATCCACTGGGAATTATGCAAAAAAATTAATTTTGACCATACAACAAAATGGTATATGCATAAATCAGAATCTGTTCTTGAGAACAAAACGTATAAAATTCTCTGGGACTTTGAAATAAAAACGGATCACCTTATCCCAGCAAGAAGACCAGACCTAGTGTTGATAAACAAAAAAGAAAGAACTTGTCAACTAATGGATTTTGCAGTTCCAGCAGATCCCATAGGGAAGCTAAAGGAAAATGAAAAAATGGACAAATATGTGGACCTTGCCAGAGAACTGAAAAAGTTATGGAATATGAAAGTCAAAATGATAGCAATTGTAGTTAGTGCACTTGGAACGGTCCAAAAATGATTGGAAAAGGGTTTGGAAAGTCTGGAAATCAGAGGAAGGATTGATACCATCCAGAACGCTGCACTGCTGCAATCTGCCAGAATACTCAGAAGAGTCCTAGAGACCTGAGGAGACTTGCTGTCACTCAGACTCCAGTGAAAGATCATCAGCTAATGCTGATGTGAAAACTCAAAAGGAGTAAATAATAATAATAATCATAATACTATGGGGTGACAGAGATGAGACTGTAAACCATGTATTAAGTGAATGTGGTAAATTAGCACAACGGGAATACAAACCTAGACACGACTGGGTTGGGAAGGTGATCCACTGGGAATTATGCAAAAAATTAAATTTTGACCATACAACAAAATGGTATATGCATAAATTTGTTCTTGAGAATGAAACGCATAAAATTCTCTGGAACTTTGAAATAAAGACGGATCACCCTATCCCAGTCTGGAGACCAGATTGATTAGCAAAAAAAAAAAAAAAAAGAAAAAAAAGAGAACGTGTCAACTGGTAGATTTTGCAGTTCCAGCTGATCACGAGTGGGAGTTGAAGGAAAATGAAAAGATGGATAAATACCAGGACTTTGCCAGAGAACTGAAAAAGCTATGGAATATGAAAGTCAAAGTGATATCAATTGTAATTGGTGAACTTGGAACGGTCCCAATAAACCTGGAAAGAAGACTGGAAAATCTGGAAATCAGAGGAAGTATTGAGACCATCCAGACTAATGTTGCAATCTGCCAGAATACTCAGAAGAGTCCTGGAGACCCGAGGAGACTTGTCACTCAGACTCTAGGGAAATACCATCAGCAAATGCTGGTGGGAAAAACTAATAATAATAATAATAATAATAATAATAATAATAATAATAAGCAGACAATATCAAGCAAACAGAGATGAAAGATAAAGTTAAAAAATAATACCTCAGAAGAACAAGAAAGCTCTTAGAAACCAAGCTCAACAGTAGAAATCTCACCAAAGGAATAAATACCTGAGCCGTCCTCGTTATAAGATACTCCGGGCCATTCTTAAAATGGACAAAAGAACTGAGACAGATCGACCAAAGGACTAGGAAATTAATGACGAAAAAAAAAAAAAAAAGAAAAGAATGACGATGCACAAGGCTCTACACCCTAGAGATGATAAAGACAGGCAATATGTATCAAGAAACGAAGGTGGAAGAGGTCTTGCCAACATAGAAGACTGCGTGGAGACCACAATCCAAAAACTCGAAGAATACACAAAAAAGGCAAAGACAGATTGGTTGTGGCAGCCAACAATAGCAAATCTAATATATGGACAAACAGAAAAATAACAAAGACTAGAAAACAAATATTGGCGGAAAACAATTATATGGACACTTCAAACGACAAATCAGAGAGGTTGCACAGGAAAAGACGTGGACATGGTTAAGAAAAGGAAACCGCAAGAGAGAAACTGAATCACTAATAATTGCTGCACGAAATCATGTCATAGAAACAAATTATATCAAAGCAAAAATTGATAAGACACAACAAAACAGTAAATGGAGACTGTTCGGTGACAGAGATGAGATTGTAAACCATGTATTAAGTGAATGTAGCAAACTAGCACAACGGGAATACAAAGCTAGGCACGTCTTGGTTGGGAAGGTGGAAATTATGCAAAAAATTAGATTAAAATTCTCTGGGACTTTGAGATAAAGACGGATTAACCTATCCCAGCCAGGAGACCAGATTTAGTGTTGATTAACAACCGCCCCCCAAAAAAAACAACAAAAAATCAAAACCAAAACCAAAGAGAACGTGTCAACTGGTGGATTTGCTGTTCCAGCAGATAACAGGGTGAAGCTGAAGGAAAACGAAAAGATGGATAAATACCTGGGCCTTGCCAGAGAATTGAAAAAGTTGTGAAATATGAGAGTGAAAGTGATACCAATTGTAGTTGGTACACTTGGAAGGATCCCAATAAGCGTGGAAAAAAATAATGGAGGATCTGGAAATAGAGGAAGAATTGAGACCATCCAGACTACTGCACTGCTGCAAACGGCTAGAATATTCAGGAGAGTTCTGGAGACCTGAGGAGACTTGTCGTCACTCAGCCTCCAGTGAAATACCATCAGCAAACGCTAATGTGAAAAAAAAACAAACATATTAATAATAATTTTCGCAAAAAATACATATTTTAGATGATGATGGGGGAGTCGTCAGCGATGTTGTATTCCCTCGATCAAAGAAACTTTCTGGTTTTCCAACATCGGATTTTCTTCCTCGGGAGACTCAATCGGGGCTGATCAGATCCCGACCCCCCCCCCTTCAGCAACAGACTTTCACTAACCTCGTCTCCATACTGAATACTGTTAACCATACGTAGCTTTATATTACTAGTCATGAAGTTAAGTAAACAAACAAATGTGTCTATTTTTATATGGCTTTAAGCCGACAATTTTTGGAGGATATGTGCTTAATTGAAGTCATACCTAATTTTGAAAATTAATTAGTTAATAATTAATGTACCCCCCAGCCAATGGCATTGGAGTTCTCAATCCCACTACTTATAAGTGTTTGAATGTCTTTGAATGGCACTGGTCTTAATGAATGGCCATGGTAAGATTATTTTCTTTTTCTTATTCTTCCATCCCCTCCACCCTTGTTTTTCTTTAAAAAAAATATTATTCAATAATAATAATGATTGAAAAATTAAAATTGAAAAAGGTGTGGAATGGAATATGACAGTGAAAGTGCTTTCGGAATTATATAATTTCCCTTTGAAAATAAATGTCTTTGGTAGTAGGTAGCCCACGAAGGTTGATATGCCATTAAACAAATGTTGTATACCTCTTTCCTTTCTTTCTTACTTCTATTCTTCTAGCGTCTCTTCTAGCGTCTGGACTTCGTCTTGGTGGTCGGTCGCACTTACCTCCTTTCTTCTTCTAGATCCGTTTTGTTACCAAGACATTCACCAACCACAAAACCGTGTTATTTTCGTAAGCTTTTATTTACTTAACTAAACATTTCATGTAACTAAACATAGCACACGTATGCAGGTGAGTTCCAGTTAAGGCACTACATCTTGTCTACTTGACGTCCAGACTGAAACTGAAGACCCAACCCGGTCCCACGTGACTTCACGTATTTCGCGGGCTTCCTGTAATATTCCATGGAAAGTCCCGCCCGTGATATGAAAGGGGCCATCCCTTTAGAAATACAGGGGATTGACAATAATCTTATGCAAACGCATAGATTATGTAACACAAAGACAAAGAAAGCACGTATTTTCTCTTTGAGAATATTTCTCTTCAGCGTTAAGTAGCCCACGAAGGTTGATATGCCATTAAACAAAGACACCAAAAGAAATACGTATTTTCTCTTTGAGACTATTTCTCTTCAGCGTTAAGTCGGATAAGGATGATGTATGAGTAGAAAAATGTGATCTGCCCTTGGACAGGACACTATAAATATTGAAATGTGGGAAGCCATTTGTATTATATTCTGGACGTCCGAAAGAAACGGTAACCCCGTATTCCGTACTTTATAGCATGAAACAAAGAAATCGGAACTAAAGAAACCATGTTTTTTTGGCTACACAAGTAAACGTATAAATTCTCTTTGGAAATTTTCAGAAAAATAAATCATGAAAAAATATGAAAACTTTTTGATTACTAATTATTTTCAATTCAACCAAATAGAAATTAAACATCGTCTGAAAGAATTTCTATGGGAAAAGCGATTTCTTTTAATAATTTCCGATTTCGGTTATTCTTACATTTTTCAATTTTATTCCTTAGAAAATTGGGTAATTATGTTTTTGGCCAATTTAATTAATCTTTATACAAAAATTAACTGTTTCCTTTATGCCCAAATTAATTAGTCCTATTCCTATCGGAAAGTATAGCGTATTGTTTAATACAACAACCGCATTCATTATTAAGATTTAAAAGTTTCCGTCGTCTTTTCTAGTTTTATCGCAGTAAAACCGCAAATATTAATTAAAAGGACAACAACAATATCCCCACCCCCTCAGTGTTTTTCTTCAGTCTGCATCTTGGACAATTTGGACGGGGCCATTTGTAACCAGAGGGTGTTGCAGGATTATCAATTAACTTTGAACCACGTAACGTAACAGAATCTGTGTTACGCCTCAAACATACGTGGTTCAAAGTTAACTGACCTGAAAAATGAAAAAGGTTTTGAATAATATAACTCATGTATTACATCTTTTATTCATTAATATATCAACATTGAAAATTTCATTAAATTCGGTTAATTCCGTGATTTTTGGTATTTTTTCTCTCTCTCACGTAATGGTGGAATTCAGGTCCGTTAAGTTCGATTTAACCAAATTATTATTAGTATTATCTGCGTTATTCGGACTATTGTCCCCATCTTCATTGTTATTTGTACAACGTTTCGGCCGATATACTCTCCGGCCTTCTTCAGGTAATTCTCGTCGGACTCGGGAACCTTCTTTTCGAACTCGGGAACTTTCTTGTCGTATTCGGGAGACATCACGGAACTTTGAACCTAACCCTTTATTTATTCCACGGGGGTATCCTGTTCTCATTCCGCTAACCATAGCTGGGGTAGGAGTTGTGTTAATTAATTATTTTTCTAACTGCTTTCACTCAGGATTGAACTCGGGTACCAGAGATAACTGTCACTTAGAACTGTTTTTAACCTAACTGCCTAATCCACTCGAGGTTCCCGAGTCCGACGAGAAATACCTGAAGAAGGCCGGAGGGTATATCGGCCGAAACGTACAAATAACAATGAAGATGGGGACAATAGTCCGAATAACGCAGATAATACTAATCTTCAAGCCTCATCTCAAACATTCAGACAAATTATTATTCATGTATAAGAATAGAAACTACAAATATGTAAATCTAAGTGTATAATGTACACAAATTCCTAAGCTCTAGGCACAAAATAACCCTACACGGATTGACATGCCTTTGAAATCAGTCATTATACTAATAGTGTTTATGTTACAAATGTTGGGTTTGTTCTTCATTGCTATCCACCTCTTTTATTTATTTAGCTGTCAAGAAAGTACAAAAAATAGGAATCTAATCGTACGATGTACACAGATTCCTAACCCCCTGGCATGAAATAACCCCAGACGTGTTGACATGCCATTCAAATCAATCAATCAACCAGTCTTTAAACTGTTTTTAATTGGTATTCGCCTTTTTTAAATTTTTGTTTTAGTTGTCTTAACATGTTTTGCATAGAATCTGTTCTCCATTGCTATCCACTTCTTTTATCTATTTTTGTTTTGTTTTATACTTTTTAAGTAATAAGTATCTGTTCTTCATTGCTAACCACCAATTGTATTTATATTTGTTTCAGCTATTTTAACATGTTTTGAATGAAACTATTTAAAATAATTACAGAAGTTTTAAATAATAACCAGAATCTGTTCTTTATTGCTATCCACTTTTTTAAAATCTATTTTTTGTTTTATACATTTTAAGTAATAAGTATCTGTTCTTCATTGCTATCCACCAATTGTATTTATATTTGTTTTAGCTGTCTTAACATATTTTGCATGGAACTATTTAAAATAATAACAGAAATTTTAAATGATAACCAGAATCTGTTCTTCATTGCTATCCACCAATTGTATTTGTTTTAGCCATTTGTTTTGCATGGAACTATTCAAATAATAACAGAAGTTTTAAATGATAACCAGAATCTGTTCTTCATTGCTATCCACCAATTGTATTTATATTTGTTTTAGCTGTTTTAACATGTTTTGCATGGAACTATTCAAAATAATAACAGAAGTTTTAAATGATAACCAGAATCTGTTCTTCATTGCTATCCACCAATTGTATTTATATTTGTTTTAGCTGTCTTAACATGTTTTGCATGGAACTATTCAAAATAATAACAGAAGTTTTAAATGATAACCAGAATCTGTTCTTCATTGCCACCAATTGTATTTATATTTGTTTTAGCCATTTTAACATGTTTTGCATGGAACTATTCAAAATAATAACAGAAGTTTTAAATGATAACCAGAATCTGTTCTTCATTGCTATCCACCAATTGTATTTATATTTGTTTTAGCTGTCTTAACATGTTTTGCATGGAACTATTCAAAATAATAACAGAAGTTTTAAATAATAACCAGAATCTGTTCTTCATTGCTATCCACCAATTGTATTTATATTTGTTTTAGCCATTTTAACATGTTTTGCATGGAACTATTCAAAATAATAACAGAAGTTTTAAATGATAACCAGAATCTGTTCTTCATTGCTATCCACCAATTGTATTTATATTTGTTTTAGCTGTCTTAACATGTTTTGCATGGAACTATTCAAAATAATAACAGAAGTTTTAAATGATAACCAGAATCTGTTCTTCATTGCTATCCACCAATTGTATTTATATTTGTTTTAGCCATTTTAACATGTTTTGCATGGAACTATTCAAAATAATAACATAAGTTTTAAATGATAACCAGAATCTGTTCTTCATTGCTATCCACCACTGTTTTAATATGTTTTGCATGGAACTGTTCAAAATAATAAAAGAAGTTTTAAATGATAACCAGAATCTGTTCTTCATTGCTATCCACGAATTGTATTTATATTTGTTTTAGCTGTCTTAACATGTTTTGCATGGAACTATTCAAAATAATAACATAAGTTTTAAATGATAACCAGAATCTGTTCTTCATTGCTATCCACGAATTGTATTTATATTTGTTTTAGCCGTTTTAACATGTTTTGCATGGAACTATTCAAAATAATAACAGAAGTTTTAAATGATAACCAGAATCTGTTCTTCATTGCTATCCACCAATTGTATTTATATTTGTTTTAGCTGTCTTAACATGTTTTGCATGGAACTATTCAAAATAATAACAGAAGTTTTAAATGATAACCAGAATCTGTTCTTCATTGCTATCCACCAATTGTATTTATATTTGTTTTAGCTGTTTTAACATGTTTTGCATGGAACTATTCAAAATAATAACAGAAGTTTTAAATGATAACCAGAATCTGTTCTTCATTGCTATCCACCAATTGTATTTATATTTGTTTTAGCTGTCTTAACATGTTTTGCATGGAACTATTCAAAATAATAACAGAAGTTTTAAATGATAACCAGAATCTGTTCTTCATTGCTATCCACGAATTGTATTTATATTTGTTTTAGCCGTTTTAACATGTTTTGCATGGAACTATTCAAAATAATAACAGAAGTTTTAAATGATAACCAGAATCTGTTCTTCATTGCTATCCACCAATTGTATTTATATTTGTTTTAGCCATTTTAACATGTTTTGCATGGAACTATTTAAAATAATAACAGAAGTTTTAAATGATAACCAGAATCTGTTCTTCATTGCTATCCACCAATTGTATTTATATTTGTTTTAGCCATTTTAACATGTTTTGCATGGAACTATTTAAAATAATAACAGAAGTTTTAAATGATAACCAGAATCTGTTCTTCATTGCTATCCACCAATTGTATTTATATTTGTTTTAGCCATTTTAACATGTTTTGCATGGAACTATTTAAAATAATAACAGAAGTTTTAAATGATAACCAGAATCTGTTCTTCATTGCTATCCACCAATTGTATTTATATTTGTTTTAGCTGTCTTAACATGTTTTGCATGGAACTATTTAAAATAATAAAAGAAGTTTTAAATGATAACCAGAATCTGTTCTTCATTGCTATCCACGAATTGTATTTATATTTGTTTTAGCTGTCTTAACATGTTTTGCATGGAACTATTCAAAATAATAACATAAGTTTTAAATGATAACCAGAATCTGTTCTTCATTGCTATCCACGAATTGTATTTATATTTGTTTTAGCCGTTTTAACATGTTTTGCATGGAACTATTCAAAATAATAACAGAAGTTTTAAATGATAACCAGAATCTGTTCTTCATTGCTATCCACCAATTGTATTTATATTTGTTTTAGCTGTCTTAACATGTTTTGCATGGAACTATTCAAAATAATAACAGAAATTTTAAATAATAACCAGAATCTGTTCTTCATTGCTATCCACCAATTGTATTTATATTTGTTTTAGCCATTTTAACATGTTTTGCATGGAACTATTCAAAATAATAACAGAAGTTTTAAATGATAACCAGAATCTGTTCTTCATTGCTATCCACGAATTGTATTTATATTTGTTTTAGCTGTTTTAATATGTTTTGCATGGAACTGTTCAAAATAATAAAAGAAGTTTTAAATGATAACCAGAATCTGTTCTTCATTGCTATCCACGAATTGTATTTATATTTGTTTTAGCTGTCTTAACATGTTTTGCATGGAACTATTCAAAATAATAACATAAGTTTTAAATGATAACCAGAATCTGTTCTTCATTGCTATCCACGAATTGTATTTATATTTGTTTTAGCCGTTTTAACATGTTTTGCATGGAACTATTCAAAATAATAACAGAAGTTTTAAATGATAACCAGAATCTGTTCTTCATTGCTATCCACCAATTGTATTTATATTTGTTTTAGCTGTCTTAACATGTTTTGCATGGAACTATTCAAAATAATAACAGAAGTTTTAAATGATAACCAGAATCTGTTCTTCATTGCTATCCACCAATTGTATTTATATTTGTTTTAGCTGTCTTAACATGTTTTGCATGGAACTATTCAAAATAATAACAGAAGTTTTAAATGATAACCAGAATCTGTTCTTCATTGCTATCCACCAATTGTATTTATATTTGTTTTAGCCGTTTTAACATGTTTTGCATGGAACTATTCAAAATAATAACAGAAGTTTTAAATGATAACCAGAATCTGTTCTTCATTGCTATCCACGAATTGTATTTATATTTGTTTTAGCTGTCTTAACATGTTTTGCATGGAAATAGTTAATATAATGACAGAAATTTTAAATAATAACCAGAATCTGTTCTTCATTGCTATCCACGAACTCTATTTATATTTGTTTTAGCTGTCTTAACATGTTTTGCATGGAACTATTTAAAATTATAACAGAAGTTTTAAATAATAACCAGAATCTGTTCTTCATTGCTATCCACTTCTTTTATCTTTTTTTGTTTAGCTATCGTTATGTGTTTTGCATGGAGCTATTTATTATAAGTTTTAAATAATGACATGAGTTTGACAAGCCAGACAATATACAACCCTACGTTGATATTATGTTGGATCATAGTTGTCTTTATATTTGAAAAACCACCGCTTTTTTTGTCTTTGCTGCGAAAACGAAGGAAACATGTAATTTTGTGCTAACATATCGAAGAGCTATACTTTAAGTCTAGCAATGAATACGTAAATACAGTCAAAATGAGTGCGTGGGCAGACGTAGATATTTAGAATTTAAAATGTAACAAAAAAAAAAGCATGTAAATTATTTCTTTACAAATATATAAAGTCTTCGCGGGGAAATATATACATATATATATATATATATGATTGCAAAGAATTTCTTACCGTTTGGATTTTTAGGGCAAGTATTTTTTTTCGTTTTATTTTTTTCATTTTTTAAAAAAGTATTTTTGTCGCTGTGGTATCGCACATGACTTTCCTTTCTTTAGGTAATCGAAACAAATTATTGATAATAATAATAATAATAATAATAATAATAATAATAATAATAATAATAATCTTGTTATAATGGAGATTGTGTGTTTATCTGTCTGTAACCGAAACTATATTACTATTCAAGTCACAATTCCCTTGTTTATTTACGTCACATACTCCAAGATTTTATTATTTATTAAAACCTCAATTATTAATAAAATTGTTTTACATTATTAATACTGTTGACTATATCTACATACTAATAACATGCAATTGTATTTATATATACAACAAAATAGCGGTTTAGAGTCTTAACGGAAAGGGTAAAAAGGTAAAAAGAAATTGATATAAAAAATTGGATTTCAGTAAATATATGCTCAGTATTATTGATTTCTAATTGTTTGGTTTTATCTTAATGAATATGAGCAAAAATCCAGGGGATAAATTTTAACAGAAATCGATTAACAAGAAGAAATAAATATGATTTTATTCTTTACTTCCTATTTTAACTAAATAATCAAATTAGTAAAAAATTATCAATGAAATATGGGTGTGATGGAAGAGTAAGTTTCAGTTGTTCAATATTCTATTATACCACTCCTTCTGTTTCAAATCTTTTATCTGACATTCTTATTTAGTTTCATTGGCATTTATAATCTAATATAATATTTTATCATTTTAAAACTTAGATACTTGCACCCGAAGGGTACATATATTTGCTAATAATAATAATAATAATAATAATAATAATAATAATAATAATAATAATAATAATTGTTGATAAACAAAAAAGAAAGAACTTGTCAACTGGTGGATTTTGCAGTGTCAGCAGATCACAGGGTGAAGCTAAAAGAAAATGAAAAAAATGGACAAATATCTGGACCTTGCCAGAGAACTGAAAAAGTTATGGAATATGAAAGTGAAATTTATACCAATTGTAGTTGGTGCACTTGGAACGGTCCCAAAAGGATTGGAAAAGGGTTTGGAAAGTCTGGAAATCAGAGGAAGGATTGAAACCATTCCGAACACTGCACTGCTGCAATCTGCCAGAATCCTCAGAAGAGTCCTGGAGACCTGAGGAGACTTGCTGTCACTCAGACTCCAGTGAAAGACCATCAGCTGATGCTGATGTGAAAACTCAAAAGGAGTAAATAATAATGCAAGCCTAGGCACGACTTGGTGGGAAATGACCAGCCCAATACGGAATAGAAGAAGAACCAACCCTTAACAGAAAGCCCTGAAGAGAAGTCAGTCTGAAGAAGATAGCGGCCGAGTTAGAAGCAGTAAGCAGTAAGTTAACAAGTAAGTATCAAGAACCATCATCTCATCATATCTTCTATCTGTCTGTCTGTCTCTCTCCTCCATAATATACCCGAGATGAGTATATAACGCCCGTTCGACACAAGATCATATGTATGGATCATCCAGCGAAGATCGAACTCGCTATTCAGGGAAAAGTGCTATGTGAAATGCAAACATCTTCTAGGATTTGAACTCTTGTCTCCATGTCCATTTTATACGACGCTAACCATTATACCACGCGCTTTTTCCTGAGTATAAGCTCGAAAGCGAAACGCGAAGAACCTTGTTCAGAATTTGAACTCTGTTCGACGGGTCCTTTTATATTAATCGATTATCGCTATGCTACGCGTTTTCTCACCTTCGAAGTTGATAGCATTTTTGGAACGTTTGTTTATCTTTTCGTTCTAATTGCATACAGGTTTTCTTGTTTGCTTTTTAAAATTTTTATTTCCCCCTACTCTCGCTCTTTGTGTGTGTCTCTCTCTCTTTGTCTCTCTCTCTCTCTCCTTCTCTCTCTCCTTGTCTCTTTCTCTCTCTCGTTTTTCATTTCTTTTTACTTACCCAATTATTTTCCACACTTTTCACCACTGATATTATTATTATTATTATTATTATTATTATTATTATTATTATTTCGGTATAGCTGTTCTACTTGTTGTTGTTGTTGTTGTTGTTGTTGTTGTTGTTCTTCTTCTTCTTCTTCTTCTTCTTCTTCTTCTTCTTCTTCTTCTTCTAACTATTATTATTATTATTATTATCCGTTTTTCCCATCTCTCTTCTACTCTCACACACAACTTCTTCTTCTTCTTCTTCTTCTTCTTCTTCTTCTTCTTCTTCTTCTTCTTCTTCTTATTATTATTATTATTATTATTATTATTATTTCAGTATATCTGTTCTACTTGTTGTTGTTGTTGCTACTGTTGTTGTTATTCTTTTTCTTCTTTTAATTATCATCATTATTATTATTTCGGTATAGTTGTTCTACTTGTTGTTGTTGTTGTTGTTGTTGTTGTTGTTGTTGTTCTTCTTCTTCTTCTTCTTCTTCTTCTTCTTCTTCTTCTTCTTCTTCTTATTGCGTTTGGCCCTGAGTTCACCTGAAATAATCTGACATTGAAGACAAGTCCATCAACATTCCTTACGCATCACATAATACCTTAAGCGCAATCAACTCTGAAGAAATCACTGAAGCAAAGAGATAAAGAAATCACTTTTCCTTGCAGTCCTTAATTAAACTTAAAACTTTCTTCTTTTTTTTTTACTCGGACATTAACACACATTTCTAGTTTTTTTTTCTTTTTATTTCCACCACATATATCCAAATATACGAAGTGTGTCCAAAACGTACCAGGATTCTATTCACAAAAACAAAAAAAGTGCTCTATAAACAAAACGTTAATTTCCTTCAAGCCAGATTCTTTTACATGTGCGTTTGCATCCACATCCCTGCCAGTGGGATTTAAACACATGCTGACAGACTCTTTTGGTTTGGTTTGGTTTGTTTTACGGCATAAAGATCCCAATCTGTCCTACAATAACACTGGTTTACAAAGAAATTGAGGCAAGTACAAAAAATAACTGTTTTAACCTAATTTGGGAGTGCTGAATTCAGATTTGAAATCCGTTTTTACTCATCCCCTCTAAATTTTGTAGATATGCATACTGTACACTTTGTACATATACTGTACATAAAGGCGTATATGCATCCAGGGTTAATTTCTAATATTGTGTGACTTATGTCTTCTTTTTTAGTTATTATGCAATAAATGTAAGTGATAGCATGACATTATATATATATATATATATATATATATATATATATATATATATATATATATATATATATATCAAGACGGATTTTGACAGTCAAGCGTAGCCAACACGTCTCAATCAACAGCCAGTAGTGCACTGGCCATAGTGCACTGGCAGTCAGCAGATCATCTAAGAAAACACATTTCTAACTGTCTGCGGTACTATGAATTGTGTACATTGTGTCATCCAAGTATTCTTATTCCGTCAATTTTCTTTATCTATCCTGTTTTATCTGTAATAAACTACTGCAACTGTTGAAATAAGCACGTATATACTCTGTATATACTAAAATGAGACTATTGTAATTAGATATAGTTAGATTCATTTTTGTACCAGTATTAGGTTAGTTTCTTTTTTCGTTAATGGGTTTCTTTTATGATTTAGTTAATAGTTGGTTAATAAGAGAAAGAGGGACGAGTAGTAGTTTTGAATAACGAGAACAGGTCTCCTTTGGTTTGAATACAGAGTTTTCTTTCTCCTAAATAGGTTGCCATGCCAGGATTAAAGAACCCAATCTGTCCTATAATAATTATATATAGTTAGATTCATTCTTGTATCAGTGGTATTAGCACTATGTAAAATATGTTTAATATCCACCAAATCGATTGAGTTGTATAGTCACTGCACCTCTTTGATATATCATCAGGGCTATTTGTTTGTTTTGTTTTGTTTTACGGCATATCAACCTCAGTGGGTCATTTAATGCCGACATGGAGTGTCTAGCGCTAGTGAAAAGGTAATTGACTTCCTTGTTGTCCAACTGATAATAAGACACTAAATTGCATCTGATAGTGATATCTATTTCTGAGTACTTCTTTATTTCCGTTAATCTCAGGTCCACGCTGGGCCCAGGCCGTTATGGGGTTCACTGATAATCCCAATTGCATTGGATCGCTGAGCATGATATACATTTATTAGGGAAGGAAGCGCGTGGTGTAATGGTTAAAGTCATGGGAAATGGACTCGTCGACCCGAGTTCAAATCCTGGACGTGGCGATTATTTCACTTAGTGCTAATACCCTTGGGAAAGGTATGCATCCAATTCTCCCTCCAGGTATGGGTAAATAGCAGGACAGACTGGACTCTTTAACCATGGCTAAGTAACCAGTCTAGGAGAAGGAAAACTCCGAATTCAAACCTGTTAAACTCCGTGTAAGAAATTGACCTTGTGTCGCATCCTGCTCGTGCGGAGGGGTTGGTAAACGTATATACATTTATTCGGGAAATGATGAATTCAACCGATACAGGATGAACGCTGCAGCAGTACACAGTATGAGGCAAATCTACAGGTTAAATAAATCTGTTAGATAGGAGTACTTGCGCACTATGGTGCATTAGCTCAGTCGGTAGAGCACTTGACTAGGTAATCTCAAGGTTCCTGATTCGATACCGGTCCTCGCCAACTCAGAGTATGAGTAGCACAGGGATCTGTGCGGTAAAGTGAGGAGCTGATGGTAGATGTGGCGCCTCGCCTCAGACGCTAAAAACAATCTCCTTGGTCTAGCGCTAATGAAAAGGAAATAGACTCGCTCACTGTCTGGTTGATAACGACTTTAGGCTACCCCGATGACTTTACTTACTTACTTACAAAAAATAAATCTATTAGATTGGAATACTTGCGCACTATTGTGCATTACTACAAAAAATAATGTAATACATTCACTATGTATCATTTGTCTGAATTTTTAAAATGAGGCTGAATAACTTAAATCATTTTAGATTTGGGCACCTCACGTGTTGTAATAGTTAGCAGGCTAGATTCGGAGATCATTGTTAGGGAGTTCGATTCTCATTGGGCGACCCATACTTCAGGCCTTGTGTCACATCTAAGCCAAGCTTAGTAAATAACTATATCATTTTAAATTTTAGTAATGGATTTAGTAATAGCCAGTTCGAGCCTCACTAGATGCTCCGTATGCGCAACCTTGTGTCACACTTTACCTGTGGCGAATGTGTTGCCTTTTCATAAAGTTATTAGCTCGAAGAATTCGAACTCTGCTCACCGAATTCCTTTTTTTTCGCCGATAATCATTACTATAATCATATCTTATTTTAATGGAGATTGTGTAACTGTCTGTCTGTAACTAAAACCACTTCACCACTGACGTCACAATTTCCTTAGTTATTTAAGATATATTCTCAACGATTATGAAATAGTCATTATTTAATCTTAATTAGCATATTATATATTAACGGTATCTCTGTTAATGTCTAGCTGAGATATATTTGCCTCAAAACTACTCATATTATTAATGCATTCAAAATCCTGAAATATGCGTTATATATCTCTAAGAAATAAAGATTTACATGGTATATGATTGGAATAATTTACATAATGATTTTAAGAAAACTGGGTTTGATAAATAATCTTTTGCTTTTACTGATTCATGCCTTTCTCAGGGTTATTAGCGCCATGTGAACTGTAGCTTCACCCAGGATTTGAACTCGGGTCGACGAGTCATTTTCCTACGATTCTAACCATCACTTCACATGGTGGGAATAATTTACATAATGATTTAACAAAACTGGGTTTAATAAATAATTATTTGCTGTTACTGATTCATACCTTTCCCGATGTTATTAGCGCTATGTGAACTGTAGCTTCGTCCAGGATTTGAACTCGGATTGACGAGTCCTTTCCAACGACTCTAACCATTACACCACGCACCTCCGACGTATATATTCAACAGCGCAAAATTAAACAGCTTCAAGTGCACACAAGTGTACACGTGTTAATTTGTGTGTGTCGGTTTTTCGTTCTAATTGGTTCATTGCGCACTGAAATTCGATCTACCGAAAAATAACGCGTTCCTTCCCCAGTGGCTTTCTGAAGAATTGCATTTCCGGTTTTGAGGGGAGAAATAAGGATTTGCCGAAAATGATCGAATATCTCCCCCACCCCCACAACCCTTCATCTTTTTGCGATACTTTAATTGGACAATTTCTATCTTTTTTTTGTTGCGTCTTTTGTATTTGTTGTTGTTGGTTTTTTTTTTGTTCTTTTGTTGTTTTTTCGTCTTTTTTTTTGTTGTGATTTCGTTTTATTTTTTAAATTTTTTTTTGTTTTGTTTTGATTTAGATTAATTTATGTTGTTGTTTTGTCTTTGTTTTATTCTGTGTTTTGTTTTTTTGTTTTGTTCTATTTTATTTTATTATTATTTGTTTCTTGTGGAACGGTGCTGCTAACTTGCTAGATATGAGATTTCTTTGAAAAAAAACCCCCAAAAAACTTTTGCCTCACAATCAATAGGACTTACCGAACCGAAGGTTTATCAACCTTGTTTGAAATAAAGTTACCTTGCTTAGTGCAACTAACCTGTTTGCCCATGCGCAAATGCGTTCGGTTAGTTGATTGGCTGGTTGACTAGTTGGCTGGTTGGTTTGCTGGTTGCTCGGTTTTACGATAAGTCAGGCCTTATAGGGTTAATCCATACGAAATTAAGTTTAAAAAGATATATCTAACTACCTAACCCCTCCGCCAAGAGCAGATGCCGACACAAGGTCATTTTAGCGGAGATTAACTATTATGACCGTGAACTCATAGTTGATTTATTGGTTGGTTGGTTGGATTTTACAGCAGGTCAACCCTTGTTGGGTTATTTTATGCCGAAGACGTTTTGTTTTATTCATTATTGATGGGTACTCAATCTTCTTTCTAAACTAATTTTTAAAATTTAACCTATAAATGGGACTCTACAGGTACTACCACTCCGGGTCAGAGTGGATTTAGGGGTAATGGTGATTAAGGGGTACTCCGCATTCCCCAGAGCTCCAGAATCAGAACTTCACCATTAGATTGAATTTAACGTCATACCCATGAAATCAAGACCTTTAACCTTCACCTTCTAGCACATATATGATACAAAGGCGGATGGTCTAATGGTTAGAGTCGTAGGAAATGGACTCGTCCACCCGAGTTCAATACCTGGACGAAGCTGTTGGTATTTCACATCACGCTAATACTCTTGGTAAAGGTATGAATCCAATTCTCCCTCCAGCTATGGGTAAATAGCAGGAGAGACTGGACTCTTTAACCATGGCTAAGTAACAAGTCTAGGAGAAGGAACACTCCGAACTCAAACCTGTTAAACTCCGCGTAAGAAATTGACCTTGTGTCGCACCCTGCTCATGCGAAGGGGTCGGTATATATATATATATATATATATATATATATATATATATATATATATATATATGATACAAAGGGTTGGGGCTTGCCATAAGGTCAGTCTTTGTTGGGTTAATCCATACCGAATTAAGTTTAATAATTATATGAAACCTACCCAACCTCTCCGCCACGAGCAGGGTGCTGCACAAGGTCATTTTAAACGGTGTTTAACTATTATAACAATGGACTTATAGTACATTTAGCCACTAAACTTTGTTAGCCTGGCGTATTGACCTCGGATTCCTTACAGTACTTGCTGTTACTAAGTAGTCACCCATTTCACAACTGAACAGGCTTATCGTTGCTTAACTTCTGTGATGTCACAGGAATAAATGCTTTCAGTGTGATTTGACTTCAAATCGATCAAGGACTCAGCTTAGCTTAAAACTGGCACCAGGCCAGACGTATAGGGCACCCAGTGAGAATCGAACTCTGCTAACTAAACTCGTTAGCCATTACATCTTTATAGGTACTCTAACAACTATTACCCTACACCGTTATATTCCATCTCCCTTCACATGTTGACTTTTTCAACTGTAAAAGTAAAGTCGTCGGGGTGGTTTAAAGTCGGTATCAGCCAGACAGCGAGGGAGTCTATCCCCTTTTCACTGGCGCTAGACAAAGGAGATTGTTTTGGCATCTGAACTGGAGCGCCACACCTACCATCAGCTTCTCATTTAATCGCTTTGCTACTCATACGCTGAGTTGGCGAGGTCCGGTATCGAACCCGGAACTTTGTGATTCCTAGTCGGAAGATCTATCGACTGAGTTCACGTTATATATCAAGTTATTGATTTTGATGGCACACCAACCTGTTTAGGGTTATTTTTCTTAGAAGCAAGGGAATCATATTTATTGTACGTTCATATTTACATTTTTTGTGTGATTTTTTGGTTTGGTTTTATTGTTTTAATGGCATATAATGGGTTAATTAGTGCCAAAGTTATCCTTGTAGAAGAACAGTAGTGGTACTATCTAACCCTTTCATTTCTTAAGGGTATTAGTCTGAAAGTAAAAGTAAAAAAAAAAAAAAAAAAAATACAGATTGAATAGAATTCGAAATCATTTACTCAGATGTTACAGTCCAGCATATTAGCCAAATATTATATTATAAACAACCCCCCCATATATATATATATATATATATATATATATATATATATATATATATATATATATGAGAAGTAAATACACAGCGATGTGTTTATGATATGGCTTTTTTTTAGCCGACAATTTTTCGGTGAATTTTAGGCCGAAATGTAAATACAGAGATTGATTTTTCTCGATTTGTTTAGCCTTACATTTAAATAGGCATGCCCGCCTAATTAATTAATTATTAATTAATTAACTTTCAAAATTAGGTACGACTTCAATTAAGCACATATTCCCCCCCCCCAAAAATATATATATACATACACACACGCATATATATGTATATATATAATGCTTATGTATTCTGTATACATGATATATATATATATATATATATGTGTGTGTGTGTGTGTGTGTGTGTGTGTGTGTGTGTGTGTGTGTGTGTGTGTATGGTGTTATGTGTTCTGTATTTCATATGTTCAAACGGATTGTTATCACGAATTTCTTTCTGTTGAAAAACAAAACTTTTTTATATTTCGTTTTCTTACACACAATGCATGTGAACATAATAGGAAAAAAAGTTATTCTTAGATATACCTGATAAATATTTAGATATAGCTGATGGAACTCTTGATGTAACTCGTGTTTAATCATGCGAAGAATAATATATATATATATATATATATATATATGGGAGTAAATATGGAAATTAAATCCAACAATATAAAGAAAATTTGAAAAAACAAGTGTTCCGAAAATGGGATGAATTTAATAATCGATGTTTAAAACATTTTGGTTACATTGAACCTTCATCAGGATGTCTCTTGGGGTGAAGAAAATGATGGATGTTTTTATATGTGACAGGAGATGAAAATCTTTTTAGTTATGTAACTGTATTTGATCAACGTTTTATCTTTGAAAGGCAAGTCGCGATCTACTCACGCGAAGGTGTCATGACGCGTGACGCCACTCGAAGAAATGCAAAAGACGAGAAAAGATTTTCATCTCCTGTCACATATAAAAACATCCATCATTTTCTTCACCCCAAGAGACATCCTGATGAAGGTTCAATGTAACTGATATGTTTTAAACATCGATTATTAAATTCATCCCATTTTCGGAACACTTTTTTTTCAAATTTTCTTTATATATATATATATATATATATATATATATATATATATATATATGTATATATATTTATATATATTGATTTAGTTGTTGTTTTGAAGGCTGTCACAATCCAAGTGTAAATAACAATGGTGTAACTATGATGTTGTTCATTTACCTTTGATTTATCAAATATAAACACAATGCTTCAAGCAAATTATAAAACACTTATATATATATATATTTGTGTGTGTATGTGTATATGTATGTGTGTGTGTGTGTGTGTCTGTTAAAAATAAGTAAGAGTGAAAAATAAGAAAATAAGAATGATTTATTGATATTTGGAAAAATCTTCCGACACTAAGTGTTTCGATTAATAGATCCACAGTATTAAATCATATTTGAAATAAACATTCATTTAGGAGGTGTTTCAAAATTTTTTTCAGGGTAATATATATATATATAAGATATAATAATCTTGATCTAACTCTCTCTTATTCCTTTTTTTTCTTTCCTTCTTTTCATTTTTTCCTTTTTTTTCGATTGAAATCGATTAGCATTATCGCTTCCGTGCTCTCACTCCCTCTCTCTATCTTTCCACCTACTCTCTTTTTTTTCTTTCTTTCTTTCTCATTATATTTTTATGTGTTATTTTTTCATGTTGTTACGAATTTTGTGGCCATTTTTAGGCTGCAGGTGAAAGCACTTTACAGTGGAGATACCTTGCTTTCCGTAGTGTTAGGTTGAATCATTGCGATCCTTAGTGAAAAATCCTTGGTTGTCCCTCGGTGTTAAGCAGAATCCTTGTTTGCTGATCCGTTCGTCCATGTTAACTATGAGCAACTGAACGCCTTTGAAGATTGGCGATTAAATAGTTAACTAACCACGTAGTCGTGCATATTGCTAGCGCTGAGTGCTGCAACGGAGAGTCTATACATTTAAGTGGTGGGCTCCAGCACACCTTATATTACAAAAATATTTCAACACTTAGATATGTTACATAGCCCGTTTTTGAGAGGACATATCTTATCGTATCTTATATACTATACGTGTTGACATATCTTATATTGTATATCTATTTTATTCTATGGATCTGTTTATCTGTTATCTGTCCTAGTTGGGCGGTATTACTGGGTGGCTGTCCTTATGGTTTAGATTCTTTTGACCTGATCTTGGAATGTCTTGCGTTGTTACTTTGTTTTTAATTAATGAACACAAGACTTTGTTGTTTGAAAGCTCATGTTTTATTTCATAAACGCAAGTGAGGATACGCGTGTGAAAATAGCTATTTTGATGAGAGACACCATCGTATGTATCACATATCCCGTCACCCAGCCAAATATGATTTCCTAAACTAACTTTCTTATGTTCGCTCTGGCGAATCAGAGAAGATGTCAAATACAGGTCAAAATTTGTCAATCAAATAACCTGTATTTTTCCATAAAACCGTTAGTATGATTTAACTACACTACAATACATAATTGATAGGTACCTATCAATTATGTAACAGACTCCCGGGGACCACTGCTCTAGATACAACCATTCTCTCGACAGACAAACAGACAGACACACTCTTCCTAACTATTGATTCAGCTGTAAGAATAAAATATTTAAATTGGTTAAAGAAATTATTTTTGTAAGAATTTCTATTTAATATGTTCATGTGGTTTGATTTGAAAATATCTAATTAAGTGTGAACTTTCTGTAATTATGACCTTCCATAGAAAGAAAAAAATTACTGTCTAGTCATATGAGCAATTATATTGGCTTCTTATTATTTTAACAGACATAGACGTCATTTTTATTCAAGACGTATTCATAGATTTCTTCTCTTTTTTTCTTTCTTACAACAAAACAAATAAAAATATTTTCGAAAAATCGTGTCGAACTGTTTCCTGAAGTGAAACTTGATATAAAAGATCACTAAAAATTTGAAATTACTGAGACAGACATAAACAAAAATGCACATTTAAGTAACATTAATTGACACAAGGATAGAGACAAGTTTAAAACTTAGAATAAAGCACGAAACAACTTATTTAAATTGTGCTGTCAAAATGCTCTGGTGACCTGTTAAAGTAAAGCCACACTGATGAGAAGTAAACTAAAGTAAAAATGGTCTGGTGACCTGTTAAAGTAAAGCCACACTGATGAGAAGTAAACTAAAGTAAAAATGGTCTGGTGACCTGTTAAAGTAAAGCCACACTGATGAGAAGTAAACTAAAGTAAAATGGTCTGGTGACCTGTTAAAGTAAATGAAACCACACTGACTAACTTGTTAAAGTAAAGCCACACTGATGAGAAGTGTTGCACACGGTTTGGCACAACAGATAATTTGACTTTAAGAAGTCTTAATGAATGAATACTTCTTAGAACCGAATATATTCATGTTCAACACTATCTAATTTGACCTGGAGATAAACTTTCAGGTGACAAAATAATAGAAACAAGACACACCATCACAAATAAGAATCCGGCAAGGATCAATTCATTATTCAGTATTAATGGATCGGTGAAACTATCTTGTTCACCATTATACACCGATTGAATTCTCTTTTCAAACCTTTTTATCATGTGTAGGGTGTCACATGTAAGGGGCATACAGCGAAAATCAAAAAAATTACCATTACACCTCAATGGGACACTATCATTATTTACCCAACACGTTTGGCATGGGTAGGATGTGACACAAAGTTGCAGGTGTGGGGCACACAGCGGGGATTGAAATCGTCAGGCAGTAATAATGGATCTACGAGAATCGAACTTCCTCACTTTTACACCGCAATGGGCTGCATTCCTTATTTACTTGAATTGTTCATCACAGGTAGGATTTGTCATCGAGAGCTGCATGAAAACTGTGTCATACGGTTACTATAAACCCAATAGTTTTTTTTAAAAGGACATTGCCAAAAGTTTGGATGCTATGGGAATCAATTTAAGTACTCGCACAATTGTTGGCAGCCTTCCGTCTACGAAAGACGATGGAGTAGTGTCAAAATGTTTTTTTTTTTTAACTACATAGCCTAGGCAGGTTCATATGGAGGATGAGCTGTTGCCCATGCAGCAAATCCCCCCTCTCCACACTGCCGCTGTGACCCAAAGGAAAGGTAAGGGACCAATGCAATTTGGCAATGGTAGTGTCGCAGGAGTTGGTGGGTAGCACTGGATTTCAGCATCACTCCACCTTAGGGACTCAGCTCCTGATTTTTTTTCGGGATTTACTCCCCTACATACAGAATAACTATATATATATATATATATATATATATATATATATATAATATATATATATATATATATAAACCGTCTGATGAGGCTAGACTCATTTTTTGAGTTTTTGGTTGAAATAAAAAATATATCAGAATTTATTGAGCTCTCTTTAGTGATTTATAAGAAATCCTTGTATGAGTATATATGTTTACACCTTGTATGAGTATATATGTTTACACCTTGTATGAGTATATATGTTTACACCTTGTATGAGTATATATGTTTACACCTTGTATGAGTATATATGTTTACACCTACAAGAGCATAAGGTTGTACAGTGAGATTTCGATGATCCCAAATACAACGAACCCTTTTTTCCAACCCATATCATGTTGCTGCTCGCTTTAATTTTGCCAAAAACGTTCATGGACAATGAACATTTCTTTTGTGAACTGGATAACTTATTTATATATGTATATGCTCCCACTCAGTGGAGCTCTGTAAAAGGGACATTAATTGAAATTTCACTGCTTGGCGTATAGCTGAACCTCGACTTGTTTACAAAAAGTCTAAAGGCCTCTGGTGTTAATAATAACATTCACGTAGGAACGTATCAATTAATTGTTCACTTAAAATTGACAGCTAATAGCGCATGGGTAAGAGACTTGGCGGACAAAAATTCAGTCAGGTTTCGATCCCGGCTAGAGGTAGCTGTTAACGTAAAGCCAACTAATGAGAAGTAAACTTCAAAACACGTGTATGTGGATAACTTATATATATATATATATATATATATATATGGTTAAGAATATATATAAATAATCACATATTTACTCACTCATATATATATATATATATATATATATATATATACAAGACAAAACTTGACCGGTTGGATTACTCGTTGATTTCTGAGTACATAATTGGGATTAAGGAAAAGTGAGTTTGCAAAGCGAATTAATTAAAAAAAATTAAATCTTAAAAAAATAAATACGACCGAAGTTTTAAAAAAGAACATTAGAATCATTTTGTAAGATTTCTGAGAAAGGAAACGTTTGACCTAATTAAATTTATTAAAAGCCAAGGGGTTGGCCTGGCTGGCTGCTTAACATACAAATACGTTTCATAACTTTCCATAGAGGACCAGCTTCATTTTGATGTATATTACATGTCCCTGTCTTGGTAATTATAGCTGTCCTAAACAAAATGGCATTACTTTTTGACTCACCTATGTGGAGAAGTAGGCATGTGATCCACAGAGGACCAGCTTCATTTTGATGTATGATACATGTTTCTGTGTTGGTAATTATACCTGTCCTAAACAAAATGGCATAACTTTTTGACATACCCTCGTAGATTGTGTAGGAAACAGTGACAATTTAATGCATTCTTTAGTATTTACCCTTCAAGATGTGGCCAAATTGATCTTTAAATTCTTGGAAAGGTTTTACTTAAGGTCACTGAAAACTTTGAAGATCGTCACATCTTCCCTGAAGAGGCTACACCTGGTCATACATCAAATAATTCCCGGGCATTGTGCAAGGAGCAACAAGAAACAAGAACACGTGGTTTTCTTCAAGCCTCAACATCAATCGAATAAATTTCACCATCAAATAATTTTCTGGTTGAATATGTACGAAGAAGTCGTACGATTATTCTCTAAATGTCAGGATACAACCAAAAAGCGAAATAAGTGTATTAAACCGAACCTTTCAAATCTCCCACTCTCTCTTTATCTCTCTCTTTAACTCTCCCTCCCCCTCTCTCTTCCTCTCTCTCTCTCTCTCTCTCTCTCTCTATATATATATATATATATATATATATATATATTATTATTATTATTATTATTATACTAAAATTGAGCGAATCAACATTTGCCTACGAATGGCTTTTTTACTGTTTAGTTTAAAAACACGAAATTTATACTAGATTATTCCTGACTTTTAGGATTGAGTTATGTTTAAAAGTATTTTATTTCAATTGGTTCTAAGATATCGTAATTTGCAATTAAGGTAACAACTGCCCCGTCCCATACTTTACATTTTGCCAATCACTTTCCTCCCTCTCTATGTATATCTTGATTACTACACGTCATATATGTTTATTAGTTTCTCTGAGAGAGAGAGAGAGAGAGAGAGAGAGAGAGAGAGAGAGAGAGAGAGAGAGAGAGAGATAGAGAGAGAGAGAGAGAGAGATCGGAGAATTTGAAATGTATTTGTATGTTAAATTTCAAAAGCGCCAACTCGTAGCTTAAATTAGGTCAAATCTTCCCTTTTGCGAAATGTTGCAAAATGATTTTGATGTTTTGTCCATGATGTATTCATTAGAAAAAATCTAATTTGCTTTGCAAACTCGCTTTTCCCTCATCTCAGTAATCTACCTAGAGCTCAATGGGTGACCTAAAGTGTCACGTTTTGTCTAGTATATATATATATATATATATATATATATATAAAAGTAATTGGTAATTTGCTTGAAGGATTGTTAAGTATGTTATAATATATTAGTAATTTGAAGGCAAATACAATGCGTATGAAAAATAATATCTTTTTGTTTTTATTTTTCAAGCACATTGTATTTGCCTTCAAATTACTAATATATATATATATATATATATATATATATATATATATATATATATATAGAGAGAGAGAGAGAGAGAGAGAGAGCTAAGAATTAATGCAAAAATGAATGTAATGAATAGAATAATTGAAAAAGATATTGAATTTAATAAATTTATTCCATTCATTTTTTATTATATTCATTGGTTCATTCTTGCATTAATTCTTAACTAAATAATTTAGAAGCATACGCAAAGACACACACACACACACACACACAAATATATATATATATATATATATATATATATATATATATATATATATATATATAAGAAGAAAGTTACTTGAAAAGTAACGGAAACTCACCATAAAGCGAGCGGGCTGTAGAATGCTCCTCGTTCTAGTTACAAAACCGACGAGAAGTTCAATTCCATGATTCTTTTTCCTTGTTTGTTTTTATATCTGATGTAATTGAGTTTGAGATCATCAGGAGAGAATGTGCACCGTTTCGGGGCCTTCCTCTCAACGGTGTTAACACGATATTTTGCAGTTTTTAGTTATGCATATATCACTCTATATTGTCAATACTAATATATATATATATATATATATATATATATATATATAAATGGTGGCTTACCGGTGAATATGGGCACGATCGTTGGAGGTGCACAGGATCCAGGGGTTAAGTCCGCGATATAACATTTCTTCAACAATCAATATATATATATATATATAATATATATATATATATATATATATATATATATATAAGTTAAAAGAAAGGAAATGAATCCGACAGTATGAGTATGAAAAGGTGGAATGAAAACATCACACAATGCTGTTAAAGAGAAAACAATTCACAATATAATCATAGCTGATACTGATCAATATTTCGATTTTACAAAAATCATCATCAGAGCTCATTCACTCCGTGGTGTTTGGGTCGGAGAAGAATGTCAAATCAGTTCACAAACAAAAGAACTTAATTCTGAAAAAAAAAAAAAGAACGAAAGTTGTTACATTATTCACAAATGGGGGCATTCGCGCCATATATATGTCGGTCATGTCGATATGTATACCTTTTTTGTCGGTAAACTATCCAAATGTAGCGAATTTTGAGATGTTAGCAACAAGACGAATTAACTTACTCGGAAGGGTATGGGTATTAAAAAATGTGACAGCCCCACAAAATATATCCAGTGTATCATACAATCAAATAAAGTAATGGATTATTTAAAAAACCTTTCGTATGAAGAAAGACTTAGGAAGATTGACCAAGTTTGGTTTATTGACGAACAAGAGGCGATATGATTGAAGTCTACAAATATACACATGGATTTCATTCAACGAACTTTGATCTACTAAACATTGCTCAAAATATCAATACCAGGGGTCATAAATTAAAACTCTTAAAAAAATTTTGCAAAACAAATGCAAGACAAAATTATTTTAGTAACAGATTGGTGAATACATGGAATAAACTACCATCATCAATAGTGAATGCCCCATCTCTAAACTCCTTTAAGGCAATGTTAAATAATCTGTGGAAAGAGTATAAATATTCTGTGGAATTAAGATGAATGTTTATAAGGCACAGCTGACAGGTCTCAGACCTAATATACTAGCTGAAAAAGATATTATTATTATTTTTACTCCTTTTGAGTTTTCACATCAGTGTTAGCTGATGGTCTTTCACTGGAGTCTGAGTGACAGCAAGTCTCCTCAGGTCTCCAGGACTCTTCTGAATATTCTGGTAGATTGCAGCAGTGCAGTGTTCTGAATGGTTTCAATCCTCCTTCTGATATCCAAACTTTCCAAGCCCTTTTCTAATCCTTTTGGGACTGTTCCAAGTGCACCAACTACAATCGGTATCACTTTATTATTATTATTATTATTATTATTATTAGTTTTTCACACCAGCATTAGCTGATGGTATTTCCCTGGAGACATTATTATTATTATTATTATTATTATTATTATTATTATTATTATTATTTTTGAATATACAAATGAATAACGGCGAAAAGTTGTTTTTAAACAGCGCGTGTTATGGAAATGTTGCGTGAATCGCATTACGCATTCTCGATCAGGTGGTGAGATGACGCTATTTATTCGAATTCTTCTACGAGACATGCCTGTGGCGTGTCAGACTAAATACAGAGGTTCTCATAACCTCTTGGCACTCAGATCCCCTTGTATATAGCCAAGAGGTCATGAGTTCAAAAGTTTCATAATAGATTGAACAAATCTTTGATGATGATACGATTGTCAACGATCTTGTCAATAACATCCGTTGTCTGTAAACACTTCGAATAACATGGAGTCTTGAATCTCGAAGACTTCAAAGAAGTCTCCCTGCTTCGTAAACATGAAGAGCGCGAGGAATTGTTTCGGTCCAAAACCGGGAGGGGGTGGGTCTAGGACAACAGTTTGAACTTATTACATCAAGAGAAGAATATTTGAAGGATTACTCTCATACGTAAGATAGCACGTGTTGCTGTTGTTGCTATTATTCTTGTTGTGTTACATAATTCATAGGCAGCTTATGAAGACAGATCAACAGACAAGGATTAGAATTGATACTACATCTTTCTACTAGTCAGATAATTTGAATCAGAATTTGTTAGATTCAGAATAAAAAGGGCCCCAGTGGAAAGTTATCTCGACGGTTACTGACGGGTAATAATCTTTTTACTTGACCCCTTGGAACACGCACCATCAGAGGCATGGGAGATTAGTCTAAGTTTAGGATAGATGCGACTAGTCACTTGCTGAGAGCGGACGTTGTTGTCAGCTCTCGGGATGTCGCTCTCGATCCACGCGGAATCCGGGGATGGGTTATTTAATAAAGCTTTGACGGAAAAACAACAAAGTCTTGTTGATTCATTTGAACAAGAAATGACCAGTCCAAAGAAACCAAAACGAAGAAGCAACCCACTGGATCAGCCCGAGAAATAAGGCCTAATAAATATGGCTGCCGACGAATAAGAAGCAGCAGAAGTAACAATCAAGAATCCTCATCATCTCATCATCTGTCATACTCTGTCTCTCTCTCTTGAGTTTCTTCGTTCATGACATCCTGTGTTTGTTTTCTTTAAAAATGTTCTCCACATACTGTCGGATTAATTTCCTCATCATACTTCCATATATATATATATATATATATATATATATATGTATCTTATTATAATGGAGATTGTGTGTTTTTCTGTCTGTAACCGAAACTATATTACTATACAAGACACAATTCTCTTTGTTGTTTACATAACATTCTCTATGATTTTATTTTTATTTAAACCTCAATTATTAATAAAATTGTTTTACATCATTAAGACTGTTTATCATATCTACATACTAAAAACATGCAATTACATTTATATATACAACAAAATAGTGGATTACAGTGTGAATAGGAAGGCTAATTTGCGTATTGATCTTAAAAAGTTGATTTTAATAAATATATGCTTAGTATTATTAATTTCTAATTGTTTGGTTTTATCTTAATGAACAAGAGCAAAAATCTCAGGAATAAATCTTAAAAGAAATCCATTAACAAGAAGTAATAACTGTAATGTTATTCTTTAATTCCTATCTTAACTAAATAGTTAAATTAGGAAAATTTACCAATGAAAGACGGGAGTAATGGAAAATGATGGAAGAATTAATTTCAAAGTTGTTCTATTTTTCAATCATACTCCCTCTGTTCCAAATCTTTTTATCTGCATTCTTATTCAGTTTCATTAGCCTTTCTAATTTCACATGATATTTTATTATATTAAAACTTAGATACTTGCACCCGGAGGGTGCATATATTTGCTAGTATATATAAAAGGACAGAAATGCGTTTGCATAGAGTTTTCAATACTATAATAGCATAGCAGGTTAAAAATCTAAACTATAAGATTATGGATACTATGTTAATGTTACACAAGTTTCTGGTGTATAGCACTACTATTCAATAGTAATGGATCTGGTAGAGAGATAGCTAACGATTATTCCATGATGGGACAGCCTTCCCTTCCAAAGAGTATCTGAAGAATATATATATATATATATATATATATATCAGATATTTTTTCTCAGATGCACTTAGGAAGGGAAGGTTGCTTACAGACTTGAGTTCTCTAGTGATTTTAAACATACATCCATGGAAGTATGTATCAGTTAAATGTTCGCCCCTTACTGACAGTTACTGACGGCCAAGATTGTAAGGAGCCGGACTGACGAAAATTCAGTCGAGTTTCGCTCCTGGCTAGAAGTAGCTGTTAAGTCTAGCCACACTGATAAGACATAAACATAAAAAGTCGAGCCGCACTGATGAGAAGTAAACTTCGAAACACCTGTCTATGGATGACTGAACTATATATATATATATATATATATATATATATAGAGAGAGAGAGAGAGAGAGAGAGAGAATGCCGTCGGATCGATGTCAAATGGCCTAAATACATAGATAGATAAATAGATAGATAGATAGGTTATCGAGACGAACGATGTTGAACGGGTACACAATAGTTGTTGGTGGTGGTGTTAAACATAAACATATACCGTGGTACCTTTTTTTAGAGGCGCGTGGTCTAATGGTTAGAGTCGTAGGAAATGGACTCGTCGACCCGAGTTCAATACCTCGACGAAGCTGTTTGCATTTCACATGGCGCTAATGCCCTTGGGAAAGGTATGAATACAATTCTCCCTCCAGCTATGGGAAAATAGCAGGTCAGACTGGGCTCTTTAACCATGGCTAGGTAATCAGTCTAGGAGAAGGAAAATTCTGAATTTAAACCTGTTAAACACCGCTTAAGAAATTGACCTTGTGTAGCATCCTGCTCGTGCTGGGTGGGAGGTTGGTAAATATGTATATACCATGGTACCTTGACTTACGAATGTTCCGATTTACGAGCTGTCACTCCGTCGATATTTTGCTTTCTCAAAGTGGGCGGTGTCGTTCGCCTGGGGGTGGTGGGGGTGGTGACAAGATGTAAGAGGAGGCAAAAAGGAGTGTGAGGGACGGTGAGGCAAAAGGGGCGGTGGAAATTATTAAACGTGTGGATCTACGATTTCATCTTTGTGAGTTCCAATCTGATGTTCAGTAGCTGATATCCCTGCGCCAAGCACATCCATGCCATTAACAATAACTGTGAAGATAATTAACTGTGTTACTATGGTTACTGGTGAGATGTTGATCTAACGTTCTATATTGCTAATACAGCTAAAATTTCTAAATAAATTGGTTTAAAAAAATTAGCTTTGTGAAATGCGTATTTGTGTTTAATCTTCTTGTTTTCAATTTGTGTAATATATTAACTGATCAATAAAACAATCTAGCTCTTGATCTACCTCTAGTAAAAAGGGGATAGACTCCCTCGCTGTCTGGCTAATACGCCCTTACCTTTACTTTTATAGATTAAGAGGCAGAGTAATTTGGGAGAGAGAAAACAAAAACTCCAAATTCAAAAAACAGTGTGTGGAGCTAGCAACCCTCCTAAAAAAACTATTCTTTTTACTGTTGTAGAGTAGGTAACACCCTTCGACACTCTACCAGATGGACTGGCCAAAAACAATCTAGCTCTTGATCTAGCTCTAGTAAAAAGGGGATAGACTCCCTCGCTGTCTGGCTAATACGCCCTTACCTTTACTTTTATAGATTAAGAGGCAGAGTAATTTGGGAGAGAGAAAACAAAAACTCCAAATTCAAAACAACAGTGTGTGGAGCTAGCAACCCTCCTAAAAAAACTATTCTTTTACTGTTGTAGAGTAGGTTACACCCCTTCGACACTCTACTAGATGGACTGGCTCATAGCCATAAAATAGCCTATGATTAAAGTGAGTGCGTTTGTAAATAATGAATGAAAAGTTTCCTTCATAGAAATCTTATTATAATGGAGATTGTGCGTTTTTCTGTCTGTAACCGAAACTATATCACTATACAAGTCACAATTCCCTTAGTTATTTATGTCATATTCACCACCGTTTTATCTTATTTAAACCTTAATTATTAATAAAAATCCTTTTACATTATTGATACTGTTAAGCATATCAACATACTAATAACATGCAATTTTATTTATATATACAACAAAATAGCAGTTTACAGTTTGAAAGGGAATGCTAATTTGCATATTGATATTAAAAATTTGATTTTAATAAATATGTGCTTAGTATTATTGATTTCTAATTGTTTGGTTTTATCTTAATGAATATGAGCAAAAATCTCGGGGATAAATCTCAAAAGAAATCGATTAACAAGAAGAAATAACTGTAATTGTATTATTTACTTCCTATTTTAACTAAATAGTTAAATTAGGAAAATTTAGCAATGAAAGGCGGGAATGCGGAGGAGTAAGTTTCGGTTATTCTATTTTTCGATTATTTCTGAATAATATTTTGACTGAGTTTGTTGCATTGGCTATATCGAACTGATCCTCCACTTTTAGTGTGAGTTTGTCTTGTTTATTGTTTGTACTTATTTGTTCTGTATTTTGGATGTATCCGTTCAGCACCAGCTGCAACTGACCGACGCGTAGGCACAGGAAATATGTGGATGTCAACATGGGCTTGTCATAAAAACAGGATATTGTCTTGATCTGATTGTACCTGATCTTTGGCAACATGTGACAGTCGGAAAACAGATGGAGTGGTCGACGTGTAGTCACGGCAATGTGTGGATGTAGCCATAACCAATAAAACGAGCCGCAAAAACTGCGTGGGTATCACGATCAAAGAGGAATGGCCATGCTGGAGTTTGGAGAGTTATAAAAACTCTTAAAACTTTGGGTTGAGCAGATCACTCGCCGTCACTGGAATAATGTTTGCCTCTTAAACCCTCTCTCACGGAGTCGAAGAGAGGCAAACATTATTCCAGTGACGACGGAGTGAAAACTGTAGTGAAGTAGAGGCTCAAAGAACAATCAACAGAATTTTACAGGGACAGGGATACATGCTCTCATTCGAAGGTAGAACATTGCTATTGAGAGAAGCGCTGACTATGTGGAAAAGTAGGAATGTGATCCACAGTGGATCAGCTTCATTTTGATGTATGATACATGTTCCTGTGTTGGTAATTATACCCGTCCTAAACAAAATGGCATTACTTTTTGATTAACCTATGTGGAGAAGTAGGGATGTGATCCATAGAGGACCAGCTTCATTCTTATGTATGATACATGTTCCTATGATGGTAATTATACCTGTCCTAAACAAAATGGCATTACTTTTTGACTAACCTATGTGGAGAAGTAGGTATGTGATCCACAGAGGACCAGCTTCATTCTTATGTATGATACATGTTCCTGTGTTGGTAATTATACCTGCCTTAAACAAAATGGCATTACTTTTTGACTCACCCTATGTGGAGAAGTAGGGATGTGATCCACAGAGGACCTGCTTCATTTTGATGTACGATACATGTTCCTGTGTTTGTAATTATACCCGTCCTAAACAAAATGGCATTAATTTTTGACTCACCTATGTGGAGAAGTAGGGATGTGATCCAGAGAGGACCAGCTTCATTCTTATGTATGATCCATGTTCCTGTGTTGGTAGGTATACCTGCCCTAAACAAAATGGCATTACTTTTTTACTAACCTATGTAGAGGATTAGGGATATGATCCACAGATGAACAGCTTCATTTTGATGTATGAATGTTCCTGTGTTGGTAATTGTACCTGTCCTAAACAAAATGGCATTACTTTTTAACTCACCCTCGTAAATTTGACCATATTGAGAGAGATCTTTGAAACAAAGTACTACAACTTGTTTACGATACGTTTGACTAGATATTCACGATATCATATATATGATATATATTTTAGAGAAAAAAAAATTGTTTTTTCATGATAAAAGTCAACGACTGGATACCGAGCGGCATTATGTTCATTTGCGTCTATTCATCTCGATAGCACACACTGGCGCGTAGCAATGGCCCCCAGTCATGTTCTTCAGGATTCTGCTGGTTCCACGCGTGGGTAGTGATTATATTATCTTTTCTATCCGTGTAGATTCCATTAAATCCTATTCAGAAATATCTATTCATTATTTTATATCTTTCCGATGGACGTCGTTTTTTTTTTTCTTAATATTTTTCTTCACTTTTCCCTTTTTTTTTTTTTAGTTTTCTTTTAACCGGACAAAGACTGATTAAAACGACTTAACTACACTTTAACTAGGTTATCCGCTATAATTACCTCTTAATGAAACTTAAGTATTTTTATATCAACTAGCAAATATATGCACCCTCCGGGTGCAAGTATTTAAGTTTTGATATAATAAAATATCATATTAAATTAGAAAGGCTAATGAAACTGACTAAGAATGCAGATAAAAAGATCTACAACAGAGGGGGTATAATCGAAAAATAGAACAACTTTGAAACACTAAATTCCATCATTTTACATTACTCCCCTCTTTCATTGGTAAATTTTCCTAATTTAAATATTTAGTTAAAATAGGAAGTAAAGGATAATATTACTGTTATTTCTTCTTGTAAATAATTTCTTTTAAGATTTATCCACGAGATTTTTGTTATATTTCTTAAGATAAAACAAACAATTAGAAATCAATAATACCAAGCACATATTCATCAAAATAAAATTTTAAATATCAATATGCAAATTAGCCTTCTCGTTCAAACTGTAAACCGATATTTTGTTGTATATATAAATACAATTGCATGTTATTAGTAAGATATGGTCAACAGTATTAATAATGTAAAACAATTTTTATTAATAACTGAAGGTTTAAAAGAATGAAATCATGGAGAATTTGACGTAAATAATTAAGGGAATTGTGACTTGAGTAGTAATATAGTTTCGGTTACAGACAGAAAAACACACGAATCTCCATTATAATAAGATATTACAATAATAAGAGATCTTATTTTATTATTAAAAAATTCCATATATCACCCTAGATATCCTGTTATTATAGTTCATATATAAAGAAAAAGAGAGGTTCGTTCTTGAAAGTAAAAAGTATAATTCCCAATACACCGTAGGGATTGAATAAATAATTGTCTCCCTTGAAGAGTGAGTGTGTCCGTTAGGTAACCTCGTGGACTGTCACGTGATAAGTTTACTTCTGTTCATTAAACATTAAAGACGTTGTTTATGCATTGTTATTGAGATGTAAATACAGCCGGACTTTGACTAAAGTACTCTCTAACTCCATCAAGTATGCCTTTCGGTCTGTGTATCTCTTGTTGTATACCCTATCGTCGTACGTCAAACATCGGGTTTATAATCGAGAGAGTGACTCGGGAGAGAGAGAGAGAGAGAGAGAGAGAGAGAGAGAGAGAGAGAGAGAGAGAGAGAGAGAGAGAGAGAGAATTGACATCCATAAAACAATCACCACAACCAACTAACCAGCAGACTTCCTTTATGAAACGACCGCCTCCCCCATCAACATGAACACACACACCACACACACACACACATATATATATATATATAACTAACCACTCCGCACATGTAGGATGTGACACAATGTTAAATTTATTAAGCGGAGTTTAACAGGTTTTAATTCAGAGTTTTCCTTCTCCTATACTGGTTACCTATCATTTACCCATAGATAGATAGATAGATAGAGAGAGAGAGAGAGAGAGAGAGAGAGAGAGAAGAGAGAGAGAGAGAGAGAGATGTTTCTTTAAGACTTTCGAAATGATCAAAATGTGACTATTTTTGAAATATCTTTTTGGAGAGTTTTTGGGGGTGGAAAATATGGCGCGCGCAGACGTATCAAAATCTGACTTTCTTTATTATTCATTTGGAGATTTTTTTTTTATTTGGATTAGTTGCTTGGTTGGATAGATCTTACGGCATGTCAACCCTTGTTGGGTTACTTTATACCGAATACATGTTGTTTTATTCATTTTGATGGGTACTTTTTTTTTCTTTAAACTCAATTTTTATGAATAATTTTTAAAACAAATTTTTCTATTTAATCTATACATGGGATCCTAACAGGAACTACCACACCAGGTCAGGGTGGATCTGGGAGTAATAGCAGAGAGAGAGAGAGAGAGAGAGAGAGAGAGAGAGAGAGAGAGAGAGAGAGAGAGAGAGTAGAGTCTTACTTGTTACTTCATTTCTTCCTGCTATCTTGTGTGGCTGTTTCCTTTTCTTCTTCTCTGGCCGTCATGTTGTCTTAATTAATCAACCCACAAGACTTTTATTTTCTTGATCAAGATTTATTTTTCTTGCCCAGGTTCTTCCGCGCGGGGAGTTAACAACCTCAGCAGAGAGAGGCCCATCTCTCTGCTCCGACGTCAGGTTGAAACTGAATCTAACTCTACTCACATGTTTCTCGTGACGTCTTCTCTAGTGGTCGGATGGGGTTACCAACAGTCCTGGTATTTTTCCACTGGCTGATCTGAAAGCCAATGGCCCCTTCAGCAACAAGGTTTGTCAATAATTTATGCTACCACATAAATTATGTAACAATGCTTTCACAAACTGCTGGTTCATAGAACAATATATATATATTTGTCAATATTACAATAATCAGAGATCTTATTTTATAATTAAAAGATTACATGTGTCACCCTTCATATCCTATTATTATAATTCATATAAAAATGAGAGATTTCATCCTGAAAGCAAATGTATAATTTTCAATATACCGTAGGGAAACAATAGATAGTTGTCTCCCTTGAATAGTGAGCGTGTCCGTTAGGTAGCCCCTGAAACGTCACACATGACAATTTTGCCCCAGTTCCGTGAACAGTAAAGACGTTGTCTCTTGCCTTGTTATTGAAACAGGAAGCCAGAATAGCTTTGACAACGAACTCTCCATCTCTATCAAGTAGGTCTTTTCATTTTTCGTACCCGCTTCACATACTGTTGGTTCATAGAATAATATGCGCATATTTTACATGTTGGAACACGTTTATATATTGTTTTCAATGCTACTTATATGTACATAAATGAGGCGCGTTGTGTAATGGTTACCGTCTTAGAAAATGAACACAGAGGATATCAAATCCTGGGCGAGGCTATTTGCATTTCGCATAGCGCTAATAACTTTGGAAAAGGTATGAATCCGACTATTCGCTCTCGAGCTATGGGTAAATAGTAGAGAAGACTGGGCTTCAACCTTGGTTAGACAACAAGTCTAGGAGAAGGAAAATACTGGATTCAAAACCTGTTAAATTTTATTTAAGAAATTGACCTTGTATCCATTCCTGCTCATGTGTAGGGCTTGGTAAATACCGTAATTGACGGCATATGGGACGCACTTTTTTCCCAAAATGTTGCCTGAAAAAATTGCCCAGCGTCTTATACATCGTAGGTGAAGTTTGAGACCTCCGTAGGCCTAAGCTAATCTTCTCTATGATGCTCACTAACCCAGCATACGCTCAGTACTTTTACCTACCCTAAACTCCATGCATCCTTATTTTATTGCTGGTATCATTGTATTATTACCGGTCTTTAAAAATGAATTCGTAAAAATGAAAGCAATCCAATCTGAAATACTGTGACTTGCGTTTATGAACATCAGCTGATCGGTGCTCTGGCTTACCGGTAATGCCATCTGTTGGCTAGAATAAAACTACGGTATGATCGTTGCCGGCGCTACCAGATGCTTTTATACAGCTATGTTTCTGTTTGTGTAATGCACAGCTAGATTGTTTTCAACAATATATGCTTAAATACACTAAAACCGTTTTTTTTCCCTGAATCTGACCAGCTGAAAGGGGGGGGGGGGGCGTCTTATATCCCCGTGCGTCTTATATGTCTTCAAATATGGTACATTCCGGGTGGGATACCTGCCAGGAGCGATGACGAATAGGAACTTGTGATGATGATGGTGGTGTGTGTGGTGTGTGTGTGTGTGTGTGTGTGTTGAGAGAGAGAGAGAGAGAGAGAGAGAGAGAGAGAGAGAGAGAGAGAGAGAGAGAGAGAGGGTTTTTTTTTTTAAGACTTTCGAAATAATTAAAATGTGACTATTTTTGAAATATCTTTTTGGAGAGTTTTTTTGGGGGTGGAAAATCAGAATCTCAAAGGAAAGAGACATCTTTGAAAAATATGGCGCGCGCAGACGTATCAAAGTCTGACTTTCTTTATTTTTCATTTGGAGATTTTTTATATTTCGTGTGGTTGCTTGGTTGGATAGATCTTACAGCATGTCAACCCTTGTTGGGTTACTTTATATCGAAGACATGTTGTTTTATACATTTTGATGGGTACTGAAATTCTTTTTTCTTTAAACTCAATGTTTATGGAAATTTCTTAAAACTCATTTTTCTATTTAACCCATCGATGGGATGCTGACAGATACTACCACCCGGGTCAGGGTGGATCTGGAGTAATGTCAATGAAGGGTACTCCACACTCCCAGGCTCCAAAATTGGAACTTCACAATTAGATGCAGCGCGACCTGATGATGATGACCTATTTGAGGTAAAGTCCCCCAATATGGTGACCTGTGATGCTTAAGGGTGGATTCTTGGTGGCTGAGCAGTCCATGACATGCAACACTCCACTTTGGCTCTTACTTGGGCTAGACGGGTGGTCGGAAAGAGACCTTTCCAACAAATCGACTGGTCATGTCAAGCCCTAGCACATATATGATTATCCCGACCATATTGCCCTTATGGCAGACCCCCAACATTTTTAATCATATATTGGCTTGAAGGCGGTGGGTGAGTATCTTAGTGTCCTATGTTAAACTGCTGGTAATAGCGAAGTTCCAAATTTGGAGCTCTGGGGAGTTTGGAGTCCCCTTCATTGCCATTACTCCCAGATCCACTCTGACTCGGAGGAGTGGTAGTACCAGTTAGGATCTATGTACCGGTTAGGATCTATGGTTTAAATAGAAAAAAAAGTTATAAAAAATATCCATAAAAATGAGTAAAAAAAGAAGAATTTTCAATACCCATCAAAATGAATAAAACAAAATGTATTCGGCATAAAATAACCCAACAAGAGTTGACATGCCGTAAGATCTATCCAACCAACTAATCAATCCAAATAAAAAAATCTCCAAATAAGTAATAAAGAACGTCGGATTTTGATACGTCCGCGCAGACAATACTTTTTAAAGATGTCTCTTTTCTTTGATCTTTAGATTCCCCCCCAAATCTCCAAATAGATAACTCAAAAATAGTCACATTTTGATAAAAAAAAGCATTATTTGATAGAACCATTGTGTTTTTTTAAAGAAATCCGTAAAAAATTCTTAGACTCTCAGATTTATCTTAAGAATATTCGAATAAATAATAAACAATTATTTATAATTTGGTCATACACTTAAAAATTCTCAGACAACAAAATAAAAATCTCTCTCTCTCTCTCTTTCTCCCTCTCTCCTGTCTGTCTGTCTGTCTGTCTGTCTCTCTCTCTCTCTCTCTCTCTATATATATATATATATATATATATATATATATGTAGAAAAGAAAGGTTCTCTACGTCTTTATGTCTGTATTTTTGTACAACGACCGAACAGGCTTCCTTTTAAAAAAGAAAATTGGTGGCGTCCAGCAAAGACAAAAGTTCAATAAAATTTAGAATTTTACTAAGATTATTTCAAATCCCTAAGAGACCCCAATGTAAGATAATTCATAAATTGATTACATACAGTTAATCATATATATATATATATATATATATATATATATATATATATATATATATATATATATATATTATATAATAATTAATTTTATATATATTTTAATTCTATAAAATTAATTATATGTATTTTATATTTCCATTAAATAATTTCTCTCTCTCTCTCTCTCTCTCTCTCTCTCTCTCTCTCTCTCTCTATATATTATATATATATATATATATATATATATTTATATATGGATAAATGTAGACAAACACGGGATGTTAAACTGGATGGAAATTTATTATTGGTCGTAGTGTCGATGTTCGAATATTTCGGTTTATAAATAAACCTTCTTCAAGACAATAGGAAACAAGTAAAGAAAAAAAGAAAAAAAAGATTTTTGCTGTTAAAAAGATGATGGATGGTTTGAATATATATATATATATATATATATATATATATATATATATATATATATATTATTTAGTGGAAAATATTACCTGTGCAGACGTATATGAATATTTTATGGTTTGTGAAACGGGAAGAATCTTAGGGGGAATAGGAAATTAAATAGAAAACTGAGGTTGAAATTGGTAAAATCATCAAAAATTAAAAGCTGGAATTGTTCGCGTGATGAATTACGTGTTCTGTCTCAGGGGGGACGTCAAAGAGTAATGGCAATTTAAAAGGAAATTTTAAAAAAAATAAAAAAGCGTTCATTAGAAAAGGTAGAAAAATAAATATTGGTGTTTGTTTGATTCTTTTTTTTTTGTTGCTTTAATTTACGTTAAGATTCTGAAAACCAATCCTATGATATAACCGTGGGTCGACAATATAATGTGGAGGGGAGGGAGCAAAAAATAAAACATCGATAAATAACGACCTTAAAGAAGAATATATAAAGAGTTGTTTTATTGTCCTCGCCCGGAAGATGGAACTTCCGGCTGAGGGACAAAGAGAAAGATAAAAATATATATTTAAAAAGAAAGAGAAAGCGGACGAGATAGTTTCCGGTCAAGGAAGCATGGTGAAGATAAAAGAAATATATAACAAAGGTCCGTTATCAGATCAAAAAGATAAAGATGTGTAGGCGTGTCGTCAATACAAAAAGCCAGAGGGTCAAGCTGACAGACTCAGACGCCGGCCGACAGCGGAAAGGACACTTCACGTCTCCCGTCAGCAACCACCCCTTGTGCACTCATTGTAAGATCTGTGCCTTCATCACCCACACACCGAAGAAAATAAAGAAGGGTCCTCTTTTGTACCTACGTATCTGTTGTTATTGAAGTCCAGTAGTCGGTCGTAGCTGACTACTAACATACATCGCTTTGGGTACTGTGACCATACCCGCTACGTATACAGATACGCGATTTAGCAACGTGAAGAAAAAGCCGCTATATAACATATAGAATTTGATGCCAGTACACAACACAGTTATTGAGACTTATTTTCCGGTAAATTTTGTTTTGTACGTATACAACTTTAAGTATTATTTGGATTATTCGGACTATTGTCTTCATCTTTATTTTTATTTGTACGACGTTTCGGCCGATGGGCCCCGAGGCTTTCCTCAGGTATTCCTTGTCGGACTCGGGAGCTTTATCGAACTTGGTAACCGCCATTTTATCTAGTTGGCTTATCTTCAATCTTCTTTGCTAATTCTTCTTGGGCTGGGCTAGGCTAGGCTGGTCATCGTCTTAATTTTTACAATTAACACAACAAGACTTGAAGTTTGCTTGATCAAGCTTTATTATTCATGAGCCCATGATTTAATTTACTGCGGGAGACCGACCTAAGAGCACGTATAAGCTCTCTGAAAGCTAGATCAAATCTGATCTAAATTAACTCTCACGTGTCTGTCATGGCGCTATGAATTGACATCCCATCAAACCAACCAACCAACCAACCAACCAATCAACTAACCAGCAGACTTCCTGCGATGATAACCGTTATGAAACGACCTCCTCTCCCATCAACATGAACACAAATTGAATATATATATATATATATATATATATATATACTAACCACTCCGCACGAGTTGGATGTGACACAAGGTTAATTTCTTAAGCGGAGTTTAACAGGTTTTAATTCACAGTTTTCATTCTCTTAGGCTGGTTACCTATCATTTACCCAGAGAGAGAGAGAGAGAGAGAGAGAGAGAGAGAGAGAGAGAGAGAGAGAGAGAGAGAGAGAGAGCGTAGTTGGATGCATATCTTTGCCAAAGAGTATTAGCGCTATGTGAAATGCAAACATCTTTCTCCAGGATTTGGACTCGGGTCGACGAGTCCATTTCCTACGATTCTATCCACTATGCCACGTACCTCCACATATCCAATAAGAACGTCTTTGAATTCAGATGTTTCCTTCTCCTAGGCTGGTCACCTATTATTTACCCATAACTGGAGAGTGAGAGAGCGTAGTTGGATGCACACCTTTCCCAAGAGTATTAGCGCAATGTGAAATGTAAACATCTTTCTCCAGGATTTGGACTCGGGTCGACGAGTCCATTTCCTACGACTCTAACCATTACAAAACGCGCCCCTCCCCCACATATTCAATGAGAACGTCTCAGTTTTCAGACATTATTTGGTTTTATCTGAGTCAGATCCCTGTCATTTCCACCTCGCCGCCCATTCTTCATCGAAAGTAAAAAGCTCAGCTGTTATCCGAGAAATATGCGGAAAACACGCAGGTATCGAATGTAAATGACGACCTATTCCCACGTGGCAATATCTTGTGACTGTCGATTCAATATTGATATTGACTCGCCTCTGTTTGCCGGGGAGATGCGGAGACTAATGGATAAATCCGTACAAACATCATCCAAATTCAGTTGGAAGATCAATAGAAAGAATAACTCAACGTATCTACCAGCATGTGTAACATACCAAAACAATCATCGACACATCGGAGATTAAAATAAATAACAAGCGCATGCAACAAGCGCATGGAACAGCGTAAGAAGTTCACTTACATAGACATCAACATTTCTCTTAACACTTGGCCCGCCTAAAGGACTGGCACAATCCTCCACACATTAAACCAATAACAAATGAATGGAACAGTGTAAGAACTGTAGTGAGAGAGGAGACCTACCTCGTGCAACACGGTGTGACAGAGAGAGAGAGAGAGAGAGAGAGAGAGAGAGAGAGAGAGAGAGAGAGAGAGAGAGTGGCGGCGTGAAGACTTGCCGTATTCTCGAAGGAAGCGGGCTAGGCTTTGCCTGGCGTGTAGGACGGACCTAGAGTCGAACCCGCTTCCTTCAGAATGTGAGAGCGCTGTGAACGGATCGGTGAAATAAGAAATAGCACAGTGGCCCGGATGTAAGGTGGTCGCGCCGTGCTGACGAGTGTCGCACGTGCTGCACGGACAATTATGAGTGAGGAGCCCGGATGTGGTGAAACTGAGGTGTATTTAAAGGACTTATTCTCACAGACCAGGGAGAACGACTGCAATAGTATTTTGTTGTCGAGACGAGCGGGACAAAGAAATAATTTTGGATATTGGATTTTTGGAGCGTGATACAGTGGGGAGTGTTTAGACTGTCGATTGAAACCTTGCGTCAGACTTGACTGTGACCCCCCCCCACACACTTATCTTGTCATTAGCGGCTCTTACAAGGCAAGGTATATCTAAAATAAATCCAAACAACCATCCAACCAACCGAACATTATATGGTTTCATGTAGCTATTGCTATTTAATAATGCTCATTTTTTGGAGATGTCTTGTTACACGATTTATAAGCAGTTATACATTGTGAGCGTACCTGTAGTTAAAGTTTTGAATTAGGGTCCATTTGCTTAATGGACCCTAATTCAAAACTTTAACTACAGGTACGCTCAATATTTGTGTTCATGTTGATGGGGGAGGCGGTCGTTTCATAACGGTTATCATCGCAGGAAGTTTGCTGGTTAGTTGGTTGGTTGGTTGGATTTTGTGGGATGTCAATTCATGGGTTTATTTTATGGCGAAGACGTTTTGTCTTGTATAATTTTGATTTTTCGGACTGTTTTCCACTGTTACAATTGATGAGAGGTCATGAATTGGGAACAGACCCTCTAGCTAGAATTTAAATTGAGGTATGTCGATTTAAATCAAGGAGTTCCCATGGAAAACTATCGGGCCGAAATGTAGCAAGTATGACAACCACCTATCATCTCTGATCTCTCTGTCTGTCTCCATTATATACCCGAGGACTCTTTCTATACCCGACGTGTGATATGGGTGTATATGTATTGTGGCCTGGTTAGGGTCCAGAATAAAGACACAAGCCAGTAAAAGAGTTAAACAAATATATTAACAAAGAATAGTAGTACAAATATATACCAATGAGTCGGGTACACGCGAGGCTGTCTTATCGGCTGTCTTCTGAAATATTAACACTCGCTTAAGTACAGAACATGCTGCTATCTATAGTTGGAAGAGTCAAATGCATGCGTGGTAAATTACCATAACAATATGAGTATATAAAAGTCTAGCCCCTTTGTCAAGGATGGAGTCGACGTATTTCAGATCCCGATTTAGGATTAGTCGTCTCATATTTTTACTTGGGATCACTATATTGTACCGCGTACAAGATTTCTTGCTTTACCGCACAGAAAAACACCAAGGCTTGTTTTGTTAATTAAATGTTAAAACAGACAATGGCCAGCCCAGCTCGAAGAAGAGCGAAGAAGACCAACCCTTAACACAAGCCCAGAGAAAATGGCCGACGAGATAGAACCAGTAGACGAGTTAGCAGGAACCAGCAGTAAGCAGAAATGTAGCAAGTATGACAACCACTAGATGCGAGCCAGCATCCTATCAGAGAGGGTGCCTCATAGGGTTCGCAACTCCCCCGCGGCGGAATAATGGGCTGGGGAAGTAAGGCTTTCTTATTAAGAACATCAAGTCTTGTTTTGTTAATTAGATGTTAAAACAGACAATGGCCTGCCCAGCACGAAGAATAGCTCAGAAGACCAACCCTTAACAGAAGACCAGAGAAAATGGCCGACGAGATAGAACCAGTAGACGAGTTAGCAGAGACCAGCAGTAAACAGAAATGTAGCAAGTATGACAACTACCTATCCTCTCTATCATCTCTGATCTCTTTGTATATCTCCATTATATACCCGAGAACTCTCTCTATACCCGATGTATGATGTGGGTGTATATGAGTATATAAAAGTCTTATCCTTCTGCCGACGTATTTCAGATCCCGCTTTAGGATTAGTCGTCTCATATTTTTACTTGGGATCACTATGTTGTACCGGGTTCAATATTTCTTGCTTTACCGCAGAGAAGGGGTGGAACTAAGGAAACCTTCAAGGTAATTCATATTAATTAATTAGATGGATTACAATGTCAAGATTATTAGGCAATTTACTTGATAAAATCGTGAGCAATGACGGCATTATAAATTGCACTAATATACTCTCTGATATGCCTGTGCACAAAGACGCGAAATTACGCCCGCAGAATGACTACATACGATGTGTGACCAAAAACTACCAAAGCCATGTCGAATGGGTCCTTAGAATCTAACCAACCAACTAATACCCTTGGGAAAGGAATGGAACTATTTGTTTATACTCACATATGCCTCTACACAAGTATGCGAAATTACGCACTCACGGACAATAGAATGACTACATACGAAGTGTGTCTAAAAAGTACCAAAGCCCAGTCGGTTAGGACAGTATAATCAAACTAACCAACTAATACCCTTGGGAAAGGTATGGAGCTCTCTGTTATACTCTCATATGCCTCTACACAAGTATGCAAAATTATGCCCCCATGGATAACTGAATGGCTACATACAACGTGGGTCTAAGAACTAACTGAACTTTTTCAAAGGTGAATTTCTCCCTGTACCTATTATATATATTATATTAAGGCACTTAGTGTAATGGTTAAAGTCGTTGGAATGGACATGTCGACACGAGATCAAATCCTGGACGAAGCTATTTGCATTTCACTTAGCGCTAATACCCTTTCAATCGCGTATATTTTTTGAATCTTTGTCACGCCTCAAAGTTACGTGGTTCAAAGTTAACTGACCTGAAATAACGTAAGAGTTTTCAAATAAAATAACTAATGCATTATACTGTTTATTCATTATTGTATCAACACTGTATATTTCATTAAATTCGATTTATTCCTTGATTTTTAGTATTTTTTTCTTTCGGCGGGGTGACAGACGATGGTGGAATTTATGTCCTATAAGTAAGATTTAACCTCTTTATCAATATGAAAATGCATTATGAGAACTAGCAAATATATGCACCCTCTTGGTGCAAGTATTTAAGTTTTTATGTCATAAAATATTATATTAAATTAGAAACACTAATGAAACTAAATAAGAATGCAGATAAAATTGTTACATAATTATTGGATCCCTAATACTTATATAAGGTAGTGTAGAAACATAATGGCGATTAGTGCAGCTGATGGCCTTGAGAGTGAGTGACGGCGCTTGACCTCACTCTCACCTTGCCTTCCGGGGATAAATCGTGAAAACCGGAAGGCATAGAAGATCCTGTCTTCCGGTTTAAAGATAGTAAGAGTCTCAGTCAGTTAGCAAGTAGGAGCCGAGCTGGTAGGATGTGCGCAGATGTCTGGTTTGGGGATTTACAAATAAAGTAACATCAAAGTAAATCGAAGTCTTGTGTTTATTACCTAAAAACTAACAATGACACAGGACTTCTGATAAGGAGAAATCCCTAACAGAAACCAGACCCGAAGTCCCCAAGAAAGTCCAGACCTTAGAAGAGACCAAGTCCAGAAGTTAGAAGATAGAACCAAAGCCGGCCAGAAAAAATACGACCAGAAGTAAGAAGTAAGAAAAGGGTATACAACACAAATGATTTGAATCAGATGAGAGTATAAACGAAAAATAGAACAACTTTGAGACTTGAGGAGTAGTGATATAGTTTCGGTTACAGACAGACAAACACACAATCTTCATTATAAAAGTCGTTGGAGTGGTCTAAAGTAATTATCAGCCAGACAGCGAGGGAGTCTATCCCCTTTTCAATAGCGATAGACCAAGGAGATTATTTTGGCGTCTGAGGCGAAACAGCTCATTTACAGCCAGATCATTTACACCCAGCTCCTCACTTTACTGCACAGTTTCCTGCGCTGCTCCTACGCTGAGTAGGTGAGGGCCGGTATTGAACCTTGTGGTTCCTAGTCGGATGCTCTACCGACCGAGCTAAACTTGCCATCTGCATTATAATAAGATCTATTGACTATACATAGATGTTTTTAAAATGTTTTTTTTTTATTGGTGAGCGAAAAGACTTATGCAATCAATTCAAAATCAATCCTTCTCGAGTGATGAAAGAAGAAAACAAACGCATATTTCAAATCTCGCTTTCAAATCTCGGAGATACTTTTAACTTTTGCAGACTTCTCGGAAGTGTGAAAATTGTTCTCCACATGTGATACAGTACGAGGTCTCTTTTCGTACATGCTTTCTTCGGGAAATGCGTGTTCATTGATTTTAAAAAGAAATATCAGGAAACAAATGCTGAATTGGTGGTGTGCATTTTCGGTTGTCTAATACAAAAACTTCTTCTTCTTCTTCTTCTTCTTCTTCTTCTTCTTCTTCTTCTTCTTCTTCTTTGTATTATTATTATTATTATTATTATATTATTATTATTATTATTATTACTCCTTTTCAGTTTACACATCAGTGTTAACTGATGGTCTTTCACTGGAGTCTGAGTGACAGCAAGTCTCCTCAGGTCTCCAGGACTCTTCTGAGTATTCTGGCAGATTGCAGCTGTGCAGTGTTCTGAATGGTTTCACTCCTTCCTTTAATATCCAAACTTTCCAAACCCTTTTCTAATCTTTTTGGGACTGTTCCAAGTGCACCAACTACAATTGGTATCACTTTCACTTTCATATTCCATAACTTTTTCAGTTCTCTGGCAAGGTCCAGATATTTGTCCATTTTTTTCATTTTCCTTTAGCTTCACCCTGTGATCTGCTGGCACTGCAAAATCCACCAGTTGACAAGTTCTTTCTTTTTTGTTTATCAACACTAGGTCTGGTCTTCTTGCTGGGATAAGGTGATTCATTTTTATTTCAAAGTCCCAGAGAATTTTAAGCGTTTCGTTCTCAAGAACAGATTCTGGTTTATGCATATACCATTTTGTTGTATGGTCAAAATTAAATTTTTTGCATAATTCCCAGTTGATCACCTTCCCAACCCAGTCGTGTCTAGTTTTGTATTCTCGTTGTGCTAGTTTGTTACATTCGCAGAGTACATGGTTTACAGTCTCATCTCTATTACCACAAAGTCTACATTTACTATTTTGTTGGGTCCTATCAATTTTCGCTTTGATATAGTTTGTCCTTATGGCATTATTTTGTGCAGCAATTATTAATGATTCTGTTTTATTATTATTATTATTATTATTATTATTATTATTATTATTATTATTATCACTCCTTTTGAGTTTTTCACATCAGCAGTAGCTGATGGTATTTCACTGGAGGCTGAGTGACAACAAGTCTCCTCAGGTCTCCAGGACTCTTCTGAGTATTCAAGTCGATTGCAGCAGTGCAGTAGTCTGGATGGTCTCAATTCTTCCTCTGATTACCAGATCTTCCAGCCTTTTTTCCAAGTTTATTGGGACCGTTCCAAGTGCACCAACTACAATTGGTATCACTTTAACTAACATATTCCACAACTTTTTCAATTCTCTGGCAATTCTCTGGCAAGGTCCATCTTTTCATTTTCCTTCAGCTTCACACTGTGATCTGCTGGAAACCGTAAAGTCCACCACGTATCTTTGAGAACCTGAGTTACGCCTCAAATATACGTGGTTCAAAGATAACTGACCTGAAAAATGAAAAAGTTTTTAAATGAAATAACTGGTGCATTATATTGTTTATTCATTAATATATCAATACTGAACATTTTATTAAATTAGGTTAATTTCCTGTTTTTTTGTTGTTTTTTTTTTATATTTTTTTCGGCGGATGGGGGGGGGGATATACGATGGTGGAATTTTAGGTCTGTTAAATTCGATTTAACCGGTTTACATAATGTATGATGTGGTTAATTTAAATATCAATTTTAATTATTCATTCTAATTTACATATTGGTTTCATTATTCTTTCTAATTTAATATGATATTTAATTATACTAAAACTTAAGTACTAGTGCTCGCGGG
>CM042167.1:74458335-74511562 GCA_023376005.1 Doryteuthis pealeii
TATAAATACACATATATATACACGTATATATAAATACATATATACATATACATATATGCATATAAATATAAATGTATGCACACACACACACACACACACAACACATATATATATATATATATATATATATATATATTATATATAATGGACTCTCCTGTCAATCTCGACGTATGGGGGCCCAATAGTTCAGTGAACCGTTGGACAACCAGCAGAGATGATTTGTTTATAGTTGTGAATGCTTACAAGGAACCAGCCACACCTTCTGGATAAGCTAATAACAGAAGAACGGTGTGCCAATGTGCCCCACAGGTTCTCTCGACCCAACACTCCCCAGGTATTTAATTTAGAGTCTTTCCTTCTCCTAAATTGGTTTCTTTTATCAAGAACCCAATCTGTCCTACTATTTTGTTCATGGCGTGAGGAAGAAGTTATGAATTAATGGTCTTATGTATTAGGTAAGACACAACCTCGTCCAGGATTTGAACTCTGCTCGTCAAGCCCATTTCCCTCCGACAGCCACCGTTACACCACAAACACATTCTCTCTGTCTGTCTCTATCTGTCTGTCCCTGCCTCTGTCTGTCTGTCTGTCTGTCTGTCTATATATATATATATATATAATATATATATATATATAAGTCGTCGGGGTTGCCCAAAGTCGGTATCAGCCAATCAGCGAGGGAGTCTATCCCCTTTTCACTAGCGCTAGACCAAGGGGATTGTTTTTAGCGTCAGAGGTGGAGCGCCACACCTACCATCAGCTACTTACTTTACCGCACAGATCACTGTGCTACTCATCCGCTGAGTTGGCGAGGACCGGTATCGAACTAGGAACCTTGTGGTTTCTAGTCGAACGCTCTACCGACTGAGCTAATATATAAATATAAATAAATAAAGTAAGTAAAGTCGTTGGAGTGGCCTAAAGTCGTTATCAGCCAGAGAGCGAAGGAGTCTATCTCCCTTTCACTAGTGCTAGACCAAGAGATTTTTGCGTCTGAGGCAGAGTGTCACACCTACCACCAGCTTCTCACTTTACCGCATTGTACTATAACATCGAGACGTTATTTTAGAGCTATTGTTGTATGGTTTTTGATGAAGTGTTTTGCATTAAGGGTCGGTTTAGCTCAGTCGGTAGAGTGTTTGGCTGGTAACCTCAAATTTCCTATTCCAGCCCTCGCCAACTCAGCGTATGAGGAACACAGGAGTAGTGGTAAAGTAAGGAGATGATAGTAGTTGTGGCACCCCACCTCTGATTCAAAAACAATCTCCTTGGTTTAGCGCTTGTAAAAATAGGATAGACTCCCCCGCTGTCTGGCTGATACCGACTTTAAACCACACCGACGATTATATATGGGTGTATGCCCGGAGTAAACTACGAGAATAAAACAGTTTTAATGACAAAGTGAATATGTATACACATTCACTGTCACCAGAGCTTGCTTTTTGTGCAAAAATAATACAAGATTTTATTTACATCTGGGAAGATATTTAAAAATTTGGTTTGGTTTGTTTGGTTTGTTTTACGGCATATCAACCCCAGTGGGTCATTTAATGCCAATAAAGTTTTGAAATAAATCAATTCTTAATGGATAATACAATTTCTTTATAAATACATTTTCTATTTAACCCATAGATGGGACCCTAACAGGTACTACCACTCCGGGTCAGAGTGGACCAGGGAGCAATGGTGATAAAGGGGTGCTCCACATTCCCCAAACCTCCAAAACTGGAACCTCACCATCAGATAGAGTTTAACGTCATTCCCAGGACATGTAGACCTGCAGTCACCGCCTTCTAGCACCCGTATGATAAAAAGGGGTTGGGGCTTGCCATAAAGGCAATAGGGTTGGGAAAATCATATAGGTGCTAGGGCTTGACGTTAAAAATTTGGATTTGAATACTAATTAAAGGAAAAGCCATAGGTGGTGTTCATGACTAGACAAAAAACATGGAAGATGTTCACTTTAGCTGCATATTGTACGGTGACACCTTTATATGTCCAACCATCACGCATACAAAATGGCAACAACACTGGAATAACAACATCCACAATAAACTCTTCCCAATCAAACCCACTTTGGGAGACCAACTTTAATGAAGTCTAGAAAGGAACAAGTCATTGTGTCCCGATTACACATTGGCCATACAAGACTAACACACTTCTATATACTCAAACAAGAACAACAACCACAATGTGTAACATGTCAAACACCTTTGACAGTTAAACACTTATTCATGGAATGCAGTTTTTTTGCTCACACCAGAAACCGTTATTTTAAAGCAAACAATATGAAAGATCTGTTTGAAAATGTCAACATGGAGGATATTCTCTCTTTTTTGAGGGAAATAAAATTATACCATAGAATATAGACATGAAACAAATCAATACCATACAACATAATCCCCAATAATGCTAACACATTTTTAAAACCAATTACTAAAAAGTATAAATATAAATACACGATATGTATAACTTCCTAACCGTTAGGCATGACATAATCCCAGACGGGTTGATATGCCGTTAAAATCAATAAACAAACAAACAAACAAACATCAACCATGCATATAAAAATTGTCACCCTATTACCCATGGTTGTGAAATATGTGGGAGCCCATAAATAAAACGATAAAAACTAGCCTCTTTAAAGCAGACCCAGAATTGATTATAATGAACTGTTGACCCTTTTATCAGAAATACAGAGGCCATTTACTTCGAGACACCAGACGTATAGATTTTTTTTTATAGATATCGGATTCATAACACCAAATAACTAACTTTTACAATTCCCTCCTCTACCCAGGCAACGCCGGGTAACCGCTTCTAGTATGAGATTAGCGCTTAAATATTTTCTGCAAGACAGAAAAAGATATATATATATATATATATATATATATATATATATATATATATATATATAAGAGAGAATATCCTCCATGTTGACATTTTCAAACAGATCTTTCATATATATATATATATAATCTTATACTAGAAGCGGTTATCCGGCGTTGCCTGGTTGAGGAGGTAATGGTAAAAGTTATATATATATATATATATATATATATATATATATATATATATTCATGGAGGCGCGTTGTGTAATGGTTAGAGTCGTAGGAAATGGACTCGTCGATACAAGTTCAGATCCTGGACGAGGCTGTTTACATTTCACATAACGCTAATACCCTTGGGAAAAGTATGAATCCAACTCTCCCTCAAGCTATGGGTAAATAGTAGGGCGGACTGGCCTCTTTAACCTTGGTTAGGTAACCAGTCTAGGAGAAGGAAAACTCTGAATTCAAACCTGTTAAACTCCGCTTAAGAAATTGACATTGTGTCACATCCTATTCATGCGGAGGGGTTGGTAATATATATATACACATTCACTATCACCAGAGCTTACTTTTTGTGCAAAAATAATACGAGATTTTATTTATATCTGGGAAGATATTTAAAAATTAGGATTTGAATAGTAAGAAAAGGGAAAGTGATTGGTGACGTTCGTGATTAAAACATCGATTATGTAAAACCAAAACAATCAATGTATCTGCGAGACCAACTTTTTATCATTCCTCCTCTACCAGCAACGCCGGATAGCCGCTTCTAGTATTGTTGTATAGCCCATTGCGGGTATATAAACAAGATAGGAGACTCGGGTGATAGAGATAGAGACAGATAGAGATTTGAGACTTACTTGTTCTTCATTTCTTCTTGCTACATCTAGTTGCCATGTTTCCTCTTCTGTTGTATCGCGCCTTCTTCACTGGCACTAAATAATTATAATGTTGCATTCCTCTTTCTTAAATTCTATTTCTTGGACATTTATCTCTTTGGCCGTCTTTGGTATTTCTGATCGTATTTGGTATATCTTCTATCTTGACTTGGTCTGGAATCTTCTAAGGTCTGGACGTTTTTGGGGACTTCGGGTCTGGTTTTCTGTTAGTGATTTCTCTCTATCAGAAGCCCTGTTTCATTGTTAGTTTTTAGATAATAAACACTTCGATTTATTTTGATGTTACTTTATTTTCAATCCCCAACCCAGACATCTGCTAACTAACATAGCGCGCGTGAGTTCCAATTTAGACAGAGCATAAAATGGCCGACCGCTCTGCCTGACGTCCAACTGCAAACTGGGGACTCTGAAAAAGGTCCTACGTGACTTCATATATTTGGCGGGCTTCTGTAATTTTCCATGGAAGGACCCGGCCATGATATGAAAAGGGTCATCCCCTCAGAATTACAGGGGATTGACAATAATCTTATGCCACCGCATAGATTATGTAACACTTCTTCTCTGGTCGATATCTTGTTGTCTGGCTGTCTCCTTACTAAGAGTTTCTTCTAAGGGCCAGTTTTTAGTGTTACGAGTGGGAGGTATTCAGCCCCCACTGCGTATTCGTCGCACCAAAATTACTCCTGATGTGACGGGCAACCACAATATTACCCAGAACGTTGCAAAAATAAAATGTTTTTCTTCCGGTTCAGGGCCAAACGGGTATATATGTGTCAATAGCGATAGAGAGATAGAACATATCTTAACAATTAAATCGACCTCCTCTTTTTATTTTTCACAGCAAATATTTATACAACTTAAGCACTACTACATTTACTCTCGTAGAGAGAGCAGTTAAAGAGAAAGAGACAGACACAGGCAGACACAGGCGGTAGACCGTACCATCTCACGGGCAGGGTAGGCAAGGGAGGGAAAAAATGAGATGTTCTTTCCCGACAAGGGAAAGGAGTGTGTATTTTTCTTTCACATGTTACATTAGTCATGCAATTAATTAACACACTTTTTTTCTTGATCAACGTTTATTTAATCCATTCTTATTCACCGCCCGGGAGAATCAACCTCGCATTAGCACGTCTACTCTGCGTCAATCTGAGGTTGAAACTAAGAGTCTAAACTAACTAAATCACGTGACGCATGAGATTCACGCCTTTGGGGTCAAGGTTACCAACGGACCTGGTATTTTCCCACTTGGCCCTCTTCAATTCTCGTTACAGAGTCCTGTCAACAACCCATGACACCACATTATATGTAAAAGTATAGAATAAGAGCTTAAATATTTTCTCAGTATGCAAGACGGAAAAAATATTGATAAATTTGAATAGAATTTTAATTATGCTATTAGATAAGGACTGACTCTTGTGGCCGGTCCAAAAGTCTCATTTAACGCGTAATCATTAGTGATTAAAAGAAAGAAATGAAAATTCGGAGAGGTCCTAGAGAGAGAGAGAGAGAGAGAGAGAGAGAGAGAGAGAGAGAGAGAGAGAGAGAGAGAGAGAGAGAGAGAGAATGAACGGAAGTCATAATAGTAGAAAAGTTGGGAGAGAGAGAGAGAGAGAGAATGAACGGAAGACATAATACTAGAAAAGTTGAGAGAGAGAGAGAGAGAGAGAGAGAGAGAGAGAGAGAGAGAGAGAGAGAGAGAGAGAGATGAACGGAAGACATAATACTAGAAAAGTTGGAGAGAGAGAGAGAGAGAGAGAGAGACAGAGAGAGACAGAGAGAAGGAACGGAAGACATAAAATAGAAGAGTAGGGAAAGAGAGAAAGAAGATAGATAGATAGATAGATAGAGAGAGAGAGAGAGAGAGAGAATGAACGGAAGACATAATAGTTGAAGAGTAGGGAAAAAGAGAAAGAAGAGAGGAGAGGAGAGAGAGAGAGAGAGAGAGAGAGAGAGAGAGAGAGAGAGAATGAACGGAAGACATAATAGTAGAAAAGTAGGGAAAGAGAGAAAGAAAAAAAAAAAGAGAGAGAGAGAGAGAGAGAGAGAGAGAGAGAGAGAGAGAGAGAGAGAGAGAGAGAGAGAGACCTTATTGAAAGAATAAGTCACCATTTAATCGATACGTTTTCATGTCAGCAGTATTATATTTCTACTCAAATTCTAACCTTTCTTGTCTGAAATAAATAAAAGACATTAATTAAGGGAATATTTGAAATTCGTCGGTTCTATCGAGTAATTATTCATTTGTAATTGGTTCTTGATTGGCTGTGAATTTTAAAGAGATCAATGAGTCTTTGTGTTGGATTCTTTGGGTTTCTTTAATTCTTATAGAACATTTTTCTTTCTTAAGTTTTAATTCTTCAAATTCTGTCGATTGGTAAATTGCCACCTGCGTCAAGGAGTTTGGTACCATCTTTCAAGAGTCATTCTTTATCTTGGCATTGGGTTTTGATTTATATATATATATATATATATATATATATATATATACATATATAAAGATAATCTAATGAGTCAGACGAACCTACTATTAGTTTCGCATAAAGCTCTTCAGGGCTAAAATCTGACTCTGAGTCAGATTTTAGCATTGAAGAGCTTTATGCGAAACTAATAGTAGGTTCGTCTGACTCATTAGATTATCTTTATTATTGGCTCTGCTTAGGTATCGGGCACTTTTTACTTATTAGCATTCTCCTAGCGGTTATATGAATATATATATATATATATCTTATATACATATATATATACATATAAATTGTTTTTTTCTTTTGGCCAAATACTGTACCAATAGATTATTTTTTGTTGGTACGAATATCTTGGTCCTTTCTTTTTTTCAACAATTTTTTTTCTTCCTGGTTGATGTTTGGTAGTATATTTTTACAATCAAACTTTCTGCTGTTTTTTTTCTCTCCGCAAGGATCTACCAACACGCTTGGTATATATATATTATATATATATATATATATATATATATATATATATATAGTGTGTGTGTGTGTGTGTGTGTGTGTGTGTGATGGACTCTCCCGTCGATTGATGATGATGATGATGACTAGAATCAAATTTCCAATTTTACACTTGCTTTTGAAAATCGCATAGGTAACCGTCAGTTACCAAACATCGTTGACTTCATGTCCACGCTACCCTAACTTAGGTATACATGCTCTATTAACGATATTGAGCACTATTTACGAATGAATATAGCACACTATATATTAACACCCCCATATATATATATATATATATATATATATATATATATATATAGGGTTATCCACAGACACGTGTTTCGACATCTTCAGTGTGGCTAGATATTTTGTAAGCTACCTACAGCCGGAATTGAACTCCGGTCGGTTGGGGCACCTTAACCATTAGGCTGTCTTCACTTACAGAAGGGGAAGGGGATTTTTAACTGTTTTAATACACACATCGCTTTGTGTGTAAAGGCCGTCACAGTGTTCCATTCAGAGAAGAGCGTTCAGTCATCCACAGACACGTGTTTCGACGTTTACGTCTCATCGACTTTATTTAACAGCTACCTCTAACCGGGAGCAAAACCCGACAGAATTTTCATCTGCCAACCTCCTTACCCTTTCGGCTATCAGAGAATGTCAGTCAGGAACGAACAATTCATTGATACATACTTAAAGTATATATGTTTTTACAATCATCAGAGAACTCAAGTCTGTAAACAACAGGCGAGTAAATGCGTTACGCTAAACGGTGAGAGTTCAACTAATGTCTCCACTAGAGTGCTCTACTAAAAAGGAAGAATATATACATATATATATCAAACCCCGCTGCACGGGTAAGATGTTACTCAAGGTTAATTTCTTAAGCGGATTTTAACAGGTTTGAATAAGGAGTTTTCCATCTCCTAGACTGGTTGCCTAACCAAGGTTTAAAAGCCCAGTCTACCCTACTACTACTCACAACTTGAGGGAGAATAATTGTATCCATACCTTTCCCAATGATATTAGTGTTATGTGAAATACAGAGTTTCCCTTCTGATAGACTGGTTGCCTTACCAATAATAAAGAACCGAGTCTCACCTACTATTTACTAAAAAGTGGAGGAAGAATAATGGGATGCATACCTTTCCCAATGGTATTAGCGTTATGTGAAATGCAGAGTTTTCCTTCTCATAGACTGGTTGCCTAACCAAGGTTAAAGAACCCAAAACTGGGGGGAGGGCATACTTAGATGCATACCTTTCCTTGTATCTGGTATCTTTACCTTGTATCTTTGCTTAGTAAACCTTTTCCCCTCTCCTTAATAATTGTTTTGTTTCTTCCGATTATTTTGTCTTTTGTTAACTCTGATACTAGATTTACAACACGTCGTGAAATCCTCCTCCTCCTTCTCCTTCTTCTTCTCTTCCTTTTCCTCATCCTCATAATCATCATCATCATCAATACTAGAGTTACAACACGTAGTGACATCATCAACATCATCATCATCATCAACATCATGACCTTTGTTTCTTTTACTTATTAAACATCTGAAACAGTTAATTCGTGTGAGGTCAATAGTGAGAGTTTCAATTAAGCTTGTCTGGGGATGTGTCGTCTTGTCACCTTGAATGAGTTAACAAGAAAGACAGAGTCAAAGACATTATTCTTTGATTAAAATCAGGAATTCTTTCAAAGGAATCGCGAAATCTCAACAAGAAAGGAATTTGAAATTAATGGGAATCTTTTTCAGCCCACGATAGACAAAAAAAAACAAAACAAAAAAAAAAAACAAAAAAGAAAAGAAAAATTAATTTTTATCCATATATCAATATTCGTGTTCGTACGAGAGTTGTCATCTTGCTACACCCACTTGTTAAAAATGAGACAGCCCAAATTAATGTGAATCTTTTTCAGCCCGCAATAGACAAATAATAAAAAGGAAAAACAGTAAAAAAGAAAAATTAATTTTTATCCATATATTAATATTCATGTTCGTACGACTGTTGTCATCTTACAACACCCTCTGATTAAAATGAAATGCAAAAATGTAAATCCTAATTATCTGGGGTTGCTTAGCCACCTAATTCTTATGAGTGTCTTCACCTCAGCTAAATAATAGACAATTCCGTTTTTATTATAAAGAAAGAAAGGCATACTATACAGAAAAAAAAATATAAGAATGAGAGCAAGGGAAAGATAGAGCGAACGGAAGCGATAACGCTAATCTTTTCAATTGGACATAATGAAAAGATTAAAAGAAAGAAAGATAGAGTGAAAGAGAGTTAAATCATGATTATCATACTTTTTACATATTGAATTATTTAGCAATAGCTCGTAATTAAACATATAAAACATTTTAATAATTAAATTATCATACTGTGTTATATCCGCAGGTTCTGCTTGTGTTGTATAATACTTCAGCATCACCCATAGGTAACCAGAAGATAAGTTGTAATTACCCTAATTTTATTTTTAAAATTTAAAAAAGTTTTAATGCAATGAAATACATTAAATTATAAAGACTAATGAAGCTAAATAAGAATGCAGATAGAATGATTTGAAACATTATTATTATTATTATTATTATTATTATGGGAATATTAGTATCGGCTAACCATAGCTCAAATTAATAAAACAAACCCAACTAGCACCAACCTATACAACCTTAAGAAAGCCCAGGTAGCCTTAAACAAAACATACAAAAGGGAACAAATAGAGTACATACAGGCACAAATAAATAATATCAGACAATCGGTAGAAGACAGACAGTCGCGATTAGCCTGGCAAACAGTAAACGAAATTAGTGGTAGAAAAAGCACCTCTAAATCAAAATTAAAGGCAACCAGCCAAGAAGATAGACTAAAAAAATGGAAGGACCACTTCCAGAAACTGCTAGGAAGCCCCCCCAGAAATCATAGAAAGTAATATCCAAAAGATTGTAGATAAACAACTAGATATCAAGCTGGGAGATTTCACAATAGATGAAATCAACCAAGCTTTAAAGAAGCTAAAAGGTAGAAAAGCAGCAGGACTTGACGAAATACCCCCGGAGGTGTGGAAGATAGGAAAGTTCAATGACATACTGCTTAGGCTATGCAATGCAGTATATAGACAAAATAGAATAGATAAATGGACGAAAGGCTGCATCCTCCCATTCCCTAAAAAGGGAGATCTCGGAATCGCTAAAAATTACAGAGGCATAACTCTCACTGCTATTGCAGCCAAGATATATAATGCCCTTCTACTTAATCGCATCCGACCCGAAATAGAAAAAATCCTTAGGAGAAACCAAAATGGATTCCGCAGAAATCGATCCACAACCTCTCAGATCCTGACTATTCGACGGATCATAGAAGGGGTACGAGCAAAGAATCTAGAGGCAACGTTATTATTCGTAGATTTCTCCAAGGCATTCGATTCCATACATAGAGGAAAAATGGAACAAATACTATTAGCATATGGCATCCCCAATGAAACGGTTTCAGCTATAATGATGCTATACAAAGACACTAAAGCGATGGTACGCTCACCTGATGGCGACACAGATTTCTTTGACATCGCCGCTGGAGTCCTTCAAGGAGACACACTGGCACCATATATATTTTATAAATATGTCTAGACTACGTACTCCGAACATCATTAGATACCATAAAAGAAAAAGGTCTCACACTAAAAAAGGCAAGAAGCAGGCGATATCCCGCACAAACAATCACAGATGCGGACTATGCTGATGACCTTGCACTTCTTGCAGATACACCGGCAAAGGCTGAATCACTGCTACACAGCTTGGAGGAGGCAGCAAAGAATATAGGCCTCTATGTGAACTCCGGTAAAACAGAGTTCATGAATTTCAAAAATAAGGAGACATCTCCACACTCGACGGCAAGCCTCTTAAGCCAGTAGAACAATTCACATACCTAGGTGGTAATATCTCCTCCACAGAGAGCGATGTTAATACACGAATAGCAAAGGCATGGGCGGCCACAAATAGATTATCAGTCATATGGAGGTCCGATCTCCCTGGAAAGCTGAAGCGACAGTTCTTCCAGGCTGTGGTTGTGTCGGTGCTGCTGTATGGCTGCACCACCTGGACCCTGACAAAGCGTCTTGAGAATAAGCTAGATGGGAGCTGCACAAGAATGCTGCGTGCAGTCTTGAATAAGTCGTGGAAACAGCACCCCACAAGGAAACAGCTGTACAGTCACCTGCCCCCCATCTCAAAAACTATCCAAGTGAGACGGACAAGGCATGCAGGACACTGCTGGAGAAGCAGGGATGAACTCATAAGCGACGTTCTCCTGTGGAAGCCAACACATGGACATGCAAGTGTGGGGCGCCCAGCAAGGACATACATTGACCAGCTATGTGAAGATGCTGGATGCTCCACAGAGGAGCTTCCAGGTGTAATGAATGATAGGGAGGGCTGGCGAAAGATTGTCATGGATGCCCGTGCTACATGCGCGACATGATGATGATGAACCATAGCTGGGGTAGAGGTGTTAAGCTGTGTTAATCATTATTCTATGTTACTGCTGCCCTTGACCAGGATTGAACCTGTAGTCCAGAGATAACTGTCACTTAGAACTGTCTTAACCTGTCTTATCCACTAGACCATGTGTCCAAATGTCTTAGTTAAAATTCAAATGAATATAGGACAATAAGATTATTTTCTGTGACACAACTCCATCATCATCATGTCGCGCCGGCAGCACGGATATCTATGACAATCTCTCGCCAACCTTCCCTATCATTCATTGCTCCTAGGAGGTCTTCTGCGCGGCATCCAGTATCCGCGCAGAGCTGGTCAATGTATGTCTTTGCCAGTTAGCTCACACTGGCGTGCCCATGTGATGGCTTCCACAGAAGAACGTCACTTATGAGTTCGTCCTTGCTTCTCCAGCAGTGTCCGGCGTGTCTCGTTCGTCTTACACGGATGGTTTGTGTGATATGGGGCGGGTGGCCGTACAGCTGTTTTCTCGTGTTGTTTCCACATCTTAAGACTGCACACAGCATTCTTGTGCAACTACCGTCTAGTTTATTCTCCAGTCACTTCGTTAGGGTCCAGGTGGCGCAGCCGTACAGTAGCACTGATACAATTACGGCCTGGAAGAATTGTCGCTTTAGCTTGTCAGTGAGATCAGACTTCCATATGTCTGACAAACTGTTTATAGCAGACAATGCCTTCCCTATGCGTGTATTAACATCGCTTTTTGTTGATAAGATATTACTACCTAGGTATCTGAATTGTTTTACAGATTTTAGGGGCTTGCCATCAAGTGTGGAGATGTCTCCTTCATTTTTAAAACACATGTACTCCATTACAGTCAGAATTATTATTTACTAGAAGCGGTTACCCGGTGTCGGCTAGGTAGAGTGGGGTAAAAAGAGAGTCTCGCAGATAAATTATTCTCGAATTGCGAGTTGGATCCTCACAGGATGTCCCATTAAAATCCTTATGTAAAATGACGTTGCATTGATCCAACCACTCTGAAAGAAAAAATAATGTCTCCTATTTACAATATCAAATGCAAAAATCTTCTATGCTGTTATCATTTAAATCATATTTTTTAATTATCTTCACGAATATAAATAAAATCTTCATTATTTTTACTGAAAAACTAAGCCCTGGTGATATTTAATGAGTATATATATAAATACTTTGTCGTTAATTGTTTTATTTTCGACGTTTCCTCCGGACATACACATATACACAATTGCCCTTTGTATATGTACTAGCAGCGGCTACCCGGCGTCACCTGGGTAGAGGGAGATTTTTAAAAGTTAGTTCCGCAGATCCATTATTACTAAATCGTGAGTTGAATCCTCGTGGGATGCCCCATTTAAATCCCTATGTAAAAAAAAGACCTTGCATTGATCCAGCTACTCTAAAAAGAAATGTTAATGGCTATCTAAAATATTAAATGAAAAAAGAATCCATGCTGTTATCATTTAAATTTCATTTCTTAATCATCTACACGAATATAAATCAAATCTCTATTATTTTAGCTCAAAAACCAAGCCCTGGTGATATTTAATGTGTATATATATTTACTTTGTCGTTAATTGTTTTATTTTCGAAGTTTCCTCCGGACATACATATACACACAATTGGCCTTTATATATGTATAGATAGATATAGATAGATGTTCCCCTCTCGTTCTCTCTTCCCTTTTTCTTCTTTCTTTTATGTTTCCCTTTCTTTTTGTCATTTCCTTTATTTCTTTTATATATACCAAACGAAAGACTTTATTTTTTAAGAGTTTTAATGTATGATCCCTGGTATAGATTTTTTAAGGAACATTTAATATATTAAAGGTCGTTGAATAAAATCCATGGGTATACTTATAAACCTCAATTATATCTCCTCTGGTTCGTCGATAAACCAAACTTGGTAAGTCAGTCTTCCTAAGTCTTTCTTCATACAAAAGGTTTGTTTTTTAAAATCATTCATTATTTTAGTAGCTCTCCTTTGAACTCCCTCAATGAGTTTTATGTCCTTGATTAGTCTTGGACTCCAAACCCCATTAGCAAATTCCAAATGAGGTCTCACCAGTGCAATGAATATTTTTTCAACATTTCCTTATCCATGTATTAATATGACCTTCGTATTAATCCTAATATCTTGTCTACTTTATTTACTTGTATTTCTATGTGTTTGGAAAATTTTAATTGTTTCATTTTATAATTAATTTCAGCATAAACCTTTTATCAAAGTGTGTTTAGATTTTTTTCTTTCTCCTTTCTTCTGCCTCAGTCGATAAGGCGGGCTTACCACCGAATGCCGTTAAATGTGTAGCATATCTCCAGAACGATATATGTATTAGAATGTGTCGCATAGGCCAACTCAAGTTGCAGTAGTAGTCACCATTAGTAGGAGTAATAGTCCTTATCGTTCAGAAATAACACACACAGGTTGTATAGTCACAGCGAATGTTTATTTCTTTGACGCAGGTGTGTTCTTTTTCAGAGAGGAGGAAATATACAGAGAAAAAGTGAGAGGGTACGGTCAAATTACTCAAACTACTATATCGAACCTATAGGGGGAACCAGGATAGGTCCCACCTGCTTCCCACGAGGCCTGGCCGAAAAGAGACCGATTTTCTTCCGTTTCTCGTCCCGAGGGTAGGAGAGACACGTCCGTTTCCGGTCAAAAGCCGGAACTTCCGTTTTTATTTTAAAATCTATTTCCGGGGTCATTCGTCGGTCACATTACTGGCACTCCGCTTAGGGTTTACTCTTCCAAATTTTAACCTTTGTTTGCTCTTATTTCTTTTTCTTCTCTTTCTCCTTTCAATCCCCGTAGACAACAATAATTACGCCACAAGTGTCACATTGAGGACACACTTTAGGTGGGGTCGTGAATCTTGCTTCTCTTCAAGGGATACAACCAGGTTATTCTAAGACTCACCGATAGGGAGTGGTATTGAGAGGGTTATCACTTGACCTATTCGGCAAACTTCGTATCTGTTTTATCTAATTTACTTTACGTCTGTGGTTTGCAAGAAACGTTATCCGTACTCCTTCGAAAGTCTCATTTAATGAAATGTCCCGAGAGAGAATCGGACATAGAATTTGCCATATTCAAACTCTGAAATATCGGAAATTAGCTGTCGCAATGTGAAAAGTCCTCGGTATTATCCCAATGTTTCGAAATAACGGAAATTTCATTTCCTACTAGAACTCTATATCTTTCTTTTATCCGTCGTATTTTCATTCAGTAGATTCATACGTCAAGTTTACTTACTTCCTTCATATTCGTAATGTATCTTTAATATATATATATATATATATATATATATATGAGAAGTAAACAAACAGACGATGTTTGTGATATGGCTATTTTCAGCCGACAATATTTGGGAGAATATGTGTTTTTTAAATGAAGTCGAACCTAATTTTATGAAAGTTAATTAATTAATAATTAATTAATTAATTAGGCGGGATTACCTATTAAATTTAAGGCTAAACAAATCGAGAAAAATCAATCTCTGTATGTACATTTCGGCCTATTAGGCCTCATCAGCAGAGCTATAGATACAAAGACCGCCCCGTGTGCGATTCGAACCCTGATTGTCAAGCTGACTGTCAAGCGTCTTTACCACCACACCAAACGGACTTAGCAGATTTCTTCGTTTTGTTAAGGAGTAGGTATTTACATTCCTCTTAAGTGACCTCTACACGAACTTACGAGAAGTAAACAAACAGACGATGTTTGTGATATGGCTATTTTCAGCCGACAATATTTGGGAGAATATGTGTTCATACAGAGATTGATTTTTCTCGATTTGTTTAGCCTTAAATTTAATAGGTAATCCCGCCTAATTAATTAATTAATTATTAATTAATTAACTTTCATAAAATTAGGTTCGACTTCATTTAAAAAACACATATTCTCCCAAATATTGTCGGCTGAAAATAGCCATATCACAAACATCGTCTGTTTGTTTACTTCTCGTAAGTTCGTGTAGAGGTCACTTAAGAGGAATGTAAATACCTACTCCTTAACAAAACGAAGAAATCTGCTAAGTCCGTTTGGTGTGGTGGTAAAGACGCTTGACAGTCAGCTTGACAATCAGGGTTCGAATCGCACACGGGGCGGTCTTTGTATCTATAGCTCTGCTGATGAGGCCTAATAGGCCGAAATGTACATACAGAGATTGATTTTTCTCGATTTGTTTAGCCTTAAATTTAATAGGTAATCCCGCCTAATTAATTAATTAATTATTAATTAATTAACTTTCATAAAATTAGGTTCGACTTCATTTAAAAAACACATATTCTCCCAAATATTGTCGGCTGAAAATAGCCATATCACAAACATCGTCTGTTTGTTTACTTCTCGTAAGTTCGTGTAGAGGTCACTTAAGAGGAATGTAAATACCTACTCCTTAACAAAACGAAGAAATCTGCTAAGTCCGTTTGGTGTGGTGGTAAAGACGCTTGACAGTCAGCTTGACAATCAGGGTTCGAATCGCACACGGGGCGGTCTTTGTATCTATAGCTCTGCTGATGAGGCCTAATAGGCCGAAATGTACATACAGAGATTGATTTTTCTCGATTTGTTTAGCCTTAAATTTAATAGGTAATCCCGCCTAATTAATTAATTAATTATTAATTAATTAACTTTCATAAAATTAGGTTCGACTTCATTTAAAAACACATATTCTCCCAAATATTGTCGGCTGAAAATAGCCATATCACAAACATCGTCTGTTTGTTTACTTCTCGTAAGTTCGTGTAGAGGTCACTTAAGAGGAATGTAAATACCTACTCCTTAACAAAACGAAGAAATCTGCTAAGTCCGTTTGGTGTGGTGGTAAAGACGCTTGACAGTCAGCTTGACAATCAGGGTTCGAATCGCACACGGGGCGGTCTTTGTATCTATAGCTCTGCTGATGAGGCCTAATAGGCCGAAATGTACATACAGAGATTGATTTTTCTCGATTTGTTTAGCCTTAAATTTAATAGGTAATCCCGCCTAATTAATTAATTAATTATTAATTAATTAACTTTCATAAAATTAGGTTCGACTTCATTTAAAAACACATATTCTCCCAAATATATATATATATATATATATATTATATATATATAGTGTCCCGATTACCGATTGAAAGCTTTCGATGGATTAGTATTATTTCAGTAATTTCTCAAAGTGTGCTCAATATTTCATAATGAATAGAGCTTTAATAATAATAATAATAATAATAATAATACGGGGTTGGGAAGGTGATCCCCTGGGAATTATACAAAAAATTTAATTTTGACCATACAACAAAATGGTATATGTATAAACTAGAATCTATTTTTTGAGAATGAAACGCATAAAACTCTCTGGGACTTTGAGATAAAGACGGATCACCCTATCCCAACCAGGAGACCAGACCTTGTGTCGATTAACAAAAAAAAAAAAAAAAAAAAAAAAAAGAAAAGAAAAGAAAAGAAAAAGAAAACGTGTCAATTGGTGGATTTTGCGGTTCCAGGGTGAAGCTGAAGGAAAATGAAAAGACTGATAAATATCTGGACCTTGCCAGAAAATTGAAAAAGCTGTGGAATATGAAAGTGAAAGTGATACCAATTGTAGTTGGTGCACTTGTTACGGTCCCACTAAATTAGAAAAAAAAAAGACTGGAGGATCTGGAAATCAGAGGAAGAATTGAGACCATCCACACTACTGCACTGCTGCAATCGGCTAGAATACTCAGTATCTCTGTGCGGTAAAGTCGGACCTGAGGGAAGGTATGGCGCTCCGCCTCAGATGCCAAAACAATCTCCTTGGTCTAGCTCTAGTGAAAAGAGGATAGACTCCCTTGCTGTCGAGCTGATATCGACTTTAGGCCACCCCAACGACTTTTATATATACATATACATTTGGTAAGGAAAAAGGCTGGTTTCGACCGGGGGGTCCAGTGGCTTCGGCCCTGGACCGTAGAAGTTAACAATGTTGATACCAGGGGGCCATCCACCGAAGTAACATCTACCCCCTTAATTTAAATGGGCAGGCTGGGTTTATTGCCCAGTGTCTGAGGCGCACCCTTAATGCCATCGGGATCAACGTATTTTTGCACCCGTCTCATATGAGCTTCAGTCCCACATTAATAGCTCCTTGTGCCTGACCCGTATACATGGGATATGTGGTAAATACAAAGAGAAAGGCTTAAATATCGGTTATACCAGCAACCTTATCACCAAAGGGTAAATTATTAACGTGTTGGATATTGTACAAACGGAAATAGGAATTTCCGGTTAAATTAAACAAAGCAAAAAAAAAAAAAAAAGACGACAAAAATGACAGAGGACTTTTTTCCCGGTAAAGCGAACAAAAGAAGGATGGGTAAGAATGAGTTCGGAAATAGTTATCAGATCAAGGGATAAAGATGCGTAGGCGGTTGTCAATACAAAAGCCAGAGGGTCGAGCTGAGCAGTCAGTAGTGGACGGACAGATAGGAGATGGCGAACAGAGCATAAGGAGTGACCGATGCCCCTGGCAGTGAGGTTCAGCACCTCTCTACCTCACCACCCAGCAGCAGTAGAAGTCATTGTCAACCCTCGGTCATTTCATTGTCAAGCTCGCCGCCCACCACGTATAGCCGAGAAGAAGAAATGAAGTAAAAACTACTACCATACCATGTGTTGTGATTTCATTAAGTGACCACTACATATATCGTCTAGGGTTAGTGACGATACCCGCTACGTATTCAGATACACGAAGTAGGGCCGTGAATTTAATGCCAGTATGCAACAAACGTACTTCAAGATAATATCAATAAGCATGTAACACCATCTTTACAATGAAAAAAAAAGTGTTTTTTTTTTAATCTTGTCCTAGGAGAAAAGATTTTTGAAATGTTTTGACGTCTGAAATGTTTTGACAAGGCGTCAAAAATGGCGGCAAATTTCTTGTCCGAAAAAGAAAATGGCTGACATATAATTCCCTGGGGGCAAAAGGAGAAATTATCGATATTTTTTCTCCAATTTTGAAAAAAACCCAAAAAACATCCCCCACCCAAAAAAACAAAAACAAACAAAACAAACAATGTACGTTAACCAACAATTTTACTTGTTATACTGGGTTCGACATTTAGAGTGATATCCTGGCGTGAAATGGGGAACATCGTGTTATTTAATGTTATTTTCAAAATGATGACTATAGATATTATTATTACTAGCAAATATATGCACCCTCCGGGTGCAAGTATTTAAGTTTTAATATAATAAAATATCATGTTAAATTAGAAAGGCTAATGAAACTGAATAAGAATTCAGATAAAAATATTTGGAACAGAGGGGGTACGATTGAAAAATAGAACAACTTTGAAACTAACTCTTCTATCATTTTTCCTTACTCCCGTCTTTCATTGGTAAATTTTCCTAATTTAACTATTTAGTTAAAATAGGAAGTAAAGAATAATATTACAGTTATTTCTTCTTGTTAATGGATTTCTTTTAAGATTTATCCCCGAGATTTTTGCTCATATTCATTAATATAAAACCAAACAATTAGAAATCAATAATACTAAGCATATATTTATTAAAATCAAAATTTTAAGATCAATATGCAATTAGCCTTCCCATTCACACTGTAAACCACTATTTTGTTGAATATATAAATACAACTGCATGGTATGTGTATGTAGATATGGTGAACAGTCTTAATGATGTAAAACAATTTTATTAATAATTGAGGTTTAAATAAAAATAAAATTATGGAGAATGTGATGTAAATAACAAAGGGAATTGTGACTTGAATAGTAATATAGTTTCGGTTACAGACATACAAACCCACAATCTCCATTATAATAAGATTTAACTTCAGCGAGTTTTTCACGCCAGCAAAAAAGGAAGTGGGTAATAAAAAGTCTTCTCAGGTCTCCCGGAGTCTTCTGAGTGTTCTAGCTGATCTTAACAATGTTGTTGTTTGTATGATGTCTATCATTTTATCTATGTATCCTTTTCTTTCTTTCTTTCTTTCTTTCTTTATCATTTTCTTTCTTTCTTATTTCCCCCTTCTTTCATCGTTTCTTTATCACTTTCTTTTTTCTTTCTGTCCTTCTTTCTTTCTTTCTTTCTTCTTTTCACCAATTATTTTCTTTCTTTCTTCGTTCTTGATTCTTTCTTTCTTTATTATTCTCTTCTCTTCTTTCTTTCTCTCCCATTTTTTATCAACCATTTTCTTCTTTCTTTGTTTTTTCTTTCATTATTTTTTCTTTCTTTCTTTCTTTATCAATCATTTTCTTTTTTATTTCTTTTCTTCCATTTCCTTCTCAGTGATTTTCTTTCTTTCATTATCTACTCTTTTCGTTCATTCATTCTTTCTTTCTTTATCAATCAATTCCTTTCTTTCTTTATTTATTTATTTATGTATCATTTTCTTTCTTTCTCCAATTTCTCTATCAATCATACTCTTTCTCTATTTCTTTCTTTCTTTGTATCCTTTCTTTCTTTCTTTCTTTCTTTCTTTCTTTCTCTAACCAATCATTTGCTTTCTTTATTTCTCTTGTATCTCTCTTCCTTTATCTATCAATTTTTACATATCATTTTTTAAAAGATCCATTTCCATTTTTTTTAATTTTCACAATAGTCAGCTAGAACAGCAAAAGCCACGCGGTGACTAATTCTTCTCCTCTTGTTAATTAAGACTACGTCTAGTCTTTTGATCGCGATCAGGTGATCCGTATTTATCTCAAAGTCCAAGATAATTTTATTATTTTCAAGCGAGTGTTTCACCGGCAGGGTTAGTTGGTAGTCTTTCACTGGAGTCTGAGTGACAACAAGATTTTTCAGGTTTGGGTATTCTAGCTGATCTTAACAATACTGTTGTCTGGATGGTCTTGATTTTCTGCTGATTTCTACTTTCACTCTCTTATTCCACAGGTTTTTTATTCAATTCTCTGGCAAAGTCTAAGTATTCGTTTATATTTTCGTTTTCTTTCAATGAGACAGCAAAATCTACCAGTTGACAAGCTCTCTTCTTTATTAATTAATACTAGGTCTGGTTTCTGGTTTATGCGCACACACACACACACACACACACACACACACACACATACACACACACACACACACACAATACATATATATATATATATATATATATATATATATATATATATATATATATATAATTAATGTTGATATTATGATTTCACACTCATAACTTAAAGTTTCTTGGTAGTCCAATCATCAGATGAGAAGTGGTTGAGATGTCAAAAACCAGTCATGAAATGGTAAAAATCAAATTGTTTAGCGTTTATATGCAGCGTTTTTCACGCGATGGGAAATGCAAAGCTAAAAATTGTTTTTTTTAACTGTATATATATGGTTAGAGTCGTGGAAAATGGACTCGTTGATTCGAGTTCATTTCATAGACGAAGCTGTTGGCATTTTACATAGCGCTAATACCCTTGGGAAAGGTATCAATCCATATATTCTCCCTCCAGCTATGGGTTAAATAGTAGGGCAGACTGAGCTATTCAGCCTTGGGTAGGTAACCAGTCTAGGAGAGGGATAACTCTGAATTCAAAATTCCTGATGTCGGTCGTTGATTGGGTTTGTGGCAACCCTTGATGCACCAATTCTTTCCTATCGACTGCTGCCAAAAAGTGTGGATGGTCCAACACAAACCTTCACCACTATAAACAAATCCCTGTGTGGGAGTTCATTTTGTGCATGAACCCTCATACGTCGAAATCGACGGGAGAGTCCATTATACATACATATATATATATATATATATATATATATATATTTATAATTATATATATGTTTACCTTTCAAACCGTCTTTCATTTTGATGTAGGATACATGTTGCTGGTGTTTTTGACTCATCCTCGTATATATATATATTTATCAACCCCTCCGCATGAGCAGGATGCGACACAAGGTCAATTTCTTAATCGGAGTTTAACAGGCTTGAATTCAGAATTTTCCTTCTCCTAGACTGATTACCTAGCCATGGTTAGAGAGCCCAGTCTGTCCTGCTATTTACCCATAGCTGGAGGGAGAATTGGATTCATACTTTTCCCAACGGTATTAGCGCTAAGTGAAATGCAATTAACACATCCAGGATTTGAACTCGGGGCGACGTGTCCATTTCCCATGACTTTAACCATTACACCACGCGCTTCCTCGTATATATATGTTTCAACATACCAAAGTAAACATTATTTTTCTAAGCATATTTGTCCGATTTCTTCGTTCTTTTTTCTTTCTTTCTTTTTTGGTTTGGTTTGGTTGGTTTGGTTTGGTTTGTTTTACGGCATATCAACCTCAGTGGGTCATTTAATGCCGATAAAGTTTTGAAATAAATCAATTCTTAATGGATAATACAATTTTTTTATAAATACATTTTTCTATTTAACCCATAGATGGGACACTAACAGGTACTACCACTCCGGGTCAGAGTGGACCAGGGAGCAATGGTGATGAAGGGGTGTTCCACATTCCCCAAACCTGCAAAACTGGAACCTCACCATCAGATAGAATTTAACGTCATTCCCAGGACATGTAGACCCGCAGCCACCGCCTTCTAGCACCCATATGATAAAAAGGGGTTGGGGCTTGCCATAAAGGCAATAGGGTTGGGAAAATCATATAGGTGCTAGGGCTTGACGTGACCAGCCGATTGATCGGAGGGGTCCTCTCCGACCGCACGTCTAGCCCTAGATAGGGCCAAAGTGGAGTATTGCATGTCATGAACTGCTCATTCACCTGGGCTCTATCCTTAAGCATCTTGGGTCGCCACCCACGGCCAACAGGTGGCCCCACTGGGGGAGTCTTACCTCTCTGCAGAGGTGCAGTCGGTGCATTCTAACGCCCCAGCCGACAGGGCGTTTTTTTTTTTTTTTTTTTTTTTTTTTTTTAGGAATTCTCCAATATTTCTCTATTCTACCTGATGCTTGCCGAGAAAGACTAGCACAAAAACCCAAAGAACACAAGAGTTATAAAGGAAGACTCTTATAGTATGTTGCGCAAAATTGCGGATTTTTAAACTTACATCTTTAGATAGATTAATTAAAGCTTCACCAAAGGTTTGAATAACAACTTTAACATAGCACCTTCTAGACGTTTAAAATTCACTATAACATTTTTAAGTGAATTGAATCAGAGAAAATACTTTTTTGTATCAATTCAAAGAACTACGAAAACAAAAAACAAAAAACAAAAAAACGCTACAATAATTATATTTTGAATTTTAAGAAAATAACTTTTAGGTTTTCAAATAAAATTTTGCGAGTATTGAATTTTCATCTTTTTATTCTTTATTTATTTATTTTTTTCATTTGTTCGTCAAAATTTGATCTTTTTAGAAATGTAAAAATTAGCGATAGGAATTTTTTTTTTCTTGAAATAAACAAACGTCACTTTCCACTACATTCTGAATTGATAAAAATACATAGAATAAAACTTATGTATTAATGATGTTTCTATGAAAATCTGAGTTAGATTTGCCTCAAAATAGCCCATGTTATTAGCGCGTTTATAATCCTGCAATGTGTTTTATATATCTCTAAGAAATAAAAGTTTACATAATATATAGCGTGGTTAATTTGCATACTGGTTTTAACAAAACCGGGTTTTATAAATAATTAATTGGTTTTATTGATCTCTGATAGTATTGTTTTATTCTCCGGTGTACTAAAATGAATCTTATGAATACTTTTATACAGAAACCTATTAAAATATAATTAGAATAAGACTAATCGTTTTATATGCGTTCTTATTTAATTTCGTAAGTCTTTCTAATTTGATATATTTCATTACATCAAAACATAAATTCTTACGCCAGAAGGGCGCATAAGTCTTGCGGAATTTTTTTTCATTAAACTCAAAGTATCTCGGGAAAAATAAGATCATTATTATCAATACCAAATAATTACCAAGACTTGACATAAAATCTATTCAATAACAATATTCAATGAAAACGAAACCAAATAACAATTAATGATAACACATAACATCAATTTGATGGGTTGATGCGATTTTAAAGGTTAGTGTACGTTGCTCAGGCCAGGACACATCTCCATCATTTGTCAGATGTTATAGCTGACCCCACAGGGTCAGTTGTGCGGTAGAATGAGGGTCACGCGTCAATAAGGAAGTGGGCATAAGTCATGCGGGGAATAATTGATCCCGTGTTACTGTAGAATCACATAGTCCAAACTCAGTGACATCTTAAATGAATGAATTATTAAATGTGATCGTACAGGATTTAAGGCGCCAACAATTAAACAACGATAGAGAAAGGTTGAATACAAGCATTAATAACATGGTGGCCATATTGTTAAGATGAAATCTCATATATATATATATATATATATATATATATATATATATATATATATATATATATATATATATATATATATATATACATGGTGGCCATATTGTTCAGATGAATTTCATATATATATATATATATATATATATATATATATATATACACATGGTGGCCATATTGTCCAGATGAAAATCTCATATATATATATATACATGGTGGCCATATTGTTCAGATGAAATCTCATATATATATATATATATATATATATATATATGTATATATATATATATATATATATATAGAGAGAGAGAGAGAGAGAGAGAAATTTTACTTCTCCCCCCCAAAAATAAATTAAAATTTTTTTTGGGGGGGGAAGTAAAATTTTTCAGCTATGCAATTCAAATTACCTTGATCTTCCATCTGATGATAAATTATTATTTATATTTTTGCTTGAAGGCAATTATAATGCATGTATCGTATAAAATTCGATAATTATAGAATTTATTCAACGGTGCTTCTATAAACAAACAAACATCCAAAAATCTTATTCACTTCGCCGAAGAGCTTACGGCCGAGTTTGTTTACTACACAATAAACGTCCACTTACCTGCTATGGTAGAGGCGTGTAGTAGTTTCATTGACAAGGGTAATTTCGCAGGGATTGTTCGCTATGTACCGGCGGCCGAACGGATATGGTCTCTGACTATGCCTGTGAAGTCCCGGTTTCGATTCCTGTCGGAGGGGAGTCGTTAGTATACATCGCTGAAGAGACTTAATAAAGTCGAAACAGTCTGTACGGTGTTCTGCATAGCGAGCCATCCTTTGCGGGATTCTCTTGTCAAGATTATTTTCTATAATTATCGAATTTTATACGATACATGCATTATAATTGCCTTCAAGCAAAAATATAAATAATAATTTATTCAACGGTGCTTCTATAAACAAACAAACATCCAAAAATCTTATTCACTTCGCCGAAGAGCTTACGGCCGAGTTTGTTTACTACACAATAAACGTCCACTTACCTGCTATGGTAGAGGCGTGTAGTAGTTTCATTGACAAGGGTAATTCCGCAGGGATTGTTCGCTATGTACCGGCGGCCGAACGGATATGGTCTCTGACTATGCCTGTGAAGTCCCGGTTTCGATTCCTGTCGGAGGGGAGTCGTTAGTATACATCGCTGAAGAGACTTAATAAAGTCGAAACAGTCTGTACGGTGTTCTGCATAGCGAGCCATCCTTTGCGGGATTCTCTTGTCAAGATTATTTTCTATAATTATCGAATTTTATACGATACATGCATTATAATTGCCTTCAAACAAAAATATAAATAATAATTTATTCAACGGTGCTTCTATAAACAAACAAACATCCAAAATCTTATTCACTTCGCCGAAGAGCTTACGGCCGAGTTTGTTTACTACACAATAAACGTCCACTTACCTGCTATGGTAGAGGCGTGTAGTAGTTTCATTGACAAGGTAATTTCGCAGGGATTGTTCGCTATGTACCGGCGGCCGAACGGATATGGTCTCTGACTATGCCTGTGAAGTCCCGGTTCGATTCCTGTCGGAGGGGAGTCGTTAGTATACATCGCTGAAGAGACTTAATAAAGTCGAAACAGTCTGTACGGTGTTTCTGCATAGCGAGCCATCCTTTGCGGGATTCTCTTGTCAAGATTATTTTCTATAATTATCGAATTTTATACGATACATGCATTATAATTGCCTTCAAGCAAAAATATAATAATATATATATATATATATATATATAATATATATATGAAGAAGTAAAATGGATATTAATCCGACAATAGGTGAAGAAATTCTTCATATATATATAATATATATATAATATATATATATATATATATATAAATATTCTCTTTTCTTAAAAAGTTCGGTATGAAATAATCCTATCACAAAACGGCCACAATTTTCATAAACTGTCTTCTTATTAACACAACAGAAGAAGCTTCTTAATAAATCGAAATATTGCAATATCAGCATAATAAAAACTTTATTTGAACAACATCTGTGTTTCTTTCATATTATCTTACTCTCTTCCCCCCCCCTATCTCTCTCTCTCTGTCTGTCTCTCTCTCTCTGTCATTGCTATTTTGTTTAGGAGAGATATAATTACCAACACAGGTATATCATAAATCAAAATGTCTGTCTCTCTCTCTATATATATATATATATGTCCTTTCCTTTCTTCCTTTTAGAAGTCCGTCGCAGACGACTTTGACGTAACTCCATGTCTTCAACAGTTGTGGACCCTCTGGTGGCTATTTATTCCAATTATGAACTTGCAGATACGGTCACACACATTGCAAGGATATATATATATATATATATATTATATAATATATATATATATATATATATATAAACATGACATAGCTAGCTAGCTATAGGTTTTGCTGTCCCAGCCGATCACCAAGTGAAAGTGAAAGAAAGCGAAACGATAGACAGGAAATCAGAGGAAGAATTGAGACCATCCAGATTACTGCACTGCAGCAATCTGCCAGAATACTTAGAAGAGTCCTGGAGACCTGAGGAGACTTGTTGTAACTCAGAATCCAGTGAAATACTAATGTAAAACTCAAACGGAGTGAAAATAATAATAATAATAATAATAATAATAATAATAATAATAATAATAATAATAAGCATTGGTGAGATCGGCTGGAATACTCAGAATTGGAAATCAGAAGAAAAATCGAGTCCAGGTAACAAGAGAAGACTTGCTGTCACCCAGTCCCCAGTGAACCACCAGCTAAGACGGGTGTGAAAAACTCTAATAGGGTGAAATAATAATAATATAATAATAATTATTATATAATAATATAATAATTATAATAATAATAATAATAATCCTGGACCTTGCCAGAGAATTGAAAAAGCTATGGAATATGAAGGTCAAAGTGATACCAATTGTAATTGGTGCACTTGGAACGGCCCCAAAATGTTTCGAAAAAAAGACTGGAGGATCCGGAAATCAGAGAAAGAATTGAGACCATCCAGAATACTGCATTGCTGCAATCTGCTAGAATACTCTGAAGAGTCCTGGAGACCTGAGGAGACTTGTTGTCACTCAGCCTCCAGTGAAATACTATCAGCTAACGCTGATGTGAAAAAGTCAAAATAATAATGATAATGATAATAATAATAATTTGGGGGAACTGGAAATCAGAGCAAGAATCGAGACCATCCAAACAACAACACTGTTAAGATCAGCTAGAATAACCAGAATAGTCCTGAGGAGACTTGATGTCACTCAACCTCCAGTGAACCATCGGTTAAGGCAGGTGTGAAAACCTAATAATAATAATAATAATAATAATAATAATAATTGTGAAGCTATAGATAGTCGTTAGATATCAGCATAGTTTAGAGATAAAAGTTTAGGGGGTAATGTCGGTGAAAAGCGAAAGTACTTTTCATGGACTTTGATAAATCGAATAAAACGAATATGTCTCTCGTCTCTTTTCAGACGCAAAATGCTTTAGGGTCAGAAGACGAATGTTTTGGCGGGAAACTTTTATTTCCTCCTTAACCCTTTCGTCTGCGTTTGTGTGAAAATGTTCAATATTCCCGGAGGATTCTTTTTTCTTCAATCTTTCGCGCAATCACAAAGCTAATGTCTCAGTGAATACATTTCCTAAACTTATATAAAAGACTTTCTGCGAAATTTATACTTACGGCATATCTCAGATCAAACACGTTTCGCTCTCCCTGTGGTATCTCGTGCGAAAACATATGACTCTAGACGAGCCGTGAACTCGTTAGGTTCCTACTATAGACGAAGAAAATGACAATGAAAAATAAAAATAAAAATAAAACACCCTATCTAAACAAAGACAGTGACCAATTTTATTCTTATGAAATATTGTTCCCGTGGAGACTTGCACATTGATTAAGACATTTTCAGCCTCTGTAAGTCATCAACTGCCACTGTCTTTGGTTTGATTTGTCACAAACAGATATATGTTCTCAACAATTGCCAAATAGTTACTTGGTGGTGTTGATTTTTGGGCCGCCCTGTCGGCTGGGGCGTTAAAAACACTGACTGCACTTCTGCAGAGGGGTAAGACTCCCCCAAATGGGGCCACCTGTTGGCCGTGGATGGTGACCCGTGATGCTTAAGGACGGAGTCTTTGTGAATGAGCAGTCCATGACCTGCAACACTCCACTTATAACCTTACTTAGGCTAGACGGGCGGTTGGAGAGGCCCCTCCGATCAATCGGCTGGTCACGTCAAGCCCTAGCACCTATATGATTTTCCCAACCCTATTGCCCTTATGGCAAGCCCCAACCCTTTTTATCATATGAATGCTAGAAAGCGATGGCTGAAGGTCTACATGTCCTGGGAATGACTTTATACTCTATCTGATGGTGAGATTCCATTTTGGAGGTTTGGGGAATGTGGAGCACCCCATCATCATCATTGCTCCCTGGTCAATTCTGTTTCTGTATTGCCCATTTTCACCGCGCGGGAGTTAACAGCCTCAGGCAGTCCGTGCGACTGCCTGACGTCTGGTTGAAAACTGATTACCTAATTAGTCTAATCACCTGACGTGTGAGATTCCCACCTTTAACAACTGTCTGGTATTTTTCCAACGGAAACCTACCCCCGCACGTTCTGATTTGAAGGCCAATGGCCTCTTATTTTACAGGTTCTTGTCTATATGCTATAATGAGGCGCGTGGTCTAATGGTTAGAGTCGTAGGTAATGGACTCGTCAACGCGAGTTCAATTCCCGGACGAAGCTGTTGGTATTTCACATAGCGCTAATACCCTTGGGAAAGGTATGAATCCAACTCTCCCTCCAGCCATGGGTAAATAGTAGGGCAGACTGGGCTCTTTAACCTTGATTAGGCAACCAGTCTAGGAGAAGGAAAACTCTGAATTCAAACCTGTTAAACTCCGCTTAAGAAATTGAGCTTGTGTCGCATCCTGTTCGTGCGGAGGGGTTGGTAAATATATATAATCTATGCTACCACATAGATTATGCACCTGCCCCCAGCACAAGCTTAGATGGAAGTCAGCCCAGACAAGTTAGATAACGAGTCAGCAACATGTAAGGGAAGTTACAAAGTAAGAACTATCGTCTCTCTCATCATCTCCAATCCATCTCTCTGTCTCTCTTTCCATTATATACGAGAACTCTTTTTAATTCTCACGTTTTACGGGTAAAAAATAAAATAGATTAGATTAATATTTTTATCACTTTAACTCAATAAGCAATTAAGAAATGAATTTGAATTTTTGTCATATGTACATATTTATTTAACTATCTGTAGAATACACCGACAGCAACTCTGCTGTTTAGCAATTTTCTGTACATTAGTGTATTTATTTTTTTTTGGTATTGTTTTCTAAGAAGAAACGGTTATAAGTGTTTTAAAATCTTAATAACGTGTTTATTTAGTACGTAATTTACTTCACACGAAGCACCAGTTTTCGACAAATTTTTGGCAGAATTTAATGTTAACAAGGATATTATAGGAGTATATACGCCTATACAACAATTCACACGAAAATATGACAGCTTGTGGAATCGCTTTTACCATTTCTACAAGAACTTTCTACACTTTCTGGAATTAAGTACCGCAGATGCTAAGAAGAAAGAAACACCAAAATCGCATTTAGAATTATTTCGTTCCTTTCAAAACTCAGAGCGAGTATAGAGAAAATGCATTTTTACTCGAACCAAACCAACGTGCGAAATTGTTCCATTTTCTAGAACCACAACTACAAATGAAATATTTATGTGTCCAAAAAGATGGATTTAATGTTACTCGAGTAGGTTATCAGAGTATAGTTATTTACTAAACTTAGCTTAGATGTGGCACAAGGCCAGAAGCATGGAGCACCCAATGAGAATCGAATTCATTAACAATGGTCTGCGAATCTAGCTTGCTAACAACTACACCACGTGAGGTACCCAGTATTTCTGTATATAGTTATTTACTCAGCTTAGCTTAGATGTGGCACAAGGCCAGAAGCACGGGGCGCCCAATGAGAATCGAACTCATTAACAATGGTCTGCGAATCTAGCTTGCTAACCATTACACCGCATGAGGTGCCCAGCATTTCTGTATATAGTTATTTACTATATTTGCTTAGCTCAGATGCGGCACAAGGCCAGAAGTATAGGGTACCCAGTGAGGATCGAACTCACTAACAATGATCTGCTAATCTAGCTTGCTAACCATTACAGCGCATGAGGTGCCCAGCATTTCTGTATATAGTTATTTACTAAGCTTAGCTCAGATGCGGCACAAGTCAGAAGTATGGGGCACCAGTGAGGATCGACTCACTAACAATAGTCTGCTAATCTAGCTTGCTAACCATTACACCGCATGAGGTGCCCAGCATTTCTGTATATAGTTATTTACTAAGCTTAGCTCAGATGCGGCACAAGGCCAGAAGTATGGGGCACCCAGTGAGGATCGAACTCACTAACAATGGTCTGCTAATCTAGCTTGCTAACCATTACACCGCATGAGGTGCCCAGCATTTCTGTATATAGTTATTTACTAAGCTTAGCTCAGATGCGGCACAAGGCCAGAAGTATGGGGCACCCAGTGAGGATCGAACTCACTAACAATGGTCTGCTAATCTAGCTTGCTAACCATTACACCGCATGAGGTGCCCCAGCATTTCTGTATATAGTTATTTACTAAGCTTAGCTCAGATGCGGCACAGGCCAGAAGTATGGGGCACCCAGTGAGGATCGAACTCACTAACAATGGTCTGCTAATCTAGCTTGCTAACCATTACACCGCATGAGGTGCCCAGCATTTCTGTATATAGTTATTTACTAAGCTCAGCTCAGATGCGGCACAAGGCCAGAAGTATGGGGCACCCAGTGAGGATCGAACTCACTAACAATGATCTGCTAATCTAGCTTGCTAACCATTACACCGCATGAGGTGCCCAGCATTTCTGTATATAAGGTGTGCTCCAGTTCCCCACCTGGATTTATAGACTAGCCATGGTCACGTAGTTTACTCCCCCGGCCAATCAACAAGCCATACTGCGTGGCTGATTCAGTATTTAAACACTGATACTTGCCACAGTTCACTTGCAACTATTGAGGAGGAACGTACCACTATTAACGAAGGAACTGAGAACTCTTTACCAGAAGAACCAAAGGATTCATTATCGGAGGACTCTTTACCATGGATCCAATTCCACTGGTCATGCGCTCTGGCTTAAGGCCTACAGGATGGCAAAACGAATTTTAACAGGTTGTAACATTTATTTATTTACTTACTAAAAACAATAAACAAATACGGGTAGTGTAAAATTAGTTCCTTTTATTCATTCAAGTAATTGTAATGAAAAATATTTAATTGAAACTGTTGACTTTTTTTATAGATATAAGGTGTGTGCTAGATCATCGCTCCTACTTATAGACTCAAAGGGAGGTCACTCACATTCGAAATCTTGCATATTCCTTAATATTCCTATAACTAAGAAACACGCCAAATTTGGTTATTGATTTCTACTAATTAAGGATTATAATTAATTAATTAAACAAAGATCAAACGATTTGCGATAATCGTGGCATGGTTGCTCTGCTGCTAATAAATGTATTTTCTCTCTTCTCATTCACTCTCTAGTGTTCCTATTTTTTTTAGTACGGTCATGAACCGGGTACTTTTGCTAGTATATATATATATATAATATATATATATATATATATATAAGTATGAGCAAGATGGAATGAAAACAACACACAATGCTGTTAAAGAGAAAACGATTTATAAAATATTCATAGTTGATACTGATCAATATTTCGATTTTACAAAAATCATCATCAGAGCCAGTTACTCCGTGTTGTTGGTGGTCGGAGATAAAAGTTGAATGAAGTTCAAAACAAAAAACCTTGATTTTGCAAAGAAGAGAACGAAAGTTGTTACATTATTTTCCAATGTGGGTATTCCCGCCATATTCATATTTCATTCAACTTTTATCTCCGACCACCAACAACACGGAGTAACTGGCTCTGATGATGGTTTTTGTAAAATCGAAATATTGATCAGTATCAGCTATGAATATTTTATAAATCGTTTTCTCTTTAACAGCATTGTGTGTTGTTTTCATTCCATCTTGCTCATAATCATAGTGCCGGATTCATTTCCTTTCTTTTAACTTATATATATATATATATTTTTGGATGTTTGTTTATTTAGAAATGTTGCTGATAAAGTATATATTAAATTTTTACTTGAAGGCACTTACAACGCATGTATCGCATAAAATTCGATACTTTTTCTTATAGAAAATAAACTTGACAAGTGTAATCCCAGTAAAGGATGGCTCGATGTGTAGAATACCGTACAGACTGTTTCGACTTTATTAAGTCTCATCAGCGGTATATACTAACGATTTCCCTCCGACAGAAATCGAAACCGGGACTTCAGCAGACGCAGTGAAACACTAGTGAAACACTTTTATCGCCTCGGCCACAGTACACAGCTGACCATCCTAGCGGAATTAAGCTTGTCAAGCGATACTACGCGCCTCTACCATAATAGGTAAGGGGGCGCTATAGAGAGAATAATAACAACAAACCGCTGATCTTATTCACTTCGCCGAAGGGCATTCGGGCTGTTTGTTGTTATTATTCTCTCTATAGCGCCCCCTTACCTATTATGGTAGAGGCGCGTAATATCGCTTGACAAGCTTAATTCCGCTAGGATGGTCAGCTGTGTACTGTGGCCGAGGCGATAAAAGTGTTTCACTAGTGTTTCACTGCGTCTGCTGAAGTCCGGTTTCGATTTCTGTCGGAGGGAAATCGTTAGTATATACCGCTGATGAGACTTAATAAAGTCGAAACAGTCTGTACGGTATTCTACACATCGAGCCATCTTTACTGGGATTACACTTGTCAAGTTTATTTTCTATAAGAAAAAGTATCGAATTTTATGCGATACATGCGTTGTAAGTGCCTTCAAGTAAAAATTTAATATATATATATATATATATATATATGATATTCCGATATTCATTGCAATTTCAAAAAGCAGGTTGCCTTTTTGTAGTTTTATCATTAAGCATGGCAACGTAGCAATTATTTTCTCATTTCATTGTACACGATTGAAGAATTCTCCTTTTTGTTAAATTCCCTTTTCGTTTCCTTGAAAACATTAAAGAAACCTTGAAAGAAAGTTCAAGGATTTTGTTATTGTTTGAGATGACGATTGCGCTTCTATGAAAACCCCAATATTGCCTAAGATCTCTTGACAGCAAACGACATCCCCCATACCTTTTTCCTCCTTTGCTTTTTTTTGAAGAAAATTGAAACTTCAAATAAAAGAAAAAATGTTCAACCTAATGTATCGATTGTTGCCTTTCAGCGTTTAATTTATTTTTATTCAATTTATCTATTTCATTTTTTGTAGTATTTTTCAATGCACTATTTTAGAAAGAAAGAAAGCCGGAAGTTCCGCCATGTTTTCTTTTTTTGTTACTTCCGTATAATGAAACGTATTTCGCGAAGAAAGAAGAGCGAATCGGAATGGCCGACCTAAAAAAAAAAAATGAACAAAAATCTTGTTTCTTTTCTTTAATTTAAAATGATGTAAGGAAGATCTTTTTATTTCATTTCTCTTTTTAGCTCCTTACTTTTTTCAATATGTTTCCCGTAATGAATATTTCTGATTGAATTCCCTCTTTTTGATTTACTTCACTGCTGCAAAGAAAACGGTTGGTTGGTTGGTTGTTTTTACAGAATGTCAACCCACTGGGGCATTTTATACCATTAGGAAGACAGAGACAGTGAAAGTGACTGAGAGAATGGCTGGTTGGATTTTATGGCATTTAAATCCTTGGGTTATTTTATGCCAAATATATTTGTTTTATTCATTCTTCATGGGTACTCAATTTTTCCAAAATCAATTTTTAAACACATTTTAGCAAAACAATTTTTCTATTTAACCCGTAGATGGAAGCCTGACAGGTACTACCACTCCGGGTCAGAGTGAACCTAGGAGCAATGGTGATGAAGGTGTACTCCACATTCACAATAGCTCAAGAATTGAAACTTCATCATCAGATAGAGTTTAACATCATACCCAGGACATGAAGACCCTCATCTATTGACTTCTAGCACATATATGATAAAAAGGTTGGGGCTTGGCATTAGGGCAATACGGTTGGGACAATCATATAGGGGCTAGAGCTTCATGTTATCAGCTGATTGATCGGAGGGAGCCTCTCTGACCGCTCGTCTAACCTAAGTATGGACCAAAGTTGTGTTTCATGCCATGGACTGCTCAGCCACCATGATACCATCCTTAAGCATCCAGAAAGAGCAGGACATAGGCGACATATAAAAAAAGTGTAAAAAACCTCACTGATTGAAAATGATAATAATAATATCTTTTCAGCTAGTATATTAGGTCTGAGACCTGTCAGCTGTTCCTAATAAACATTCATCTTAATTCCACAGAATATTTATACTCTTTCCACAGATTATCCAACATTGCCTTAAAAGAGTTTAGAGATGGGGCATTCACTATTGATGATGGTAGTTTATTCCATGTATTCACCACTCTATTACTAAAATAATTTTATCTTGCATTTGCTTTACAAAATTATTTTAAGAGTTTTAATTTATGACTCCTGGTATTGATATTTTAAGCAATGTTTAGTAGATCAAAGTTCGTAGAATAAAATCCATGTGTATATTTGTAGACTTCAATCCTATCCCCTCTTGTACGTCGATAAACCAAACTTGGTAAGTCAATCCTCCTAAGTCTTTCTTTATACGAAAGTTTAAAAAAAATAATTCATTACCTTAGAAGCTCTCCTTTGAGAGGTTTATGTCCTTGATTAGTCTTGGACTCCAAACCACATTAGCAAATTCCAAATGAGGTCTTATCAATGCAATGAATAAATTCTTCAGCATTTCTTTATCCATATATTCATATGACCTTCGTATTAATCCTAATATATTGTTTGCTTTATTTACTTGTATTTCTATGTGTTTTTGGGAAATTTTAGTTGTTTCATTTTATAATTAATTTCAGCAGAAACCTTTTATCAAAGTGTGCCGTGGGTGTGACGCTAAACTGATGGTGAGTCTCCATTCCTGAAGATTTGGGGAGTGCTGAATACACCTGTGGGGATTAAAATAAAAAAAATAAAAAACAACAAATTCCCTTGGACCTTCACCAGAAGGACCATCCGCGCATGTGCGATAAAAAGACTGTCCCTCGACGCCCAAAAGAATATCTCGGCCATTCGAGTCGAGACCGTAACTGTGTCTAATCGCTCCTAGTATCCAGGAAGATATTCCCTTGCTACAGGTGACTATGACCCGGTCAATAAAGCCTAAGTAATAAAACTACTACCCGCCTTTGTGTCTTTATTTTTCATTCTTTAAATTTTTTCTTTTCAGCGCGACCACCAAATGAAATGGGGTAGAAAGCGAAAACCCGATGAACACGCACCTAGAATATCCAGCTACATTTAAACCTTAAAACAACAAAGACTTACACATTCATTGTCATATTGTTATCAGTGGTGATACCTGTTAGGATCTCATCTGTGGGTCAAATAGATTATATGGAAATAGATATAACAGTAGAGGTACTATTCAACTGAGAGTTGGGAGATGATGCGTTTCATGACTTTTCCAAGGGTATTAGTCCGAAAGGAAACAATTTCGTCCTAACCTTAGAGAAAAGTTTAAAATAGGAACAGATAACAGTATTTAAAGGAGTGATCATTAAAGAATAAGAAGAAGAAGAAGAATGTGGAATAGGAGGAGGAGGAGAAGAAGAAGAAGAATGGGGAATAGTAGGAGGAGAAGAAGAAGAAGAAGAAGAAGAAGAATGGGGAATAGAAGAAGAATGAAAGAAGAAGAAGAAGAAGAAGAATGAGAAGGAGAAGAAGAAGAAGAAGAAGAAGAATGAGAAGGAGAAGAAGAGAAGAAGAAGAAGAGAAGAAGAAGAGAAGGAGAAGAAGGAGAAGAAGAATGAGAGAAGAAGAAGAAGAAGAAGAAGAATGAAGAGAAGAAGAATGATAAGAAGAAGAAGGAGAGAGAAGAAGAAGAAGAGAAGAGAAGAAGAATGAAGGAGAAGAAGAGAGAGAAAGAAGAGAAGAAGAAGAAGAAGAAGAAGAAGAAGGAAGAAGGAAGAAGAAGAAGAAGAAGAAGAAGAAGAAGAAGAAGAAGAAGAAAGAAGAAGCCTGAAAGAAATAGAAGAAGAAGAAGGAGAAGGAGAAGAAGAAGAATGAAAGAAGACGAAGAAGAAGCATGAAAGAAGAAGAAGAAGAAGAAGAAGAAGAAGAAGAAGCCTGAAAGAAATAGAAGAAGAAGAAGAAGAAGAAGAAGAAGAAGAAGAAGAAAAAGAAGAAGAAGAAGAAGAAGAAGTAGTAGTAGCAATGATAACATTACAGTTTATTAAACGAGGAAAATTACTGTAATGGTTTTCGACTTCAAAAGGTTACTGTAAAAAAAAAAAAAAATAAGGTATGAGCGTTTTTGAGATAGAGAACAAATTCCCATGATGCTCTGCGTTTGTTTTGTGTTGAGATAATATTTTGATTAAAATACGCCTTTTTATGATCGTTCAAGTCTTTGGCTTGGGTTTGTTAATAGCGCCGAGAGAATACACGAGGGAAAAGTCGCAATGAGAAAGAACAACCAAAAAAGCAAATAGAATAAATAAAATAAATAAAACAAATAAAATAAAATAATTCAAAGAAGCTATTAATACCCCAATGTGTCTGCACAAAGTAATAGTTTGTGACGTGTTGCACGCTTACATAATTCCGTGATGTTTATTTATTTCGCCATTATTCTAATACAGGCGAGTCTCCAGGGAATGAAAAATATAATGAAGAATGCTATGCACACAGAAATATACTCGAAGTTTGACTTTAAAGTTATTTCTGTATTTTTAATAAAGTAAATAAGTAAACATTCTAAAAAAAAAAAAGAGACGATACCTCTGTTGTAGCTTGTTCTAAAACACGCATAGTATCCGTCAAAAATATGCCAATCCTAGAATACGTTGATTGTAAAAGATCTCAAGTGGCTTATTGTCGGTATCAACCAGGGTAATTTATGAGGAAGTGCGTCCCGGTCTCCTGCCTCAAAAACCGCTACCCGGTGACTATCAAAATAACAACCCCAGCTCGTCGTAATTCTTGTTTATTTATCGTAATTTGTAGTAATTCTTCTTTAGATATGAAGATGGATATATAGTTTTGAATAGACTGAGATAGATAGATAAACAAACAAAATAATATAGATAGATACGAACAAATAGATAGATAGATAGATATTTTCGACAAGTAAATGTATTTGGGGGGGGGGTCACTTCTTTTTTTCGTAATTCTTGTTTATTTAAACTAAAAACAAGACATTAAACAAACATGAATAAAAAAATCTTAGTATTTAAAGTAATATAGATAAATATGAACAAATTGAGATAGATAGATAGATAGATAGATAGATATGAAGATGGATAGTTTTGAATAGACTGAGCTGGGTTGTTATTTTAATAGTCACCGGGCAGCAACTCTTGAGGCAGGAGACCGGGACGCACTACCTCATAAATTACCTCAACCAGGACAGCGAGGGAGCCTATCCTATCCATATTCGTTAGCTCTAGACTTGAGAGATTGATTTTTTTCTGAAATGGAGCGCCACACCTACCGCCATCTCCCAATTTCACCGCACGGATTAGATTACCCAATCTGTGCTACTCAAGCGCTGATTTGGCGGGTACCGGTATCGAATGAGGAACCTTTTGATTCCTAGGCGTGTGCTCCACCGACTGAGATGAACCGGCGACTACGTTGACTGTCTTCCCCCCCACCTCCCTGAAAGGTAGCTTATTCTAAAATTCACTCAGTATCCGTCAAAAACGTTACGGGCAAATCAGCTGAAAGTACAGGTCGATCTAAAGTTAAGCAGCGATAAACTTGTTCAATACTTAAATGGGTGACTCAAGCAATAGCAGGTCCTGTAAGCAACGCGTATCCTTTGTTTATGTAATTTGAATGTGCTGAATTTATTTAGTTTTGAAAAAAAAAACAAAAGTTAAATAAATTCAACACATATTGCATTGTAAATTGCCTTCAAAATCTTTATATTACACACACACACAATGCTTCAATGATACTATAAAGAAACAAACTTTATTTCAATATGCCGAGCAAGGCTTATATTTATAGTAAAAATTAAAAGAATTTCGAACATTTACCACGCGCAGGAGCAGCCGAGCCGTTTTAACATCACGGAATTAGCCGATTTAACATCACGGAAAATTTTTTTTCAAATATACGGCGTTCATCAACTTCTTAAACAACAGAAGATTACAATATCGCCGTGGGATAAGTACTATAAAAAAATCACCTAGTACTTTCAATACTTTCAACTTTCAATAACTCTGAAGATGGAATTTTACTTCCGAAAATATTTAGTTTTGAAAAAAAAAAAACAACAAAAGTTAAATAAATTCAACACATATTGCATTGTAAATTGCCTTCAAAATCTTTATATTACACACACACACACACACACACACACACACACACACATATATATATATATATATATATATATATATATATATATATACATGAAAAATGAATGGAAGTGAATCCGACAGTGTGAAATAAATATTTTAGAAAAAAACAAACACATCATGTTAAAATTTTCTGACAGAAATCTGTTTCGACCCTTTATTGAAGTGGTCTTTATCAAGAGCGAGTTGTGTATGATAGAGAGACGGTATGAGTGGACCGTTATAAGACGAAAGAGGTACAGAAACTCTTTTGAGTTTTCTTTGTGGACTATAATGCTTCTGATTTAATAAAATAAAATAAAATTTATTTTATTTTATTTTCAAAACAGAATATGCATTTTCAAAATTAAAAAAAATAAAAAAAAATAAAAAATAAAAAATTCCGGCTATAAAATTGAACGTTTCATCTGTACCTCTTTCGTCTTATAACGGTCAACTCATAGCGTCTCTCTATCATACACACCTCGCTCTTGATGAAGACCACTTCAATAAAGGGTCGAAACAGATTTCTGTCAGCGAATTTTAACATCATGTGTTCGTTTTTTCTAAAATATTTATTTCATATATATATATATATATATATATATATATATATATAATTATTATTATTTATATTGTTTTTGTTTTGCTTGAATACAATTACAACGCGTATATCGTATAAAATTCGATAATTATTGAAAATAATCATGACAAGCGAACTCGGCAAATATTGTGCCTTACGTAGAACATCGTACAGCTGTTTCAACTTTATTAAGTCTCATCAACGATGTATACTTACGATTTCCCTCCACCAGAAATCGAAACCTGGAATCCAGCACGCAGAATCAGACTCGATACTACTATACAAAGTATAGTATGTATTATGTTCTACGTATCAGTGGCCCAGGGGTAGAGTCTCTGATTCTCTGTGCTGGATTCCTGGTTTCGATTTCTGTCGGAGGGAAATCGTAAGTATACATGTCTGATGAGACCTAATAAAGTTGATACAGCTGTACTATGTTCTACGTGGCAATTAAGAGAAGGAAAACTGTTAAACTCCGCTTAAGGAATTAAGCTTGTGTCGCATCCTGCTCGTGCGTAGTGGTTGATATTATATATATATATATATATATATATATATATATATATATATATGAAAACACACATGCATGCATACAAAATACACATACACAAAAATACACTCACATACGCATAAAAACACATACATATAAACGCGCATAGGTATTTGGCCTAGTGATTTAGTGCGTCCTGGGAGGCGCATATTTGCTTTGAATGAGTCTCCGGTAAACTTGATTAGTCCCAACTAAAGTTTCTTCATCGATTGTAGGGTTTTTATTCATGATCTTGGGAAAACATTTAAGCCGTCTAACTCATACCTTGTAACATATCCGGTGCAATTCGTTTCTATGAAATTATTGAAATGTATTTACAGATAGCTTGAAATTGTGAGGGTAGAAAAAAAGAAAAATACTGGGACGCGTTGATACGATTTTACTGCGTCCTTTTAGGTTTTTGTGCGTCAGAGACGTGGGACGCGTACCTATCAGCATCTCTGTTGGCGTATTCCGTTGATCGATAAAAGAGGAGCAGCCTTCTTTTTTTCTAAAGCAAACTATGTATAAATCACTTTGTTTGGTTTTACAGCGGCGGGTGAAGTCGGGGAGGGGGGTAATGGCCTGGGCAGCGATGTGGGCAGCGGAGGGTCGGTGGCGATAGCAGCAGCAGTGTTGGTGGCCAATTTCCACTGTCGCCGCGTGAGCAACGGCGTGGGCGATGGTGGTGGCTGCGCGGATGTGGTAGGTGGTGGTGTTGGCGACCAATTTCCACCCATCCAAATGACTGCAACGGTTATCGATCATTTGGGTTTGGCCCTCACATCCGTTTGGTGAGATTACTGAAAAGCAATTTTGGATAAACTCTCAACAACTTGTGTCACAGCGTAATGACCACAGCGTGTTGTCGCCCCGTACGCGCCACCCACAAACTCCCGGGAGTGGCGGCGGAGGGCAATGCGTGCAGATGGTGTTAAGCCAACTGCATTCCAAATGTATTGCAATCGGGAAGAGTGTTGCCGGTGTGATCAATGATAAATATTTGATGATTTGATAATGAAACAGATAGATAAATAAAAAATATGGGTTTGATTATTTCACACGCGTTTTTCACACACACACGCACACACACACACACACACACACACACACACACACACACATACACACACACACACACATACACACACACTCTCTCTCTCTCTCCTCTCTCTCTCTCTCATATATATATATATATATATATATATATATATATATATCCTAGATCTACAGATCCTAGAAGCCATATGCATTAAAAATAAAAAAAACCTAACATTAATAAAATAGCATTTAAAGTCGGAGACAACGTATTAAATATCTTCAATAACTAACACTTACCTAAACCCCCTCTTAAAAATAATAGACTCTCTGAATTTGATAAAAGCATAGATAATAGAAGTAAGAATTAACTAAAAACCAAATTACGTAACCCCATGAAGACGACTGGCGAAACAGTCGAAAGCGCTCGGGAAATTAGTATGAAAAATATCATGAATCAACTCGATCCAGATTCAAAAAGGATAGCCAGAAGACTGGAAAAAATATCTATACAAAAAATGAAAAAAGAATACTCCGTGTTGTTCAATAACACATCCCTTGAGAATATATATACATATCAAACATTTTACCCTGAAGAAGACCGTTTTTCTTTGTATGCTTAAATATTTTATAATTTTCTATTGTTATCATGTTATTTTATATTTTAAATAATAAAAAATAGAATACATGCGTACATGAACAAACTCCTGACCGAAACACGTGTTGGTAACCCAAATTAAATCAATTTTATCCATTCAACATTTTCTTTCCTTTATTTATTTATCCTTTCAAACACACACACACACACACACACACACACATATATATATATTATATATATATATATGTGTGTGTGTGTGTGTATGTGTGTGTGTGTATGTGAAATGAATGAAAAAATCTTTTCCAAAGGACATCTCCCAAGTGAAAATTATTTTTTTAAGAGAAATCCTTAATGGAAAATCCTTTTCATTTTACTGTAATCTTTTGAAGCATTAAGTCAATATAGTTAATATATATGCATATATTGAAGAAGATAATAAGAAACTTAAAACTTAAAAATCAAAACTGAAAAATAATTTAGGAGCATACGCAAAGACTTATATATATATATATATATATATATATATAATATATATATATATATATACTCTAGACAAAACGTGACACGTTGGGTCACTCATTGAGCTCTAGGTAGATAATTGGGATTAGGGCAAAGTGAGTTTGCAAAGGGAATTAACTTAAGAATAAATAAATACGACTTGAGAATAAAAAAAAAACATTAAAATCATTTTGTAAGATTTCTAAGAAATTTGATATATTGATAAATAAAAGATATAATGCACTAGTTATTTTATTAAAAAAACTTTTACATTTTTTCAGGTCAGTTAACTTTGAACCACGTATCTTTGAGGCGTAACCCATATTCTCAAAGATACGTGGTTCAAAGTTAACTGAACTGGAAAAATGTAGAAGTTTTTAAATGAAATAACTAGTGCATTATATCTTTTATTCATTAATATATCAACACTGAAAATTTCATTAAATTCGGTTAATTCACTGATTTTTGGTATTTTTTTTCCTTCGGCAGGATGACATACGATAGTGGGATTTATGTCTGTTAAGTTCAATTTAACTAATTATTTTAAAGGCCCTCTTCAAGATTATCTTCCCTCCGAAGATTGCAGGTAAGTAAATGTTTTCAGAGAATTTATCCCGACGGTATAATGAATGAATACAAATGCACCAACTAATATGGGACAAAAAATAGCTTAAATCACTGTTCATTTCATTCTAGATAAATAAAGAGTCACTCTTCGCCTAATACTACTTCTGTCCCATAAGTAATGTTACATTAAATAAAATAAATATCTATACAAGTATACCAATTATTATGGGACAAAACAGTTTAATTCATTGTTCATTTCTGTCTGAATAAATGTTGTTTCACTCTCAATATTTGGAGGTTTGGGGAATGTGGAGCACCCCTTCATCACCATTGCTCCCTGGTCCACTATGACCCGGAGTTGTAGTACCTGTTAGTGTCCCATCTATGGGTTAAATAGAAAAATGTATTTATAAAAAAATTGTATTATCCATTAAGAATTGATTTATTTCAAAACTTTATCGGCATTAAATGATCCACGAGGTTGATATGCCGTAAAACAAAACAAACCAAACAAACCAAATCACTCCAAATAATTATTGAACACACCAAACCACACATTTTGAAGAAAATAAACGTTTCATTCATTGTCTTGCTAAATAACAGTTCAGTTCGATAGTTTCTGAACATACTCCGAACTTTGAACGTTTCTTCCGTTGTTCGTTTCTGCCCTGGTAAATACACAGTTAGCCTTGATAGATTTTGAAGGCATCTCATAATTTGTAGAAAATTAACGTTTCATTCAATATTTTTCTTTTTTTTTTGTTTTTTTACGGCATATCAACCTCAGTGGGTCATTTAATGCCAATAAGTTTTGAAATAAATCAATTCTTAATGGATAATACAATTTTTTTATAAATACATTTTTCTATTTAACCCATAGATGGGACCCTAACAGGTACTACACTCCGGGTCAGAGTGGACCAGGGAGCAATGGTGATGAATGGGGTGCTCCACATTCCCAAAACTCCAAAACTGGAACCTCATCATCAGATAGAGTTTAACGTCATTCCCAGGACATGTAGACCCTCAGTCACCACCTTCTAGCACCCATATGATAAAAAGGGTTTGGGGCTTGTCATAAGGGAAATAGGGTTGGGAAAATCCTATAGGTGCTAGGGCTTGACGTGACCAGCCGATTGATCGGAGGGGGCCTCTCCGACCGCCCGTCTAGCCCAAGATAGGGCCAAAGTGGAGTATTGCAAGTCATGAACTGCTCATCCACCTGGGCTCTATCCTTAAGCATCACGGGTCGCCACCCACGGCCAACAGGTGGCCCCATTGGGGGAGTCTTACCCCTCTGCAGAGGGGCAATTGGTGCATTCTAACGCCCCAGACGACAGGGCGGTGTTTATTTCTGCCTTGGTAAATACACTTTCAGTCTCGATACTTTTTAACATACCTCGTATTTTTCAAGGAAGTTAACCCTTTCTTTAATTTTTTTTTAATGTTATTTCTGTCTTGGTAAATAGTCTCGATACTTTTTGAACGCATCTCGCACTTTAAAATAAATGAACGTTTTATTTCATTTTCTCATCTGTTTTGGCAAATACAATTTAAAAAATAGTTTAACTTTTCAATCTTAAGAACGTCTTGAACGAACGAGAAAATTTGTCTTATTTTTTTTAAACTTAATTTTTAATTTGATGATTAGGTAATTTAACTTAAAAAGACTTTAAACTCTTGAACAATCAATAATATTTAAACAATCAAGCAAAGCATGGAAAACTATTTTTTTTACCTGGAAACACGTACATTGTTAAAGTGTTAATTATTTGCCCAAAGACACACCTATATTACACATTAAATAAGTAAAAAAAAAGTTTTTGTCTCACAATTTTAATAAATTCTAATTATCTATTTATTTCTTCTCCCTAATATTTGTTTCTTTTGTAAACTCGTGACTATCACCGGGGGTGGGGTTCCTCAAACGTTTTTGTAACTTGAACCCCCTCCCCCCAAAAAAAAAAAACTAGAATAATTTAAGTTTTAATCAATTATGTAATAAATTACCACTAGTGAGTGAATATTGAGATTGAATTAGTATTTTGTCTTCTTTTTAAATGTTGTGTTTATTTAAAGTTAAATCACATGAAAAAAATACATGCGAGTAAATCTGTGTTTTGTTTATTATTTTTGTTTTTATCTTTTTATTATTAGTTGTAATAATATACAAGTAATCTCATTTATCACATATTTTTCACACATCTCTGATGCAAGGAAATTTTCTCATCTGTTTTGGCAAATACAATTTCAGTCTTAATGCTTTTTTAACACACAATGCATTTCGATGTTTAGCATTTCAAGTAATTCCGTTCTATGAAGGCCTTGACAAGTCGATATGAATAATAAGCTATCGCAGCTGCCATTATTGTTATCTTCATCACAATTCTAGAGAGATTGAAGTGGAACAAGAATGTATTGTGTCGCTTTTGAAGTAGGGCGGGAAAAAGAAGCAACATGTGATATATTAAAATGATATTTCGCTCGAGAACATGGCCGACCGAAGCCGTTGAACGAGAATATCGCGAGAAAATGGATTTGGCGGCAAATGCAAACTGAAGTGTAACAAAAAAACAAATTATTTAATAAGAAGTAGTTCTTCCCTTCACCTGAACAACAGCAACTACAAGATACAACTAAAAGTCTACGACCTACTGGAGTCGTTGCGTTGGCACTGGGAAAGGCGTTTGAATTTGTTCACTCTTCCCAAGGGTATTAGTCCAAAATTGAACGTAATAACATGAATGGAGTTCGAACTCGCTTATTATGATGTCGCAGTCCACCTCTCTATCCGTTACGTCATGGAGACAACCTCAGATTGCAGAAGAATAGTAGTAGTACATATTAAACTATAGCTGGGGAGGATGAAAGGCTCCATACCTTTCCCAATGGTATTAGTCCAAAAGTTAACGTAATAGCACGATTGGGATTCGAACTCGCTTACTACGATGTCGCTATCCAGCACTCTATCCATTACCTCATGCTGTCAACCCCAGATTGTAAAAGAATTATAGTAGTACTTTTTAACCTATAGCTGGGGGATGAAAGGGTTCATACCTTTCCCAAGGATATTAGTCCAAAAGTGAACATAATAGCGCGACTGGAGTTCGAACTCGCTTACTACGATGTTGTAGTCCAGTACGTTAGCAACTAAGCGACAGGGATATCATCAGACCCTTATAATGTCAAGAACCAAGGGAATGTCAAAGTTTAAGTACCGGACATGTATGCCGGATAAAGGGGGGTACCTTTATGAAAAATTGTGATTTTGTGAAAAGTACCTGGTATCTATTACTTAAGCATAACATTTATTATCTACATGTAGATATGATATGAATAATCCATTTATATATCAAGATAATAATGGAGATTGTCTGTATTTCTGTCTGTAACAAAAACTATGTCATAGCTCTACGTCACAGATTATGTCACAATATTCTTATGCTATATACACCCAAAATTTGAGTAAGCAATTTTAAAAATTGTTTTTTACTCTCGTCTTTTTTTTTTTTTTTTTTACAGTAACAAGAAGTTTAACTAAAAAGTTTACAAATAAATAAATACCTAAGATTTTGTGGAAAATTGATGTGGAAAATATTCAAAATAATTGTTTGATTATTACATGCACGCAGCATTTTATTTGAGAGGGACGGGGCTCAGTTTTCATTTCAAATTGTTTTATTTTTTTTTACTCCTGTAGCGTTAGTTTCGTATTTGCCTGTGAGAGTTGTCTGCCCGTTTAGTTTGCTGGTGCCCGCTAGGGGCCGGTTATATTTAAGCGCCTGGTTCAAATGCTTCTCTCTCTTTTCCTGGTTCCTCGACCTACGAGACACATGGGGTAGACACGGTCTACCCCTTCTCATTGGGGCTTTTGGCCCCCCTTACATTACTGTAAGTTATTTACAGCATGGACTATTCTTAGTCTACATGTAACTTTGTTTTACCTATGTATTATGTGTCTTGTTATATCCATGTGCTGTATACGTATTAAATGTTTTGTTTATCAAACCTTTGTCGGAGTCTTGTATTCAAGTATATATAACTTTGAATCCTTTTTTACACTCCTTTAATAAATATGAGGATTTTGCTTACTTATGATACAAACCCTCTGACTTTGAATTTTTAACTCCCACCCTATCAGGAAATGTCTTTCAAAAATTCATTTTTACGACGCCCAGAGGGTGTTTTCTGTTGCTAGTCTAGATAATAAATTAAGATAATTTCTAATTTACTATTCCAGTTTTTTAAATGCATGTCACTATTTCATTATTTCTATCAACTTTAACTTTTAACTTAACTAATCAAGTCATTTTAGAATTTAATAAAGATATACAGCTCATTCAACTGTGGCTAATGGAAATCTAATAAATTGCAATAGAGTTATCAGAATAATAATTGATTAGAATAATTTTATTCATTTTGTTATTGTCAAAAAGACTTAAATTACAAAAATACTAATAGTACAATTTATTCGCTTGGTAACCTAAAATCAGGATTTGCTGGTACCTTAGAGGTACCTGATACGTTTTACAATATTACAATTTAAGAAAAAAGGGGACACATCCTTTTCGGCGTACATGTCCAGTATCAAAACTTTTACCCCTCCCAGGACTCCAGATGCAAAATAAATTCGTTATTGTTCCTTTGAATTCTTAAAAAAAATGTTTAAATCTCTAATTGTTTAAAATTTAATGCGGAATGTATTAAAAATTAAAAAAAAAATTTAATGATGTTTTCTGGTCCTACTTTACTAATGTTTTTCTTTATCTTAAAAAATCTCTTTTTTTGTATAAATAAAAACCTGTAATAGAAGTGACAGTTACTTACCAGGAGCTAAACGTGTTCGCTGTCTCGCGTTTCAATCTACTCTCTGAGAGCCGTTCGCCAAATTGCCATTCTTATGCTGCAGACTTATTTGAATAAGATGGCAGCAACACATTAAAAAAAAATAGGCAAGTGAACGTGGGGTAGCAGTTCTCCTACAGGCTTCGCATGCGTGACGACGAAGGACTTGACACCCTGTTATAGTCTTTACTCCTTGTGTGTACTGAAGGTTTTGTTTGGTGGTGTGGATAACAAATCCTGATCTAAAGTAAAAAATCAAAGATTGTGAATTTACGAGATTATCGTAGCAGCTTCATTATGTTTTCTTCTAGTGAGCCGTACTGTTACAAAACCTCAAGTTAATTCAATGTATAAAAGATTTCAAATTTTATTATTGAAAAAAAACAAAAAAAAAACAAACAACAAAAAACACAAGACATTTTTAAGTGTCTCTGAATTGCAGGTTCAATCCTGGCCAGGGGCAGCAGTAACATAGAATAATAATTAACACAGCTTAACACCTGTACCCCAGCTATGGTTAGCAGAATGAGAACAGGATACCTCCGTGGACTGAATAAAGGGTTAGGTTCAGAGTTCCGTGATAGCTCCCGATTACGACATGAAGGTTCCCGATTACGACCAGAAGGTTCCCGAGTTCGAAAATAAATTTCCAGAGTCCGAGATGGTTCCCGAGTCCGACAAGAAATACCTGAAGAAGGCCGGAGGGCACATCGGCCGAACCGTTGTACAGATAACAATGAAGATGAGGACAATAGTCCGAATAATGCAGATAATACTAATCATCAAGCCTCATCTAAAAAATTCAGAGAAATAGAAAAAAGTTATTTGAGATATATTTATTGAAAAATGTCCATAATAATTTATTGTAAAATAAAATTATTTAAGAATTCAAATGGAAAATAAACTTATTTTCCCGTAAAAAAAAGATCAAAAGAACGTACCGGCGAATTTGAAGGAAGCACCCCTTTAAAAATACGCAGAAAAATTCAGAAGTTCGTATCTTGACAACAACTACCGTATTTGACCGCATATAAGACGCACGGGCATATAAGACGCACCCCCATTTAAGCAGGTCAGATTTAGGAAAAAAAGGTTTTAGTGTATTTAAACATACATTGCTGAAAACAGTCTAGCTGTGCATTACACAAGCAGAAACATAGCTGTATAAAAGTAATTTGGCAGTACAGGCAAGCAATAAGCATACACAAGACATCTCAATAGCAGGAAATAATAATAGAAATAAAATTGATAATAATAATAATAATAATAATAATAATAATAATAGAATTAATAATAATAATGATAATAATAATAATAATAATAATAATAGAATTAATAATAATAATAATAATAATAATAATAATAATAATAATAATAATGATAATTAGTAATGTTATAGTTATTATTAGTATTATAGTTATTATATTATTACTATTAGTAATAATAACAAAACATTGGACACGAAAATAAAGGATGCATGGAGGTTAGGGTAGGTAAAAGTACTGAGCGTAAACTGGGTTAGTGAGCATCATAGAGAAGATTAGCCTAGGCCTACGGGAGGTCTCAAACTTCATCTACGATGTATAAGATGCAGGACAATTTTTTGAGCCAACGTTTTGGAAAAAAGTGCCTCCTATATGCCGTCAAATACGGTATATAAATACACTTCCTTCGGCATTAGAAAAATCCTCACTGAAATTCTAAAATCATCTATAAAAATAAGAAACGCCTCCAAATTCTTGAGGCGATATGCATAAAAATAAAAAACCTAACATTAATAAGATATAATTCAACAAGTCATAATATACTAAATAGTAGAAGTTTGGAAAAGATACAAATCAAGATCAAAAAGAAGTAATGTTCAATGTTATTTAACAACACCTGCCTACAAATAACTTGCTGCTAAAATATACAACATTATACACACACACACACACACACACACACACACACACACACACACACACACTAATATATATATATATATATATATATATATATATATATATATATATTACAAGGTATTAAAAAAAAGATTAATCCATTCTTGATAGGGAAGTCAACGTTTAAATGTTTCGGTTCATACCAAACATTTATGAAGTCAATACAATAGGAAGGAGAAACTTGTTGTCTGAACACTGATGGGTGATTTTTTAAAAACTAAGGTGAATTGGGAAATGTACATTACATTTCCAATTCCAGTCATATATATATATATATATATATATATATATATATATATATATATATATATATAATATATATATATATATATATAAGTAAAGAAATAACAAAAGACTTAGAGATTTAGCATTATAGTCTATTTCAGGGAGCTTAGACAAAGTGTCTAAATCTCCCGACTCAGCAGATGAGTCGGAAGATTTAGACTATTTGTCTAAGCTCCCTGAAATAGACTATAACGCTAAATCTCTAAGTCTTTTGTTATTTCTTTACTTGTATATTTGCTCTGTGACTCTAACATTAAGAGCATACATTGAGCTCTCATACTGCGACTTGGTTTAAAAAAAAATAAAACTCTTGTGTCGTAAGGAAGATTTCTTTGGACTTTTGGATATTATATATATATATATATATATATATATACTTCATTTAAGAGTTGGTACGGAAAAGTTCTCAGCTCAACCAACTGGTAAATAAACTATATATATATATATATATATATATATATATATATATATATGTATATATATATATACTTCATTTACGAGTTGGTACTGAAAAGTTCTCAGCTCAACCAAGAGAATAACATAGTTATTAAATACAATTGGCACATAGTTTCACAAGTTTCTTTAACTCGTTCAAAAAGTATTACAATTGAACTGTATTTACCAAGACACAAATGAATAATGAACGAAACGTTAATCTTAATCAAAATACGAGCTGTGTTCAAAAAGTATCGAGACTGAAGCTGTATTATCTAAACTGAAATGATCAAAGTTTTTTAAAATATAATTTTCATCTTGGTTTGTCTGGAAACTTTTCAACACTCCTTCATATGTGTTGTATCGTTGAGGTGGTAAAAGATACACAGAGAAATAGTGCGCTTGAGATATATTTTATTCAGCACTTGTATCTGGTGCTAACAGATACTTATACATAAAACCAAGGAGTTGAACAATTCACAAATACAACTTTACAAGAATGAGGAGGGTCCAATGAATGTAGTCAAACGCAGTGATTTTGTCCGAATATAATTTTCCGTCTCTATCACTGCTACGTCGACTATTATAAGCTATGAGCCAGTCAATCCTGTAGGGGTGTAGGGAATTATCTTCCCTTTGCCTGGAAGAGTTATCTTCCCGCTGTGTTGCCGTTTGTTGCCACTAGGGGACCTCTGGTATATAAGCGGCTGATTCAAATGCTTCTCTCTCTTTTTCCTTACTGCCTCTGAACGAGTACATGGGTTAGACTTATGTCTACCTCCTTCTCGGTGGGGCTTTGGCCCTCCTTACATTACGGTAAGTCTTTTATACAGCATGGACTATCCTTTAGTTCCATGCCTGTAACATTTATATTTTATGTACATTTGGGTATCTCGTTTATACCTAAATAGTGTATCTTGTATTTACCTTTCATGAATGTGTCCTTTTATCTCTACTCTTATATCTTATTTGTATCTTATGTATCTATATACTTTATATATCTTATCATTACCATGTGCTGTACACCTATTAAATGTTTTGTCTCACAACGTGTCGGAGTTTATTGTTTCAACTAGTTGTGACTTTGTTATAAATTTAATTTCTACAGGGGTGTTAACTCCTCTACAACAATATGTTTACTGTCTAAATGCATTTCTAAGTCAGTAAGCTTTTATAATTTTCTTACAGATATAATATGATTGTCAAGTTGAAACACCATGTGTCCCATTCATGGTTCAATCTTTATACTTTTGAACACGACTAAGTTATTTTTAATATATAATTTTCATCTTGGTTTTACAGGGAACTTTTCATCACTCCTTCATATGTTGGCTGTCTAAATGTATTTCTAAGGAAGTAAGATTTTATGTCTTTTTTTTTATAGATATAATTTAGTTGTCGGGTTGAAACAAGAAACCAGCGATCGTCCAAAATGTCTTAGGTAGAAATTGCAGAAACCTTTTTTTCTTTCTTCTTCTACTTGAATAAACATAGAGTCCCTGATAAAAGGAAACGTACTTATTCTATGAATATAAAGTAGACTTCATTTTCCTTTTTTTTTTTTTGCATCCGGGACTCTTAGACTTGGCCAGAAGCCAAAATAAAAAAAAGAAATTTGGCGGGAAGGCAAACCAGAGAAAAGGGGGGAAATGTAAGTAAGAAGGTATGCAATAGCAGAAACAATCACAAAGTGCTTTTAAGGGGTTCGGTTTGTTTGTTGGAAGTGGACAAGAAAAAGCAATTACTCTTCGTACATGCAATATGTTTCTGTTCTCTTTTTTTGTTGTCCTTTTTATTCGTCTGTTGCAAAATGCAATACTGCAATATACTGCACATTCCAAATGCACATTTTTTGTTTTGTTTCTTTTTATCCTTTTCTTTCAATTAAGCAGTAAAAACCAAGTTAGAAAATTACTTACTCAGAAATGTCCACAAACTCCACAACCTTTAAGTTAACTAACTTTTTTGTTGATTTGCTTGGTTTGTTGGTTGGTTACCAAATCTCGTATATATATATATATATATATATAATATATATATATATATATATATATAAATTAAACAAAAGGCACATCTCTGTTTAACAATTTTATACATCACCCCTCTGATGATGGCACTTCGAAGTGCGAAAGTACTCGGGAAGCTGAACTTTGTGGTACTTATCAACATTCCATCTACTAATTCACATGGTAAATAAAGTGGCCAGATAAGATGGTCAGAAAAGTATAAAACACCAACTATTCAATTTTTTTTAATAGGTCCCACGGAGATCGTGCCTTCCGGTTTTGTTCCTTAGTCTAACATACCGTCATTAGACTGCTCCATTCCTTTTTCTTTAGGGTCTCAAACTTTCGTCCGGATGGTACTGGAGTTTGGTAAAGTGTAAAGAGGAAGTGCTGGCCAAACACACCATCACACACTATCATCCACTACACGACACGAGCGCGTCATTATATTGGTTATTGTAACTCTTCTAGTAAACTATACCATATATTTCGTTTAACTTGAAGATGTTATTTTATAGTTTTATTTAGCTTTACATTTATTTACTCTTGTCTTAATTTTCCTAGCTTTTACCTGTGCTATTCCTCGATGTGCCCACCTTCTCTGTTTAGTTAGTCGAATGGTTTCCTGACTTAAGTTTCTCTTACAGTAGGCAATTTCTGGGTATTCTTATAATTTTCGAGAACTTTTAAATGGTTTTTATAAAAATCCAGAAGTAAAGTAGTATTTTATACTTGTTGCTTGGTGGATTTTTAATGGTAACTCGATTATACATTAACATATATATATATATATATATATATATATATATTTTTCCTATTATTAATAATGGCATGTATCTCCGGTAGTTTGTCTGTACTGTCTTTAATATCAGTAAACTAATATCCCTACTCAAAGTTGTCACTAACCTCTTGTGTTACTTATTTCTCATCATTCTATTGCTCTTTGGATTCCTGATCTGCCTTCGTGTTGCCTTTTCTCCTTTTTTGGTTTATCTATTTCTTTCTGGTGTCTGTTTCTTTTTAATCCCTTTCCTTTTTTATCCCTACTGGTGGCTCCTTTTTGTTTTCCCCTCGTGTGAGCTAGTTTATTCCCCTTCTATTACTTTTCCCTCCTTTTTATATACGGCTCCGGCCCTCCGGGGGCGGGCCTACAGTTTTACCTGACAAATGTCCTGTGATTCTTTAACCGAACTCCACACTTGTTTTTCCCTCCCGTTGGCGGTTCGGCGTGCCCCGGTCCCGTTTTAGGTCTTCCGAGGCTACCACCTTTCCGCTGGTGAGGGCTCTGCGCACTACGCTTGTACTCATGCCACCTGCCTCTCTGTGCGATCGCCGTCTTCTGTGCCGACCCTCTCTCGTCTCCCTGACTCGTGCTGCCTGGGCGCTATCTCCCCCGACTCCCACCCGCATCGTTCTTTGTGGCTTTTTTTTTTCTGCCGACTTCTCTCTTTCTCTCTTCCAGCCTGTAGCTCAATTCTTGGCTGGACGTCATCTGCCCTATGCCCCTCTGTGCTCTCCCTGTCCAGCGGGGGGGTCCGTTAGGTTGGCCATATTTTCCCTTCCTGCCCGTCCTTGTCACTTTCTTCTTCTTCTGGGGTTTTTTACACCCTGGACTTCTTCTTGTTTTGTGGCGCCCCTTTCCCCCCTTCCTGCTCTTTTCTTCTGCCCTGCTTTTCTCGCACTGAGGCGCTTCCTGCTTTTTTTCTTTTGTCTCCTTTCTCCGCCTTGGCAGCTCCTCTTTTCCCTTCTGTCCCCCTTATTGATTCTCTTGTTTCGTTCTTCCTCTTGTCGTGGCTGTCATTCCAACCTCGTCCGTCTTTGGGGCTCGCGCCTCAGGTCTTCCACCTAACTACCTGCGTGTTTTTGCCCATCCGGGATGCGCTTCCCTTCTCTGCTTC
>CM042167.1:74511662-74546662 GCA_023376005.1 Doryteuthis pealeii
ACCAATTACTAAAAAGTATAATATAAATACACGATATGTACAACTTCCTAACGTTAGGCAGGACATAACTCCAGACGGGTTGATATGCCGTTAACATCAATGAACAACAACAACAACAAACAACAACAACAACAAACGTAGGATTGGTTCACAGTCAAAAAAAAGATAGCACAGGTGTTTTGCGTAGTGAATTTTCAGTGTAAACAAGTGACCTATGCGAGGGCCACTGCCAGTGTCTTACGGTATAGTAATGGGAGAGTCACTACGAGCGGTTTAAAGAAGGCAAAGTGTTAAGTAGCAGTATACAACAATAAAGGTAATACTGCCAGTTTATGTAATCATATCATAATGGAGATTGTGTGATTTCTGTCTGTAACCAAACTATATCACTATCAAGTCACAATTCCTCTAGGTATTTTACATCATATTCTCTACGATTTTTTTTTTATTTAAACCTCAATCATTAGTAAAATTGTTCTACATAATTAATACTATTGACCACATCTACATCTATTAATAATGGAGATTCGCTTCCGGTTTTTGTCTGTAACAAAAACTACGTCACTGCTTACGTCACATTACCCAAAATCGTCATAACATAGAATAAATACACTCAAAATTTGAACATGCAACATTAGACAGTCCTCATTGTTTTTTTAAAAACAAGTTTTAATAAATACATCGCTGGTATTATATATCTATATATAGTTTGTTTTATTTTAATACATATTTACAGTTTACATTTCAAATTGTTTTATTTTTTTTAATCCTTTAATGAATTTGATGAGTTTACTTACTTAGGGTACAAACTCGCTGACAATGAATTTTTATACTCCCACCCCTCAGGCAATATGTTTCAAAAATCTATTTTTACATCGCCCGGAGGGTGTTTTTTAATTTGTACTAGTCTAGATAATAAATTAAGATAATTTCTAATTTACTAATAACATGCAGGGGTGAGAACTCGAAAACAATAACGCTAATCAGTTTCAATCGATGATAAAAAGAGAGATTTTGATATTGATTAATTTCATAAGCTGTAACTTAAATTGGTCAAACCTTCCCTTTCTTAAAAATCTTACAAAATGATTTTGATGTTTTTTTCCAGCCGTATCTATGTCCTTAAAAATTTAATTCGCTTTGCAAACTAACCTTTCTCTAATCTCAATGATATACCCAGAGCTCAATGGGTGACCGAACGGATCACATTTTTCTGAATATTAGTTTTTTTAAAGTTACGTACAGTATTTCAGCCACCATCCTTGGCCTTGTTGTAAAAATTCAGTAAATTCAGAATTTCAACAATACTTTATTCGTCTCCTGAATTGTGCCAATTTTTATCAGACTTTGCTCCAACCCCAAATCCATGGACCCTATTAAGAAAGATATAAATACTCATTTATAAATAAACAACAGAGCAGATACTGCTCAGTGATTGGATAAGAGGTTCCTTTCCTGGTCACATTTCGGGAGTCTATATTTGTAGATTATACACCACCTTATATCAATAAATGGGCACTTCACTGTAATGGTTCAAGCTATTAAGCAGACCATTGTTAGTGAGTTATTCTTAGCCCCATACTTCTGGCCTTGTGCCATATAAGCTTAAGCTATAAATAACTATATAATTAAAGGCATTACTGTGGTCAGATAAATTTACAAGCTAGCTTTAGCAGACCATTGTTACTGAGTTCATTTCATTAGCCCCTCTTTCATTGGTTTCCAATTAACTAAGCTTAGTAAATAACTATATAATAAATTACTTCATGTAATGGTTAGCAAGCTTTAGCCAGACCATTTTTGAGTTCATTTCAATGGGTGCCCCATACTTCTGGCCTTTACATCTAAGCTCAGCTTAGTAAATAAACTATTGCAATAAATTACTTCACGTGGTGTAATGGTTAGCAAGCTAGCTTCGCAAACCATTGTTAGTGAGTTCGATTCTCATTGGAAGCCCCATACTTCTGGCCTTGTGCCATAGCTAAGCTTAGTAAATAACTATATCCAATAAATCCCAACAGTTTATTTAAGTTACGTATATTAATTATCTTTAAAATAATACTTTTTAGATATTTTTAAGATAATGGTGACTATATTATAAAATGTTTCAATGATTATAGTAGTTATTTGAATGTAAAGTTTTGGCGTTTTAAAAAAATCTTATTTCTGTTTTTCTTCTTAGTTGGCCTGACTCCAAAGGAAAATTGAAATAAGAGATTGAATATGAATTGTAAGCTAAAAAGAAATAAAAACAGAATAAAAAAAAGGAATAAAATTATTTCAAAGTATTTATTGAATTTTTTTTGGATCAAGTTAGATGAAGAATCAGGGAGAAAATAAAAGAAAACAATTATTTTTCTTTTCTTCGTTATTTGTTCGTCCAACTTTTTGTAGTTTTACACTTCATTAAACCTCATGAATTAAAAAAAAAACATTCAAGTCGCATTTTAGTAATGCCAGTAAAACTTTTTTTGTCTCTTTTCTATGCCAAACCAAATGAAAAGATCGTTAGAGAGCTCTACTCAGAAGTAATTGAACAAACAGAAATTGTACATCTATTATTATTCTAAAGGTGAGTGATTCAATGATTGTTAGTGTTGTACCGGCCGTTCCTACAGTGGAGAATATACACTGGTTCTCACTATAAATAGTGAGACACCGAGTGAAAAGGTTGTACTGTTACCGTTTAGCGACAAGCTAGTCGTTCTTGTACCTTATTGTAAATACACTTGTCTCATTTTACCCTACCTCGACCTGACTTCTTTTTTACTGTTGAACTAACATCACAACAGTTAGTTAAAATGATAAAGAATAAGAATAAGAATATATCTTATTATAATGGAGATTGTGTGGTTTTCTGTCTGTATCTGAAACTATATTATAACTCAAGTCACAATTTCCTTAGTTATTTATGTCACATTCTCCATGGTTTCATTTTTATTTAAACCTCAATTATTAATTGTTTTACCTCATTAATATTGTTGGTCTTATCAACGTACTGGTAATGTGCAATTATATTTATATATACAACAAAATGGCGGTTTACTGCGTGAATGGGAACGCTAATTTGCATATTGATGTTAAAAATTTGATTTTAATAAATATATGCTTAGTATTATTGATTTCTAAATTTTTGGTTTTATCTTAATGAAAATGAACAAAAATCTCGGAGATAAATCTTAAAACAAATCTGTTGAGTAACTGGCCGTCATCCTTGGTTCCAGTTGTAAAAGAACTTAAAGTAAACAAGTGAGGAAACCAATAAGTCCTTGTGGGATAGTGTCCTTTAGGTCCGACGTCCGAGTGTGAATGAGTTAAGATTAGAATCAGGCCTCTATAAATACACCAACAGCAGCAGCAGCACTGTCAGTGATTGGATAATAGGAATCTTTCTCAGGTCACGTGATAGTCAACGAGTCTATAAGCTAAGCTTAGTAAATAACTATATACAACAAAATTCCAACAAAATCCATTACCAAGAAGAAATAACTGTAATTATTCTTTACATCCTATTTTAACTAAATTGTTAAATTAGGAAAATTTAGCAATGAAAGACGGGAGTGATGGCAGAGTAAGTTTCAGTTGTTCTATTTTTCGATTATAACACCTCTTTTTCAAATACTTTTGTCTGCATTCTTATTTAGTTTAATTCGCTTTCTAATTTCATATGATATTTTATTACATTAAAACTTAAATAGTTGCACACGGAGGGTGCATATATTTGCTAGTAATTTAAAGGCTACATGGATTCTTAGTTATGTTAGATGGAACGTATTCACTGAAAATAGATTTTTTAGATATTACCATGAGTTTAGCTCAGTCGGTAGAGCGTTGAACTAGGATCCGCAAGGTTCCTGGTTCGATTAGTTCACCGTGAGAATAAATTGTCTCAGCAAGGGATTGAACTCTACGTTAGGGCACGAGCGTCTCCCAGTATAAGTGGGAAGTATCAGTGACTTGGTCGGAGTCTTCCTTCACCAAGAGGAAGCATTGTTTGTTTCAAGTTATTCTCTTCAGTCTTCTGTCTTCCATAACTAAACCACTTGCTGGTTTAGCCTAAGGCCACAAGGCACTCAGTTACCGGAAGTAGTCATGAGAAGAGACACCAAGAGCTTGAGTGACTGAGAGGCACCACTACCACCAGGCAAACTCTCAGGCACTTGGCTTCGTTTTGTTACTTGTCCAGCCGCGGGCAGCTGTGAAAGTGCCGAATAGCGTAGGAAAGCGGACCCAGTGTGCAACTTATCTCTTAGTCTCTCTGTCTGACTAGAATAAATACATTATCTTGGCATACTAACTTTCTAAAAAAAGTTTGTACTTATTCATAAGCGGTACTCTCTCTCTCTCTCTCTCTCTCACACACACACACACACACACACACACACACACACATATATATATATATATATATATATATATATATATATATATATATATATATGTATATATATATATATATATATATATATACTCGCTAAAGTATCCATTCCATGACCGGACTAAAAAAAATAGGAACACCAAAGAGTGAGTGGGGAGAAAATAAGAGATAGGTATAACCAATTTCGGTTCATTTCTTTAATATCTCATAAAATAAAATAGGTGATTGGGAGGGGGTAGACCTCGTAAAAAATATTTCCCCTAATATATTTTCATGAAAATCGGGCCATTAATTGATTTTTAATTGCATATTTTAAAAATCCTCTTGTCGTAAGTTGTTTTTGGCTACGTTAAATTTCAGTTGATTTAACAGTGCAAAAATGAAAACATTTTCAATCATAATTTTCATTATTTCTGTGAGCTGAAAATTAAAAAAAAATCATCAGGAGTTTGTTTAATGTTTCTTCTTTCGAATGGAAAAAAATTTTCTTCTTTCGAATGGAAAATTTTTTCAAGATAATATTAATTGTTATGCAAGTTTCTTTGTGTTAAATATAGGGGTGTGTGTAAATTTAACAGGGAAAATTGGTGGTAACTAATAAGAGATAATTATTTATCAAATTTTAAAAAAATAGCTGAGAATTGTCTAATGAATAAACGGTCGAAATAAATATTATATTCGAGATGACACTAATATGAATGAATTAGAGTAACTTCTAAAGTTAAAAAAAATGTTAATAAATGATTAAAATAAATCTCGAGATAAGGGCTGAACTTGAAAAACAGTCGGAAAATTAGGGTGACCCCCCAAAAAAACAGAACCCAAATTATTTATTTATTTTCCCATTAAACTAACCCAAACCCTAAACCTAATCCTAACCCTAATCCTAACCCTAACCCTAATCGTAACCCTAAACCCCCACAGTTAAAATTAACAGTTTTATTACAAAATGTGTGGGTTCTGTTTTTTCTGGGTTACTCTAATTTTCCGTCCGTTTTTCAAGTTCAGCCGAGAAAAAGTTCGAAAGACCATTTTTGACGGTTTTTAATAAAAAAAAAAAGAGAAAAAAAGGAAGTGGTGACTTAATTTTAAAAAATCTGCCTATTTATTTATCATTAGAATTATGATAAATTAAATAAGAAATTTTCTTATTCAAGTTACGTACATTAGAATCATTTTTATTTTAAGTTTGTTTATTTTAATAAACACAAAAGAAACAAAGCTTAACATTTCAAACACTGTTTATATACGAAATGTTAAGTTCTTCATATAATTTATTCAACTACATCGTATTTTTAGTTTTTAAAATTTGTTATTGTTATTACAACTATGTGTTTGTTTACTTATTTACGAAATAAGTAGTTATATAATTTAACTACCTATTTTTGTAAAAGGCTTTTTTTCTAAAAAAAACTCTTATGTATATACGAAAAAATTAAATACTGATTAAAAACAAAGATGAGTTATTATTAAATGTTTTCGCTTATTATCAGAGGAAGAATTGAAACCATTCAGAACACTGCACTGTTGCAATCTGCCAGAATACTCAGAAGAGTCCTGGAGACCTGAGGAGACTTGCTGTCCCTCAGACTCCAGTGAAAGACCATCAGCTAACACTGATGTGAAAGCTCAAAAGGAATAATGATAATGTTTGGAAAGTCTGGAAATCAGAGGAAGGATTAATACCGTTCAGAACACTGCACTGCTGCAATCTGCCAGAATACTCAGAAGAGTCCTGAGACCTTGCTGTCACTCAGACTCCAGTGAAAAACCATCAGCTAATGCTGATGTGAAAACTCAAAAAGAAGAAATAATAATAATAATAATAATAATAATAATAATATATATATATATATATATATATATATATATATATATATATTCCTACAAAAATACCATTTTTACTTGAATTTTGAGTAGAAAGAAAGAAAGATAAAAAGAAGATCTTCTTAGAAACCATCTCTAAATTCTTCCCGAATGTTTGTGATACGAGTAGCATATTAATCAATAAACATTACTTCACGTAGGGTTAGATGCGGGCTTATACATATCTTGCCGTTTCAATTTATGTCACTTACAGCTATCCATAGATTTACTAGACTATAAAGATGACACAGCTGGGAGATTTCTCCTTTTATTAGTGGCTGCACATGTCAGATTGGCTCATATCAAATGTCCTGAATCTTTCTTTTGCACCAAACTGTAAAAGATATTCTCTACTCTAGTCCACAAGGTTTTCTTGGTTTCTATTTTCTTGTTTTGTTTGTTTGTTTTTTTGTCTTTTTTGTTGTGCTTTTTTTTGTTGTTGTTTTTGGGAGGGGGTGTTGTTTTTTTGTGGTTATTTTTGTCTTTCCTGTTGTTTTTCTATCTTTTTTGACTTGTTTTTTGTTTTTTCATTATTTTTCTTTTTTTTTAGTATTTGTGTCTTGTTTTTTCTTATTTTATTATTTTTCTGTCTTTTTTATAATTATTTTTGTTTTGTTTTTTTAAAAATTATTTTTCTGTCTTTTTTAGTATTTTTTTTGTTTTTTGTTATTTTATTATTTTCTGTCTTTTTTAGTATTTTTGTTTTGTTTTGTTATTTTGTTACTTTTCTGTCTTTTTAGTTTTTTGTTTTTTTTGTTTTATTATTTTTCTGTCTTTTTTAGTATTTTTGTTTTGTTTTTGTTATTTTATTATTTTCTGTCTTTTTTAGTATTTCTGTTTTGTTTTTTTTGTTATTATTATTTTTCTGTCTTTTTTAGTATTTTGTTTTGTTTTTTGTTTTATTATTTTGTCTTTTTTAGTATTTTTGTTTTGTTTTTATTTTTTTATTTTTCTGTCTTTTTTAGTATTTTTGTTTTGTTTTTTGTTATTTTATTATTTTTCTGTCTTTTTAATTTTTGTTTTGTTTTTTTTATTTTATTATTTTTCTGTCTTTTTTAGTATTTTTTTTTGTTTTTTTTTTTATTATTTTCTGTCTTTTAGTATTTTTGTTTTGTTTTTTGTTATTTTATTATTTTTCTGTCTTTTTAGTATTTTTGTTTTTTTTGTTTTTTTATAATTTTTCAGTCTTTTTTAGTATTTTTGTTTGTTTTTGTTGTTTTTTTAATTGTTTTTTGGGTTGTTTTTGTAGTTATTGTTTTTATAGGCAGGTTTTTCTCGTGCAAAAGCTATGTCAAATATCTCACCTGTGTAACATTCTAAAACAATAATACAGTTATTTCTTAAGACTGACGTGAGAAGATAGAGCAATGAGTAGATGCCCAGGTGAGATATAGCACACAAATAAATAAATGAAATATTGGCCTAAGCTCCAGAATCAGGAATAAGTCAAAACATGTATTTATCTTGTATTCTTTTTATGATAGTTTGTTGTAATCACTTATATGATTAATTAGTTCCTCCCTGTAGCCACATATTATTATCATTATGAGGTTTTCACACCTGCCCTAGCCGGTGGTTCACAGGAGGCTGAGTGACAGCAAGTCTCCTCAGGTCTTCAGGACTCTTCTGAGTATTCCAGCCGACCCCAACAATGCTGTAGTCTGGATGGTCTCAATTCTTATTCTGATTGCCAATTCATCCAGACTCTTTTCCAGACCCCCAGGGATCGTTTCAAGGGCCCCAATTACAATTGGTACAATTTTCACCTTCATGTTCCACAGTTTCCTCAGTTCTCTGTGGCCTCTGCGCAGTCCTCTATGTTGGCAATACCTCTTCCACCTTCCTTTCTTGATACATATAGACTATTTCTATCGTCTCTAGGGTGGAGAACCTTGAGCATTGTCATAAATCTTCTAGTCTTTTGATCAATCTGTCTGAGTTCTTCTTTTGTCCATTTTAAGAATGGCCCAGAGTATCTTATAATGTAGACGGACCAGGTAATTATCCCTTTGATAAGATTTCTTCTGTTAAGCTTGGTTTCTAGGAGTTTTCTTGTTCTTGTTCTTGTTCTTATTCTTATTATTAGTTTATCACACCTGCCGTAGCCGGTGGTTCATTGGAGGCTGAGTGATAGCAAGTCTCCTCAGGTCTCCAGAACTCTTCTGAGTATTCTATCCGATCTTAATGGTGCTGTAGTTTACAATTCACCCAAATCCTTATCCAGAGCTTTGGGACCGTTACAAGGGCACCAATTAGAATTGGTACAAGCTTCATCTTCATGTTCCACAGTTTTCACCGTTCTCTGGCAAGGTTCAAGTCGTTTTTAGGGTAGAAAATGCTTCTACTCTGTGTTGAATAAAACCTTGTTAATTTCCCAACAACCTGGTCTTGCATTATTATCATTTTAGTCTTCCGTATTTTATATGTATGTTAAAAATATAACATATTATCACAATCAATCCGACTATGTATCGCATGATACCAATCATGAATGGGTTGGGTGAATAACTATAACTTTGCACTGAATGGATTCAGCCAGGGATGCATAGTCCGCACAGTAACTGTTGGTAGCCAGCCTCAAGCAGGCTTCCATATGATCATTAGTCCTAATGGAACGGTACTTAGACTTAATAATCTTTAAATGGGAAAAGACTAACTTGCATAAATAATACCTCTATTAATAGATATAGATTGGCAAAAAACTGACCTGAATGTACTGTTGCTTATCTGATACACAAATGAAAAAATATACCGTATCCCTAATCTCATTTCCTTTCCCAGGAACACCAATATCTGTTTAAATGTGAAGCGTAAACAAATCGAGAAAAGGTCATTCTCTGAATGACTTTTGAATGACTTTTGAATGACTCTGAATGACTGAATGACTTTTTCCGCTGTAGATACGAAGCAGGATAATTACGACCATGTCTGAAGGTGTAACGAAAGCGGTGGCACCAACACAACAAGCCTCCAGGAGAACTCCAGGCAGGCTCTACGCTAAAGCTGTATTCACTGGATACAAGCGTGGTCTCCGAAACCAATATGAGCATACTGCTCTTTTGAAAATTGATGGTGTCTTAACAAAGAAGAAAACAGATTTCTATCTTGGCAAGAAGTGTGCCTACGTCTAAAAGCCAAAAGGAAGACCAATGTTCCTGGCACAAAAGATACCAGCCATATCCGAATTATCTGGGGCAAAGTAACTCGTCCTCATGGAAACAGTGGAGCTGTCCGTGCTAAGTTCAGGAAGAACTTGCCCGCAAAAGCCATTGGCAGGCGTATTAGAGTTATGCTGTATCCCTCAAGAATATAATTCCTTTGTATGACTGGAAATAAAATTCTGTAAGTGTACATTTCGGCCTGATGAGGCATAATAGGCCGAAATATAATAAGCAGATATATTCGCCTAATTCATTAATTATCAACTAATTAATTTTCAAATTAGGTATGACTTCAATTAAGCACATATTCTAAAAAATATATATGTGTGTGTGTGTGTGTTATAAAGAAGTGAATATATATGCGTGAATATAAGTTTTGTGCAGATTGTGTAAACGTTTCCTTGAAAATGACCTCCTGAGGAACAACCTTTATTTTCTTAAACTTTTATTACATTTGTGCAAAAACAAAAAAAAAAAAAACTCTCTATTGTCTTTTCCTATGACTCAAGAGGTTTTGCCACTCCTCTGGTCGTTGTCAAGAATAACAAGGAGACATAGGTTCTGTCGTATTTGGTTAACGTAAGATCTCAATTTGTTTACGCTGTTTTTCTTTTACGATGCTAAGGTTTGAATTACATCGTTAGATGTTAGAAAACCAAGAATACCCAACAGTGTAAATATTTATATTACAAGATCTGATGTTGGAAACTTCTTGAGCGAAGAGGAACCGTCTATAAAGAGTTCTTAGATCACATATGAAAAAGGATAATTTAGATAAAACACATGTTGAAGATGGTCATTGTCTGTCAATTTCAATAAGACTTGTTTGTCTACACAACCACACAAACACAACTCGGTACCTTCTATTCGCATAGATCCCCAAATGGGTTAAAAGGAGCACTTTAGCATTGGTCGGCAACACATCAGTCAAGAAAATGTCCGATACAAAACCTCTGCTGCCTTTCAACGAAAGTCTAGGGGAGTAAACCACGAAAACAAATCAGGAGCCGGAGTCCCTAAGGTGGTGTGATGCTGAAATTCAGTGCTACCCATCAACTCCTGCGACACTATCGTTGCCAATCCGCATTGATACCTTACCTTTCCTTTGGATCACAGTGGCAGTGTGGAGAGGGGGATTTGCTGCAAATCCCCCTCTCCACACTGCTATTAATTATCAACTAATTAATTTTCAAATTAGGTATGACTTCAATTAAGCACATATTCTCCAAAAAATATACGTGTGTGATGTGTGTGTGTTCTCAGGAACACAATATCTGTTTAAATGTGAAGCGTAAACAAATCGAAAAAAGTCATTCTCTGAATGTACATTCGGCCTGATGAGGCATAATAGGCCGAATAAATTAGCAGATATATTCGCCTAATTCATTATTATCAACTAATTAATTTTCAAATTAGGTATGACTTCAATTAAGCACATATTCTCCAAAAGAAAATATATATATATTTGTGTGTGTGTGTGTGTGTGTCTGTGTGTTATAAAGAAGTGAATATATATGCGTGAATATAAGTTTTTTGTGCAGGTTGTGTAAACGTTTCCTTGAAAATGACCTCCTGAGGAACAACCTCATCCTCCATATGAACCCGCCCAGGCTATGTAGTTCATATAAAAAAAACTTTGACACTACTCCATCGTCTTTCATGGACGCAAGGCGGACAACTATTATCACAATCATCAGACGCATAAAGTATGTGGCAACACGTGAAACACTAAGTAAGGGAGTGGATGACTAGGGTACATGGGTAAATAGAGAGGTTAACAAGAGATTGGGATAGATTGATAGATAGTCGGTTGGTTTTATTAGCTGCAGTTTAACGTCATACGCAGGACTCGATAGATAGATATATAGATAGATATGAATACTAAGATAGATAGATAGATATATAGATATGAATACTAAGATAGATATATATGAATACTAAGATAGATAGATAGATAGATAGATATATAAATGCAGAGATAGATAGATTGATAGATATGAATGCAGTGCTAGCTAGATAGATAGATAGATAGATATGAATAGAGAGATAGATATTAAACAGAGATAGATATATATGAATACAGAGATAGGTAGATATGTAGATAGGTAGATAGATAGATATGTAGATAAATATGAATACTAAGATAGAGATAGATAGATATAAATACTGCGAGATAAATAATATTAATACTAGATAATAGATAGATAGATAGATAGATAGATATGAATATAAGATAGATAGATTGATAAGATAGATAGATAGATAATATGAATACAGAGATAGATATGAATACAGAGATAGATAGATAGATATGAATAGAGAAAAAATAGAATATGAGAGAGAGAGAGAGAGAGAGAGAGAGAGAGAGAGAGAGAGAGAGAGAGAGAGAGAGAGAGAGAGATGAATACAGAGACAGGTGATAGATAGATAGGAATATTAGATAGAGAGATAGATATGAATACTAAGATAGGTAGATAAATATGAATACTAAGATAGAGGTAGATATGAATACTGCGAGATAAATATATATTAATACTGAGATAGATAGATAGATATGAATACAGAGATAGATAGATAGATAAATATGAATACAGAGAATAGATAGATGGATATGAATACAGAGATATAGATACATAGATATACATATATATATATATATATATATATAATATATATATATATAACAGATTATATATATATATATATATATATATATATAATGAATACAGATATATATAATAATTATATATATATATATATATATATATATATATGAATACAGAGATAGATAGAAAATATGAATACAGAGGTAGATAGATAGATATGAATACTAAGATAGATATATAGATAGATATGAATACTAAGATAGATAGAAAGATATGAATACTAAGATAGAGAGATAGATAGATATGAATACAGAGATAAATATGAATACAGAGGTAGATAGACGATATGAATACTAAGATAGAAATATAGATAGATAGATATGAATAGTAAGATAGATATATAGATAGATAGATATGAATACTTAGATAGAATGATATAATACTAAGATAGATAGATAGATAGAAAGATATGAATACTAAGATAGATAGAAGATAGATAGATAGATAGAGAGATAGATATGAATACTGAGATAGAGACAGTTATGAATATTGAGATAGATAGATATGAATACTGAGATAGACAGATAGATAGATAGATAGATAGATAGAGAGATATGAATACTGAGATAGAGAGACAGTTATGAATATTGAGATAGATAGATATGAATATGAGATAGACAGTAGATAGATAGATAGATAGATAATAGATGATATAATACTGAGATAGAGAGACAGTTATTAATATTGAGATAGATAATATATGAGATAGACAGATAGATAGATAGATAGATAGATAGATATGAATACTGAATAGAGATAGATAGTATAGATAGAGATAGATAGATAGATAGATAGATAGATAGAAGATAGATAGATAGATAGATATGAATACTGAGATAGACAGATAGATAGATAGATAGATAGATAGATATGAATACTGAGATAGACAGATAGATAGATAGATATATGAATATGAGATAGACAGATAGATAGATAGATAGATAGATAGATATGAATACTGAGATAGACAGAGATCCTTATGCCTGTATTGACTTATGAAAGTTTTTATTTCTTTGTTCAGATGTTTGGTACATTATTTGATCTTTGGTCCCATTTTTTCAGACACCAAACCAAATCAAACTCCTTTGTAATAATCAGTTGAACTTCAACTCTGAGCGGTAAGGGAAGAGAGGGCAAATATGAATCGATTTTTTTTTACACGTGCTCAAGGACTACACGTGATCAAATCATTTTCTGTTTCTTTTCTTTTTCTTTCTTTTTTTATTCTATCTTTTTTTTTTCTTTTCGCAAACAAAAATAACTCTCGTTTTTTCCCTTGACCTGACCTTGAATTCGCTTCTTCTAAAATCTCCAATACCCAACAGCCCCAGAAAGAGCAACACTTGTGTTCAACACGGAATTTGTTAATGAATTATTCATATTTGGATAATTATCGTTCAAAGATTCTATTCATTTCTGGCATTTTTTTTTTGATTTTTTTTTTTAAAACTTTTTTTGGCATTTTTCTGGTAAAGCAATATGTCGAAGACTTAAGGTATCTAGAGGCATCAGCTGAAACATTTTTTTGGTTGGTTGGTTGGTTGGTTGGAGGGGGGTTGCTGATAAGGGTATTCTCTAAAACAGTCTGTTTTAATGAAATTATCCCCATTTAGTCATTTCACTTGTCTTTCATTTCTTTTCTATTCATAACATGCTTCTCTAATTTTATTAACTGGTTCTAATTGAATTATTTATTTTGCAGCTGTTTAAATGATTTTTTTGCATCTTAAACCAAAAAAAAAAAATGTAATATTATTATTGTATCATTCGTGGATTCAAATTCATCGAAAAAGAAAAAAAAAAAAGAAAAGAAAAACAACAAAAAAAAAAAACAAAACAAACAAAAGATAGCATGAAAATATAAAAGAAACAGTTACATTAAGAACAAAAATAAACTCTACAAAAAGAATACACTACCTCTGTCCCATACGGTGATTGGTTGGATTTTACGGCATGTTAACCATTTTTGGGTTATTTTATGCCAAAGACATGGTATTTACCTCGTACCCCACATGTACGGGTTAGGCACAAGACCCTATTAATGTGGGACCACCCACAAACAGAAGCTCATGGGTGGCGGGTGTAAAAGATGCGTTGATCCCATCGGCATTCCACCTCAAGGGGGGCCTTAGGCACTGGCCAATAAACCCAACCCTGCCCATTTAAATTAAGTAGGCAGGTGTTGCTTGGGGGAGGGGTTGGTCCCCTGGGATCAATGCTATTCACTTGTAATAAGACCCTGGGCCAAAGCCACTGGACCCCCGGCGTTGGCCGGCGACATAATTTTATGCCAAAGAAATTGTTTTGTTTCTGGAACAATTTTAAACACATTTTTGTTAACTCAATTTCTCCTATTTAACCCATACTATGACTCCGGGTCAGCGTGGACCTGGGAGTAATGATGATAAAGGGGTACTCCACACCCCCAGAGTTCCAGAATCAGAATTTCACCATTAAATGGCAGTTTAACTTCATAACCAGGACACTGAGAACCACAGCCACCGCATTCTAGCACATATATGATAAAAAGGAAGCGCGTGGTGTAATGGTTAAAGTCATATGAAATGGACTCGTCGACACGAGTTCAAATCCTGGACGTGGTAATTGCATTTCACTAGCGCTAATACCCTTGGGAAAGGTATGAATCCTACTCTCCCTCCAGCTATGGGTAAATAACAGGGCAGACTGGGTTCTTTAACCAGTCTAGGAGAAGGAAACTCTGAATTCAAACCTGTTGAACTTCGCTTAAGAAATTGACCTTATGTCGTATCCTGCTCGTGCGGGAAAGTTGGTAAATATATATATGATAAAAAGGGTTGGGACTTCGCAATAATGGCAATAGGATGGAGACAATCTTATAGGTACTAGGGCTTGACGTGAACAGGCTATTGATCGACCACCTCTCTAACCTAAGTAAGGGCCAAAGCGTAGTGTTGTGTGTTATGTACTGTTCAGCCACCAGGATACCACCCTTAAACATCACGGGTCGCCACTCCTGGTCAACAGGTGGCTCAATTGGGAAAGTCTTACCTCTTTGCAGAGATGCAGTCGGTGTATTCTACAGCCTCAGCAGACAAGCCTATGTCTCATAAGGGTTTATACATTTAGTGTATGAAATTGATGTCCAAAGTAGCTTAAAGGCCAGGCGGCATTTAAGTTAGCTTCTATTAGCGGAGATTTCTGCTGTTATATGCGATAGGCAACAATAAACTACAGAAGAACTCAAATTAGATCATTGCATTTGGCTAATTCCATGTCAAATCGTCCAGGCCTTGTCACCCCCCCCCACTTTCAATTTTTCTGAAATCATTAATAACTTTAAATTGGTTAACTTTAAGACTTTTGGGACCATATGACCTTTAGGCACCCCTTTTTCGATCTCTTCTCATAAGGAAATTTTTTTATTTACAACGTCAAAATCCGGTTGTTTGTTAGGGGTTAGGGTTAGGGGTTAGGGGTTAGGGGTTAGAGTTATTTTTATAATTTAAAAAAATCTAAAACTCATCTGTTAACAAACAACCGGATTTTGACGGTGTAAATGAAAAAATGTCCTGATGAAATGAGATCGAAAAAGGGGTGCCTAAATCTCATATGGTCCGCCTTTTTTATAGCATTTTTAGATTCCCTGGGCCAAAATGCTTTTATAAACCAATTTTTAGGAGTAGAAGAGAATCTCTAGAACTCATTTTACAGACAAAAAGAGATTTCAAAAAGTCGACATTTTTCGCGACTCCGACCAAATTTGAATAGCAATAAATCGAGATAACTCTGCCAATTTTTGGAATTCGAAGCTCAACTTTCGGGGATTTCCTGACTTTAACATAGACAAAAATTAAGGGGTTGGGTGAAAATTTTACTTCTTTCTGGATGATTTGACATGGAATTACCCATTTGTGTATTGCATTAATATTTAATCTTACCTTATACGATAAGCTTTTAGGAAGCGCGTGGTGTAATGGTTAAAGTCATGGGAAATGGACTCGTCGCCCCGAGTTCAAATCCTGGATGTGTTAATTGCATTTCCCTTAGCGCTAATACCCTTGAGAAAGGTATGAATCCGACTCTCCCTCCAGCTATGGATAAATAGCAGGGAAGACTGGGTTCTTTAACCATGGCTAGATAACCAGTCTAGGAGAAGGAAACTCTGAATTCAAACCTGTTGAACTCCGCTTAAGAAATTGACCATGTGTCGTATCCTGCTCGTGCGGAGGGGTTGGTAAATGTATATATATATATACGATAAGCTACACAAGGATGCTGCATGCTGTTTTAAAAAAATCATGGATGTAGGATTTGAATTCTAATCACCCTGTCCATTTCCGACAATGAGAACTATTAAGCAACGAACACCTAGATAATTACAAGTATATGATATATACATGTGTGTGTGTGTGTGTGTGTGTGTGTGTGTCGATCTAGGTAAATTCGTTGTCAACTTCGAAAGGAATAGACCTATCATATTGGTGAGAACACGGAGGGTCGGAAATGTCGAACATGATGTCAAATTCTGATTTTTAAGGCTGGATTTGTCTATCATAGAAAATCTCACCAGGGACAATTCACGCATACTCCAGTAACAAACAATGTGTATGTGCAATCTGTAAAAAGTTTGTAAGTCGGCTTCTGGTCTTAAGAGACATAGGGTGGTGCATAAGCATCATATATATATATATATATATATATATATATATATATATATATATATAAGAGAGAGAGAGAGAGAGAGAGGGGGGAGAAAGCGAGAGAGAGAGATATGCGTATGTATATACAGTGATGTCTCTATATATCTAGAGAGAGAGAGAGGGGGAAGAGATGTATATATATATATATATATATATATATATATATAGAGAGAGAGAGAGATAATTGTAAAAAACTAGATAGAAACAGACTGGGATACGTAGAAACTGACTGCGTAGATAGGTAGTTAGATAAAAAGATAGATAGATAGAAACAGGCTGAGGTAAATAGATAGATAGATAGATAGATAGATAGATTGAAAGAAACAGACTGAGGTAGATACATAGGTAGATAGAACTATAGATAGAAACAAACTGATATTGACAAATAGGAACAAATTGAGATAGATAAATAGATAGATAGGCAGATAGATAGATAGAAACAGACTATATATATAATATATATAATATATATATATAGATAGAAACAGACTGAGGTAGACAGATAGATAGGAACACATTGAAATAGATAAATAGATAGATAGATTGGCAGAAGCAAACTGTGTCAGATAGAAAGAAAGAAAGAAAGAAAGAAATAGTTGACATTAATTTCGTACACGTAAAAAAAAAAACTCTTTTTTTTTATTAACAGGAACGCCTACTGTGATAATTCTAGCTGAAGAGATCAATAATCATTTTCAATATTTTGCTGAAAATAGATTAAAATCCTCCGTTTTCATTAGAGACTTTCAAATCAGGCCCGTCTGGCCACGTGACCTTCGCTTGACGGCAAAGCGTTCATAACTGGCTTATTTGCTCTTCGGGGCCTTTGACACTTTTCTAGTTAGAAGTTAGAACAGAAAAGAATCGTCAGACAGCGCCTCATCAGGATTTTTATGAAGGAAGATTTCTTTTGTGCAGACACATAAGCAAAACTAATCTAGCAATGAAAATCAATAGCTCCATTGAATGAACTGCTAATTCCAACTCATATATAATATATATATATATATATATATATATATATATACTAGCAAATATATGCACCCTCCGGGTGCAAGTATTTTAGTTAAATTTTATAATAAAATATGGTATTAGATTAGAAAGGCTAATGAAACTGAATAAGAATGTAGATAAAAAGATTTTGAACAGAGGGGGTATGATTGAAAAATAGAACAACTTTGAAACTAACTCTTCCATCATTTTCCGTTACTCCCGTCTTTCATTGATAAATTTTCCTAATTAAACTGTTTAGTTAAAATAGGAAGTAAAGAATAATATTACAGTTATTTCTTCTTGTTAAGGGATTTCTTTTAAGATTTATTGAAGAGATTTGTGCTCATATTCAATAAGATAAAACCAAACAATTAGAAATCAATAATACTAAGCATATATTTATTAAAATCAATTTTTTAAGATCAATATGCAAATTAGCCTTCCCATTCATACTGTAAACCTCTATTTTGTTGTATATATAAATACAATTGCATGTTATTAGAATTAAAATCATGGAGAATATGATGTAAATAACTAAAGGAATTGTGACTTGTATAGTAATATAGTTTCGGTTACAGACCGACAAACCCACAATCTCCATTATAATAAGATATATATATATATATATATATATATAAGTAAAGTAAGTAAAGTCGTCTGAGTGGCCTAATGTCGGTATCAGCCAATCAGCGAGGGAGTCCCTTTTCACTAGCGCTAGACCAAGGAGATTATCTTAGCGTCTGAGGTGGAGCGTCACACCTACCATCAGCTCCTTACTTTACCGGACAGATCCCTGTGCTACTCATACGCTGAGTCGGCGAGGACCGGTATCGAACTAGGAACCTTGTAGTTATATATATATATATATATATCATCTGATTATTTTAATAATAATAATAACGTAAATCCGTATACATTTTGATAAACAGACCGAAACACATGTATAAGTGATATCGATAAAATCGATAAAATTCATTTTTATCCATCTACATTTCTTTTCTTTACTCATTTTTTCCTCATATTATCGGATTCATTTTCCATTCTTACACACACACACACACACACACACACACACACATAATATATATATATATATATATTATATATATATATATATAGAATGAATACAGAATGAAGAGAAAAGTATTGGCATATAAATGTGCTCAATGGTAATATAACAGAGCAGGTTTACAATCAATAATATATTATATTATAGATATTATTATCTAGTTACTATCAGTTTTACGCAATCCTCAGACAAGAGTTAAATGGTTGAGATTTTAAAAACCAGTACTTTTTTTAGCGTTTATATAAATGTGAATCGTGTTCACGCGATGGAATGTTATAACGCTAAATTAAAAAAAACTGTGGCTTGTTTAGTGTTTACACTGCGTTTCAAATTATTAAAGAAGTGACACTTTTCCCTCCTATTCACAAACTACTGATTGGAATTTAACGAAATTATCAGAGTATAATGACAACCTCTACGTACACCTACTCCGTAAAAATTGTAAGGTTCTACAAAAAGGAACAAAGTTACGGTCATTTACCTAATTTACTTAAATTATTCAAAGTGTCAAATTATTAGCGAGGTGTAATAAAAAACCCCGGTAAAAAAGAAAATAATACTTTTATTGTTTCATTTATATAGATTTTATGGATACATACAGTAACTAAGATAAAATTAAATTGAAATAAAAAAGTGAAAAGAATTAAAAAATGATAGTGAAGTTAGTTAATATGAAATATGTGATCCTTTTTTAAAAATGACTTGAAAATGCCCTGGTCAATTCGAACATGTCTATTCTGGATCTCCTCTGATGTAATTCACGTGATACGTTGACTATTTCCTGCCACAAGTCATCTTTGCTTCTAAATTGGTGTCCATTCTCATAAACACGTCGCTTCAGAATGCTCCACAAGTTTTCAATTGGGTTTAAGAATTGGCCGGCCAGTTCATTTCCGAGGTACACAGAAGCCTACTTTTGGCTGGTACTCAGTAGTTTTATGCGCTGAATGCGAAGGAGCATTTCTTGCATAAATATGATGGTTCTCCTGAAGGTGATTCTCTGCCTTTTTAGCCAAGATTCCAGGTGCTCTTTGAGGAAAGCTATATAAGCATCTGCGATTATTTTCGTACCGTCAGGCACTCTCCACGGGCCAACCATGATACCTCCAATAATACCAGCCCAAATCATAATACATCCTCCTCCTTGTCGGCGTCTAAAGCGGTGATGAGAATCTTGTCCATTTACGACCCAACCTTTGCTCCAGCCATCAGGGCCATCAAGTGGTTGCACGAGTTTCATCTGTGAACAGTACTTTTGAGAAATCGACCTTCATATGCTCTTTTGCCATTTTCAAACGTATTTGTATGTGTATTTTGTCAATCAAGGCATTTTCACTAGTCCCGCTGATGCCCCGACCTTTTTCAGAAGACCACAGCGAGTACTTCTTCTGAAAAGTGCTCCACTCGTCAGGCCTGGGTTATTTACAGCTTTACGTTTCATTCGTGACAAAGAATGTTAGGAAACAACCCTCGAGTGACCTTTATCGGCCCTCTTACGTACCTTCGTAGGAGCTGCAACAAATCTTTTCACAGTTTGGTGATATCTTTCAATTATTTTGGATATTTCTAATGTAGACTTGCCTTTGGAAAGCTCAGATGTTATGATATCTTTCTCAGAAGGGGTCAAGTCACATTTGCGACCCATAATTGCACGAGTATAATGACACTTGTTTAATGTCTGGGACAGTTCTATATCGTGTTGATAATGCAAATGACCACTGTTTGTTTCCTGTTGTGCAGAAAATGCAGTTTTTATACAGCCTGCGTATACACCTATTTTCATTATACTGTGAAAATTTCGTTAAATTCCAATCGGTATTTTTCGTACAAAATGAAAAAATGTCACCTCGTTAATAATTTGAAACGTAGTGTATATAACGTGAAGCGTGTTCACGCGATGGAATGTTATAGCGCTAAAGTTGTATTAAAAAAATAAATAAAACAAACTTGCTTTGGTCTTAATGCACGCGGTGTCCAGATGGTTTTTTAACGATTGGAACGTGTGTTACGTCCGCCGTGGCCACGGCTATACCGTCCAATACAAGAGGAACCGCAGGATCGGAGCAACGGTTCGCGTGCTCACTTGATCGAGCGGCGGTGCCAAGCTGCCTCCGCGCGATAACGGCTGAAAGCCCCTAAGCCGGAACCGAGACCGGTATCGCCACGGTATTACGAAAGGCGTCTCTTTTCGTTCCTCTGGAGCCTGCCTCCGACCGCCCGTCTAGCCCAAGATGGGACCAAATTGGAGTATTGCAAGTCATCAACTGCTCATTCACCTGGGCTCTATCCTTAAGCATCACTGTGGCCCCAGTGGGAGGAGTCTTATCCCTCTGCAGAGGTGCAGTCGGTGCATTCTAACACCCCACCCGACAGGGCGGTAAACGTCTCTGTGGGATTTAATGAAAGATTGCATGCTTGAAAGCAATAGACGGTACTTTTATGAACACTACCTGCTTGTTTGGCTGCCAACTAATATGATTAGTGTAATCAATCCTGAGATTTGTTGCAGACATATTACAAATTGGTCTCAGATATATTACGCTCCAAGATGACATTGACAAAATGATACTTGACCTTTTAATCTATATACGAGAAGTAAGGTCACAGGTCACAGGTCAATGCCAACAAAGAGATAAAAATATCTTCGCATTCTATTGATTGTTCATATTCATTTCATGCGGATGTTTTTGGCACAGATAAACTATTTGTAAAGATCAGGGTGCATCAAAAGTATGTCCGATTTTCTTTCATATATATATATATATATATATATATATATATATATATACAGGGAACTGTGCGGTAAAGTAAGGAGCTGATGGTAGTATGGTGCTCCACCTCAGATGATAAAATAATCTCCTTCGTCTAGCGCTAGGGAAATGGGATAGCCTCCCTCGCTGTCTGGCTGATACCGACATTAGGCCACCCCGACGACTTTACTTACTTTATATATATATATATATATATATATATATATATATATATATATAAGATGTTGGGATATTTGTTTATTTTTTTTAGAAGCATTGGTGAATAGATATTTATATTTTTGCTTGAAGGCAATTACAATGCGGTATATCGCATAAAAAATTCGATAATTATAGAATTGTAATTGTAATTGCCTTCAGCATAAAATATATATATATATATATATATATTATATATATATGTATACCCTGTTATATATATGTAAATACACTTTTTGTGATATATATGTATGTATATATATACCCTGTTATAGATAGGTAAATACACTTTTTGCGATATATATATATATATATGTATATAACCAATTTTTAGGAGTAGGGGAGCTATAGAACACATTTTATAGACAAAAATAGATTACAAAATGTCGCCATTTTTCTCGCCTCTCCCTCAAATTTTTCGAGTTTAAAATCGACATAGCTCGGCGAATATTTTGAATTGGAAGCTCAAATTTGGGGGATTGTCTAACTTTAACCTAGTCTACACCTATACAAAATTTCAGAAAAATTGAAGTGGGTGGATGACATAGCCTTGGTGATTTGACATGGAATTACCCATACGAGGGGCGTTCAATAAGTAATGCCCCTGACCCACTTCCCATAGCAGTAGAGCAACGAAACCTGGCACAGTTATTAGTCTTTTTCTACATAGGAACCACCCAGAGTTATGCATCGTTTGAAGCAGCTCTGGAGACCGTTTTTGTAGAACACCCCAGGTTGGTCGTCCAACCACGACGTGACTTCAGAAATCAAAGCTGCATCATCTAGGAAACGCTTTCCTTTCAAAAACAACTTCATGGCTGGAAAAAGGTGAAAGTCAGAGTGTACAAGGTCAGGAAAGTAGGGGGATGGGGGAGTAGTTCATAGCCGCACGCCCGTGCTTCTGATCTGGCGACAATCAAGTTGTCGGCACTCATCAGGCTTCATTTCACACTTGACTCAGTTCAAACACCTGTAAATCAGAAACCACAATTAGTTAATAGCTGTAATTTGCCGCTTAATCTAAAGAGATATGAATTATTGCACATGCAAAATTTCAGCTAGATCGAACAACTGGAAGTGGGTCAGGGGCATTACTTATTGAACGCCCCTCGTGTATATATATATATATATATATATATATATATATATATATATTAAATAGTTAATAGCACGGATTCCCTTGACTCTCTCTCACTCCCAATCAGTCCATAGCGGTCATCGCTCTAGCCAATTCCTCTCTACAACATCTATCCTCGTACGGTATTTGTATATCTCTTGGTTTATATATAGTGAAATAGGTAGGAAGCGCGTGGTGTAATGGTTAAAACTTGTGGAGCATTCTGAAGCGGCGTGTTTATCAGAATGGACGCCAATTTAGAAGCAAAGTTGACTTGTGGCAGGAAATAGTCAACGTATCACGTGAAATTACATCAGATAGACATGTTCGATGGACCAGCGACTTTTCCAAGTCATTCTTAAAAAAGGATCACATATTTCATATTAACTAACTTCACTATCATTTTTTAATTCTTTTTACTTTTTTATTTCAATTTAACTTTATCTTAGTTACTGTATGTATCCATAAAATCTATATAAATCAAACAATAAAAGTATTATTTTCTTTTTTACCGGGGTTTTTATTACACCTCGCTAATAATTTGAAACATGAATAATTTAAGTAAATTAGGTAAATGACCGTAACCTTTGTTCCTTTTTGTAGAACCTTACAATTTTTACGGAGTAGGTGTACGTAGAGGTTGTCATTATTCTCTGATAATTTCGTTAAATTCCAATCAGTAGTGTGTGAATAGGAGGGAAAAGTGTCACTTCTTTAAGAATTTGAAACGCAGTGTAAACGCTAAACAAGCCACAGTTTTTTTTTTAATTTAGCGTTATAACATTCCATCGCGTGAACACGATTCACATTTATATAAACGCTAAAAAAAGTACTGGTTTTTAAAATCTCAACCATTTAACTCTTGTCTGAGGATAGCGTAAAACTGATAGTAACTAGATAATAATATCCATAATATAATATATTATTGATTGCGTGGGCTAGTGGTTAGAGTCGTGGGAAAGGGACTCGTCGCTCCGAGTTCAAATCCTGGATGTGGTAATTGCATTTCACTTAACGCTAATACCCTTGGGCAACGTATGAATCCTACTCTCCCTCCAGCTATGGATAAATAGTAGGGCAGACCTGGCTCTGTAACCTTGGTTAGGCAATCGGTTTAGGAGAAGAACAATTCTGAATTCAAACCTGATGAACTCCGCTAAGAAATTGACCTTCTGTCACATCCTGCTCGTGCGGAGGGGTTGGTAAATATATATATATATATATATATATATATAGTGAAATTTCATTTATTTTCGCTTATTTATAACTTTTTCTTTTGATTCTATTTTATCAGTTGAACTTTATAACGATAGTTAAACTATTAAAAAGACTCTAGCCCCTATTGTTACATACCCACATGCCCATGTTGCGGGTATATACACAAATGTTCTTTCACTGGAGATGGGAAAGAGATAGACTGGATATCGGAGAGATGAGATGCATAACTTACTTTCTTTCTTCTTCGCTTGTTTGGCCATTCGATCATCTAGTCTTTTCTATCTCTCCAGGCCGCTATGTTGACTTCTATTTCTAGGTTTTTGTTGGTTGTTCATCTTGATTCATTTTCTTTCTTGGCCGGTCTTCTAACTAAAGCATGCATCAACCAATAACGCCATACTGTTCTTTTAAAACAAAACTTTTATTTACTTAACTAAGTTTCTTTTCTTACAAACTAACACACGGCGCTGAGTTGAGTCCAACTAAACAAGAAACGTCTTTCTTGCTTAAGAATCCTCGTTGGAACTGAGTAACTAATTCAAAATCACGTGACGCGCGAGACTTCAAGTTTCAGTAATTTTCCGCCCGTGATATGAAAGGTACCATCCCTGCAGAAATACAGGGTGTTGATAATAATCTATGGCAGCACATAAATCATGCAACACTATATGATTGTCTCACCCAATTTCCCTCATAGCAGACCCCGAGCCATTTTAACAAATATTTACTGAAGGTGGTGGCTGAGTGTCTTAGTATCCGGGTGTGATATTAAACTGAATCTAATGGTGAAGTTCCAATTCTCGAGGTCTGCGGAGTGCAGAGTACACTTTCATCACCTTTTCCCCTGACCCGCTATGGCAGTACCTATTATAAAAATGCACCAGAAGTTATTTTTACTTATAAAATGTCATTAGAAATTGCGTTAATACATTAGAAATTATTTTACCATAAAATTGTATTAAAATTCTTTTGCAATAAAAATAAATTAGAAATTATTTTATTATAAAAATGTATTGGAATTTATTTTACCATAAAATTGCATTAGAATTTATTTTACGATAAAAAATCATTACAAATTATATTACTATAAAATTACATAAGAGATTATTTTACTAGAAAATTGCATTAGAATTTATTTTACAATAAAATTGCATTAGAAATTATTTTACAATGAAAAATCATTAGAAATTATTCACTATAAAATTACATAAGAGATTATTTCACTAGAAAATTGCATTAGAATTTATTTTACTCTAAAATTACAGTGTAAATAATGTTAATACTGTAAGATACATTGAAATGATTTTGCTATAAGATAAGCATTGGAATTTATTTCACTATAAAATTCATTGGACGTTGTCTTACTATAAAAATCCATTGGAAATTATATATACAAAAAAAAGAGTTTTAGAAAAATGTGTTAAAAAACTTGAGTTAAAAAAGAATTGTCAATGCCAATCAAGAATGAATAAAACAAAATCTCTTCAAGGGTTAATATTCTGTAAAATCCAACCAACCAACCATCCAACATCTCTGCTATCATTTAAGCTTTATAATGATTGTTTGCCTATGAAAATAATATTTATTTTTCCGTAGATGCTTCGTATGGCGTTCTGCCAAATTTTTGGCTTCTTCAAACCTGTAATTATTTTGGGCTATAAATCCCCGAGGTCCTGGGTTTTCCGATAAGATTTCAATAAATACTTCCGAGACTCTTCCTTGTTACTTTCCAAGTTTAATATTATCTTTCTTCTTGAGTAAGCCTCTTTGAACTTCGCATATTTTATGGCTAATACAATTATTTTCATTATAGATATTATCTCACTCGGGTCAAGCAAAAAGCTATCAATTAATACAATTAGAAAAAACCCCACATCCTTAAGCAATATAGACATCGACACTTTTAACCCCCGAAAAATAATTATTTCAGTTACGATTTGCGTGGCCATTTTAGGGCTGTAGCTGAATGCAGTTTTACAGTGGAGATTCTTGGTAGCATAAAGTTTGATTTTTCTTGAAGTAGAAAGATGTAGTCTCAGTTTTAATCCTTGTCCGTTGATCTGCCCTCAAAGTAGTAGAGTTGATCCTGTCTTGAAGTAGACAGATGTAGTGTCTGTTTTAATCCTTGCCTGTTGATCAGTCCTCAAAGTAGAAGTTGTATCAGAGTTGATCCTGTCTTGAAGTAGAAAGATGTAGTATCTCTTTTGATCCTTATCTGTTGATCAGTCCTCAAAGTAGGCTTTGTATCTGAGTTGATCCTGTCTTGAAGTAGAAAGTTGAATAATCCTTATTTGTCCACAAAGTAGAAGTTATGTCAGAGTTGATAATGTCCTGAAGTAGAAAGATGTAGTATCAGTTTTGATACTTGTCTGTTGATCTGCCCTCAAAGTAGGAGTTGTATCTGAGTTGATCCTGTCTTGAAGTAGAAAGATGTATAATCCTTGCCTGTTAATCAGTCCTCAAAGTAGAAGTTATATCAGAGTTGATCCTGTCTTGAAGTAGAAAAATGCAGTGTTTGTTGTGATCCTTGTCTGTTGATCAGTCCTTGAAGTAGGAGTTGTATCAGAGTTGATCCTGTCTTGAAGTAGAAAGTTGAAAAATCCTTACCTGTCCTCAAAGTAGAAATTATATCAGAGTTGATCCTGTCTTGAAGTAGAAAGATGTAATATCAGTTTTGATCCTTGTCTGTACATTAGTCCTAAAAATAGAAGTTGTATCAGAACTGATAATTTCTTGAAGTAGAAAGTTGTATGATCCTTGTCTGTTGATTTGTCCCTAAAGTAGAAGGTCTTGAAGTAGAAAGATATAGTATCTGTTTTAATCCTTGCCTGTTGATCAGTCCTCAAAGTAGAAGTTGTATCAGAGTTGATCCTGTCTTGAAGTAGAAAGATGTAGTATCTGTTTTGATCCTCGTCTGTTGACCAGTCCTCAAAGTAGGCTTTGTATCAGAGTTGATACTGTCTTGAAGTAGAAAGTTGAATAATCCTTATTTGTCCTCAAAGTAGAAGTTATATCAGAATTGATCCTGTCCTGAAGTAGAAAGATGTAATAACAGTTTTGATCCTTGTCTGTTCATTAGTCTTAAAAGCAGAAGTTTTGATCCTTGTCTGTTCATTAGTCCTAAAAGTAGAAGTTTTATCAGAGCTGATCATTTCTTGAAGTAGAAAGTTGTATGATCCTTGTCTGTTGATTTGTCCTCAAAGTAGAAGGTTTGATAATTTGTATTATTTGGATAATTCATCTAAAAAAATCAGAAAATATAGTCTCAAAGTAGAAGTTGTATCAGAGTTGATCCTGTCTGTCATTCCCTTAAGCAATCCTTCCTGCGAGTAATTTTAGGAAAATTTATCATCCCCTTCAAATAGCAAATTAAATACATGTTTAGGCGATTTCATTGGCCAATTCAGACACCGCTGTTTTGGAACAGTCTATAAATATAAGTCATGGTCTTTAGCACACCTTATACCATAGAATAATCCAACAATTTTGAATTCCAAACACTAAATCAATTTATACTTTTCTTCCTTATGGAGGTGCGCGGTGTAATGGTTATGTGACGTTACGGCTCTTTATTTGGGAATGGAGCGATGATGTGTCGTATAGAAATAATAGTCGTATACTCATCTCTTTGTCTCTGCTACGTGGAGATGATCGAATCTGGTGTTTCTCGTCGGGTATATAACACAAGGTTTTATATGATAGACAGAGTAGAGGCGAGAGAGAGAGAGAGAGAGAGAGAGAGAGAGAGAGAGAGAGAGAGAGAGAGAGAGAGAGAGAGAGAGAGAGAGTACCATCCCTTTTTATTATATATGTGCTAAAAGGTGGTGGCTGAGGGTCTTAGTGTCTTGACTTAAACTGCATCAAATTGTGAAGTTCCAATTTTGGATCTCTGGGGAGTGTGGAGATAACTTACTTGGTTGTTCTTTTCGTCTAGTCGCCATGTTTTCCTTTCCTTCTTTCTATTTCGGCCATTTGTGTGACCGCATAGTTTCTTCTTTCTTGTTGGTTCTTTCTTTTCTAACTAAGGGCATGCGTTTAAGACATGTAATAACTAATCAACAATACTTATGGCTTTGATCACAGTTCTATTTGCCCTTTCTAACTCATCGCGCAGAGTGAGTCCAACCAAAGTAGGACACGTCTGTCCCACCCGGGGTCTGGCTGCAAAACTGACTAACTAAATCTCACGTGACTTGCGAGATTCTAACCGTCCAGTGATTTTCCATTCTGTGATATGAAAACACTGACCCCGTAGAATTGTCCTACAGGATGTTGCCAATAATCCATGCTGCCATATAGATTATGCAACACTGGTTGCTGGGCTGATGTTGGGTTGGCTGACAATTCATTGATGCTTGGAGTCTGGAAACCAACTTGGGTGCCATAGGACATCTTGTCTTGTGCCATATATATATTTTTAAATAACACATCTTTAATCTTTTTCTCGTGAGATTTAAAAATTTTTTCCCTTAAGCCAAAGTAAGAATCACGTCTCACTCGGTCAACGCATTGTCCCAAACTCATCTCACATTCTCACCTCTCACGCTTCCTCTCTCCACTACACCACGTGACATTTCTCGACCAGTAAAAAAATGTAGATAAACTCCCACTCAGTAAAGATAATTAGCTAGAAAGAATATAGATATTTTTAACTTTCAGCTTTCAAAAAAAAAAAAAAAGAAAAAGAAAAAAAGAAAAAAAAAAGAATTCTGACACTGAATTATCTCCCCCTTTTAGACCTTTTATCTTTTAAACTTTGCCTTATATTCTCACTAGAAGCGGCTACCCTACACGGCGTCGCCAGGTTAAAGGAGGGATTTTATTTTAAAGTTAGGCTCGCAAATCCGTTATTACAGAATCGTAAGTTTGATCCTCGCAGGATGCCCCATTCAGATCCCTACGTAAAAGAGACCTGGCGTTGATTCAGCTACTTTGAAAAGAATAATCATTGTCTACAATTTGAAATATCAAATGCAAAAAACAAAAAACAAACAAAAAAATTCCATGCAGTTATCATTTAGATTTTATTTTTTAAATATCTTCCCGAGTATAAATCAAATCTTCATTATTTTTGCTCAAAAACCAAGATCTGGTGATAGTGAATATTTACCTTTATCTATTTTGTTGCTAATTGTTTTATTTTCGTAGTTTTCTCCGGACATACACACATGTACACAACTGCCCTTTATATATGTATAGATGACACATTTTCATTTTTTTTCTGCTCATGTAAACGATATATGGCTGGACTTCGAAAAAAAAATGGCGCCTCCTTTTCCTACTTCTGCGAACTTATGGTATCACGTATCAGCAGTAACATAATTTTTCAAATAAACAATAAACAGCGTGATTGTTTTCTGAACTCTTCAACTTGAGGAAAACAAGTATATCCATCAATCTTTTTTGTCTTCGTTTTTCAATCAGTTATAATTACCATTACTTACCCAGTATTATTAAAAACAAAGTATCGTGTCGTTTTTATTAAAGTTTAGGATATTTATTTGTACTAGCTAATATATGCAACCTTCGGGGGCAATATTTAATTTTAATCTAATAAAATATTGTGTTAAATTATTAAGGCTAATGTAACTAATGTGTATAAATTGATAGAAATAATTTTCCTGTTAATTTCAGTTGGTTATATCCGTTTAATGGTACGAGGGTGATACAATTTATTGCCAAAAGGAAAAACGATAAACTCAGTTATCATCAGTCATCGCTCTTGGCAATTCCTCTAGACAGCATCTAGTGTCCGTACAGAGCTGATGAATGCAAGTTTTTGCTTTTCCCCCAACACTGGTGTGCCCATGTATTGGAGTCCATAAGACAACGTCGCTTTTAAAATCGTCCTTACGTTTTCAGCAGTACCCGGTGATTTGTTAGATAGGTGGTAAGTGGCCGTACAGCTGCTGTTTTCTTGGGTGCTACATCCAGGATTTGTTTAAACAGCACGCAGCATCTTTGTGTAATTCCCATCTAACATTTACCCAGTGTGTTTCCTTAGAGTCTAAATGGTGCAACCATAGAGCAGTACTGACACGGCTACAGTTTAGAAGAGTGAGCGAATAAAGTAAGCAATTGCCACATCACCAATAAAAGAATATTTCCCAAGACTTGAGAGAACAAAAGAAATATTCTGTGTCGTTAAAGTCTAAATGGTGCAACCATACAGCAGTACTAACACGGCTACAGCTTAGAAAAGTGAATGATTAAAGTAAGCAATTACCACCCTACAAAGAACAGAACATTTCACGAGACTGTAGAGAACAAAAGGAATATGCATTGTCGTCAGAGTCTAAATGGTGCAACCATACAGCAGTACTGACACGGCTACAGCTTAGAAGTTTCAATAATTAAATTAGGCAATTGGCACATCACCAAGAAATGAACATTTCACGACACCGTAGAGAACAAAAATAAATATTCTGTATGATTAGAGTATAAATAGTGCAACCATATAGTAGTACTGGCACGGTTACAGCTTAGGAGAGAGAATGATTATAGAAAGTTATTGGCACTCCACAAAGAATGTAACATTTCACGAGACTGTAAAAAACGAAATAGATATTAGAATGTGTCGTTAGAGTCCAAATGGTGCTACCATACAGTAGTATTGACACGGCTACAGCTTAGAAAAGTGAATGGTTCAAGTAAGCAATTACCACCCTACAAAGAATAGAACTATAGAAAACGAAATAAGTATTCTGTGTCGTTAGAGTCCAAATGGTGCTACCATACAGTAGTACTGACGCGGCTACAGCTTAGAAGTCGGTTAAAGTAAGCGACTGCCACCCACGAGACTGCAGAAAACAAAAGAAATATTCTGTGTCGTTAGAGTCTAAGTTGTGCTACCATACACCAGTGCTGACAAGGCTACAGCTTAGAAGAGTGAATGGTTAAAGTAAGCGACTGCCACCCCACGAGACTGCAGAAAACGAAAGAAATATTCTGTGTCGTTAGAGTCTAAATGGTGCAACCATACAGCAGTACTGACACGGCTACAGCTTAGAAGAAGAATGGTTAAAGTAAGAAATTGCCACCCCACGAGACTGTAGAGAACGAAGGAAATATTCTGTGTCGTTAGAGTCTAAATGGTGCAACCATACAGCAGTACTGACACGGTTACAACTTAGAAGAGGGAATGGTTAAAGTAAGCGACTGCCACCCACGAGACTGTAGAGAACAAAAGAAATATTCTGTATCGTCAAAGTCTAAGTGGTGCTACCATACAGCAGTACTGACACGGCTACAGCTTAGAAGAGAGAATGATTAAAGTAAGCGACTGCCACCCCACGAGGCTGTAGAAAACGAAATAAATATTCTGAGTCGTTAGAGTCTAAATGGTGCTACCATACAGCAAGACTGACACGGCTACAGCTTAGAAGAGGGAATGGTTAAAGTAAGCGACTACCACCCCACGAGACTTTAGAGAACAAAAGAAATATTCTGCAACAAGTAAAGAGATCAGACCAACATCATTGCATTTTCCTACAGACTTCGGCGCTCTTCTCTAATTCGTCAAATTATTATTTAATCAAAGTAATCCGAAATTCCATTCCATTGGCGCCAAAAGGACTATTACCATCCTGGAATTGTTTTGAAAAGTTTCCCGTCGATACACTTGGGGAAAAAAAGCTCCAAGTTTTCGCGCTTCTGTCAAACAATTTGGTAAAAGGAAAAATCCGTCAATTGAATTACAGTCTAGTTTGATTCTACACCGACTCGCACGAAACAGGTTCCGGCCTGCGAGGGGGGGGGGAAACACGGTGAACGCTCGCTTTTCATTCGGAAATCAAATCTAGTCGCCTTCTCTGGGCCAGAAGGATTATTCTCAGTCATCAATAAATTGGCGGTGTGATATCTTCGACAGAAATTATTATATTTGCGACCGGGATTACAAGAAACGTGGATCTAGCACGCGTCTCCTTTCTGAATGCGAACGGAACGGCAAGATGGCGGCTCAAAGGAAATAAGAAGAAATGGGTTTGGCTTGGATTTGTTTACAGGGAAATGTGCTAATATCAACATCTATCATGAATTCTAAATAACCAATAGTTTAAAAGATGGCTGACCAACATATTCTGTAAGCAAACTATCATCTTATTCAGAATATTATTATACTATATACAGAATGTCTCCTGAAACGTGGAGTTAATTTTGTCACTCAGACTTCGGTGCATAACCATGAGTTAGAGCCGGTGTGAATAAGTCTCAATGGCTACTACTACTACTACTACTACTATGACAGGAATAAACACCAGGACCGTCCCCATTATTAGATACTCTGGGCCATTCTTAAAATGGACAAAAGAAGAACTCCGATTGATCGAAGGACTAGAAAATTAATGACAATGACCTACACCCTGGAGACGATAGAGATAGACTATATGTATCAAGAAAGGGAGTTGGCTGAGATCTTGCCAACATAGAGGACTGTGTAGATGCCACAATCCAAGAACTCGAAGAATACACAAAAAAGAGCAAAGACAGAATACTTATGACAACCAACAACAGCATATGTAATATATGGACAAACAGAAAAACAACGAAAACTAGGAAACAAAGTTGAGAAGAAAAACAATCATATAGACACTTCAAACGACAAATAGGAGAGGTTGCACAGAAAAAGACTTGGACATGGTTACGAAGAGGAAACTGCAAGAGAGAAACTGAATCAGTAATAATTGCTGCACGAAATCATGTCATAAGTATAAATTATATCAAAGCAAAAATTGATAAGACAGTAAAGCTAGGCACGACTGGATTGGGAAGGTGATCCACTGGAAATTATGCAAAAGCATTAAATTTTGACCTTACAACAAAATGGTATATGCATAAACCAGAATCTGTTTTTGAGAATGAAACGTATAAAAATCTCTGGGACTTAAAGGTAGATCACCTTATCTCAGCCAAAAGACCAGACGTAGTATTTATTAACAAAAATCCCGGGAATAATGTTTGTCTCTCAAACCCTCTTTCATGGAGCCGAAGAGATGATAGTCTGAAGGCACTAAATCTGGTGAGTATAGAGGAAGTGAAGAATTGGCTCAAAGAACAGTCAACAGAATTTTACGGAGCAAGGATACATGCTCTCATTCGAAGTTGAAACATTGTTATTGAGAAAAACGGTTAATTTTATTGGAGAAGTAGGGATGCGATCCACAGAGGACCATCTTCATTTTGATGTATAATACATGTTCCTGTGTTGGTAATTATACCTGTCCTAAAAATGGCATTACTTTTTGACTGTGCTATGTGAAGAAGTGTAAATGCGATCCACAGAGGACCATCTTCATTTTGATGTATGATACATGTTCCTGTGTTGGTAATTATAACTGTCCTTAACAAAATGGCATTACTTTTTTACTCACCTATGTGAAGAAGTAGGGTTGCGATCCACATAGGACCATCTTCATTTTGATGTATGATAGATGTTTCTGTGTTGGTAATTATAGCTTTCCTAAACAAAATGGCATTACTTTTTTACTCAACTATGTGGAGAAGTAGAGATGTGATCCACAGAGGACCATCTTCATTTTGATGTATGTTACATGTTCCTGTGTTGGTAATTATACCTGTCCTAAACAAAATGGCATTACTTTTTGACTCACCTATGTGGAGAAGTAGAGATGCGATCCACAGAGGACCAGCTTCATTTTGATGTATAATACATGTTCCTGTGTTGGTATCCATGTCCTAAACAAAATGGCATTACTTTTTGACTCACCCTCGTATAATCGTGACGGAAATAACAAGAGATCGTGTATCTGGTTCGTTTTCATTTTGAGTGGAAACAGAAAAATGGCAACTGGCGAGAAGTAAATGGATTTTCTTTAGCTTCTGTGCACGAATATATGTTAATATCAACATCTAACATGAATTTTAATCGGCAAGTCGTTTACAATATGGCCGAGAAAACACATTCTACACGCTAAGTAGCGTCTTAATTAGAACATTCAGATTCAAACTGACATTTTAATTAGAACAATATGATTCATCGTGCTAAATCTTTTATCCTGATTGGAAAAATAAGATTCCATATGCAAAACTGCAGCTTAATTGGACGATTATCTTTCCAAGTGAACAATAAGATTCTGATTACATATGCAAAACTGTAGCTAAATAGGAAGATTCTATTTACAAAATGTTCACATTAATGGGGTCATTATTATTCGAAAAGAACAATATCGTCTTTATTGAAAGATTTGCATATGCAAAATTGCACATTAGTTGGAAGATTTGGATTCCCTATGCAAATTTTTTTACGTTAATTGGACCATGATCATTCCAATATTGGAAGATTTGGATTGCACATGCAAAATTCAGCGTAAATGGAAGATGAGGATTCTATATGCAAAAATAGGGGCGGGTCTTATGGTTAGAGTCATAGGAAATGGACTCGTCGACCCGTGTTCAATTCCTGGACGAAGCTGTTTGAATTTCACATAGCGCTATTACTCTTGGGAAAGGTATGAATCCAATTCTCCCTCCAGCTATGGGAACAATATTACCTGTATTTTAAGATTTTGATTACATATGCACTATTTCCATATTAATTTCCATATGAATAAAACAATATCATCTTTATTGGAAGATCATGATTTCATTTGCAAATTGTCCTCTTAATTGGACAATTATAATATAATTTGTTGTCTCTCGGATGAAATGCTTTGTGCATGGTCATGCGTTTCCTTGTCCTTTGGTCCATCTGTCGTAGGTCCCCTCTTGTCCATTTTAGGAATGGTCCCGAGTATCTTATTGTTACATAATTATTAGATACCTAATATTTATGTGCAGTAGTATAGAAACAAAATGACGGTTATAAGTTCAGCCGGCGGCCTTGAAGAATAAGTGACAACGTTTGACCTCAGTCCTGACCCTACC
>CM042167.1:74556662-74561662 GCA_023376005.1 Doryteuthis pealeii
CTAGCAAAATAATAAACACCCTCCGGGCGATGTAAAATTAGATTTTTGAAACATATTGCCTGAGGGGTGGGAGTAAAAAATTCAATGTCAGCGAGTTTGTACCCTAAGTAAGTAAAATAATCAAATTCATTAAAGGATTAAAAAATAAAACAATTTGAAATGTAAACATTAAATATATATTAAAATAAAACAACTATATATAGATATATAATACCAGTCATGTATTTATTAAAACTTGTTTTAAAAAAACAATGAGGACTATCGAATGTTGCATGTTCAAATTTTGAGTGGATTTATTCTATGTTATGACGATTTTGTGTAATGTGACGTAAGCAGTGACGTAGTTTTTGTTACAGACAAAAACCGGAAGCGAATCTCCATTATTAATAGATAGCATTTAATATAGGTAACAATATACTAAAACATCTTCAGTATGTAAACGCAATATTCTTAGCAACCTCATAAAATAAACAGATCTCCAAATTGAAAAGGCAATTTATAAAAGAACAAGAAAATAAAAAATACCTAACACACTACAACCCCTGATGACGACCGAAGATTGCCGAGCCTGCTTCAGAGTGCTTTCGGCCTCTGAAGCAGCTAAGTAAAATAAACAGCATTGATTCCAGGGGTCTATTCCCCAGGCAATACCAGCCTCCTTGATTTAAATTGGTAGGACTGGGTTTATTGCCAGTGTCTGAGGCGCTCCCTTGAGGGACAATGCCGACAGGATTAATTGCATTTTTATGCCTACCACCCATGAGCTTTGGTTAGTGGGTGGGCCACATAAAAATGTCCTTGTGTCACGCCCTCATAAGTGGGGATGACAGGCAATACCTGATGACGATCGACGAAACGGTTGATAGTGCTAGGGTAAAGGAATATGGGACAATTCATATACCAGATGGATCTCGAACGAAGAAAAATAGGTAAATTCCTACCATTCCTACAAATCAGATGCGCGTGCTTTGTATTTAAATGGGATAGTTCTACAACCGTAAAAAAAAAAAAAAGAAAAAAAAATTCTTGTGAAGCGTCTTTTAGCGTCTATGTTTGTGGTGTACTAGATTTGATCACCTCTGATAGGGTCAGCAGGGGCGAGGGAATCTGATGTTGAAGACCCGAAACTTCCCTGCGGAATACATCACTGACACACCACCAGCACCACAAATGTAGGATCGTATATTTAAGAATGCTGCGCATATCGAAATGAAATTAATTGTTATTAAGAACATATTTGTTTTGTGTTAAAGCATGCAGTTGTATTGATTCGAACAAATTTGTATTGTGGTTTATATCGTACAATAATTTGAATTAAGTTCATTTAAGCTCATTTCAGATAATGCGCAATCTGAAATAAACTTAATTGTTATTAAGAACACATTTGAATTATCGAACAATAAACAAAAAAATACAAACTTGTTTGAATCAATAAACTTCATGCTATAACACAAAAATATCATAAAATGTGTTCTTAATAACAATTAAATTCATTTCAGATAACATGCAAGCATAATTTTATGGTAGGGATTTACCAAACTGAAGTTCATGTGTGAAACTACCTGTTCTGCGCTCTGCACTTCAATGCACGATGTCTAGACCCCAAACGTTGTAACACTCTGCGCTGGCCGTATTTACACGAGACAGAACAGGCTCACAAGGATAAAAATAAAAACAAACAACAACTACAAGTGTTTTGTAAACAAGACGCGGCTGGAAAAGAAGGTGTGTGTGATACTTCACTGTCTATCCAACTGGCTGCTACTGGCTATCCCTACCGGCGACTTTAACACCCCAACGGCCGAGTGTAACGTAGCGGCGTCGTCACGGTACCAAATAGGTATGTTGCATACCTCTTTACCGGCACTATATATCTATATATGTTATATACATTCTTACGTCTTACTCTGTTCGTTCTATCTTCTGGCCGGATCTGGATATCTTCTAAGGTCTCGTCTGGTCTTCTATTGAGGATTCCGGGTCTGGTTCTGTTGCTAGGGATCTCTTGTTATCAGAAGCCTTGTTGTATTGTTAGCTTTTAGTAATAACAATAAGACTTCGATTTACGATGATGTTACTTTATTCGTAGAACCCAGACCAGACAATCACGCAGTGAGCTCACACTTGCCTAGCTTCGCTTCTAACTCTCCAACTGAGTTGCTACTCCTAAATCGGAAGGGCCTTCTATTGACTTCCGTTCTCACGTTCCATCCCAGAACGCAAGGTGAGAGTGAGGTCAAGCATTGTCATTCACTCTCAAGGCCATCAGCTGTACTGATCGCCATAAGGATTTCTATACTACCTTAAAAAGATATTAGGGATCCATAATTATGTACACGAGTTCTAACTGGCTTATTGCTCGAGTTTAGCTGTATTTTATGTCAAATTCCCCTTCCCTAACCATCTTCTCCGGACCACACATATGGCAGCACTTAAATAAATCGGCAGACTTCTAGTCGTCATTAACCCTTAAAATTAAAGTAATTAAATATTTTTTCAGACACTACGTTTTCAATACGTTGACCATGAATTTTTTCAAAAGAGATTTTCTCCTAAAAATCCCTTTGCTTTTAATACCTGGGTGCCTAAGATATTATCATCAAGTGTCCCATTTCATGGTGGCCGTACAGGTCTTTTAAACTTTACGACCTAATCTTTGGATTCGTAAAAAGGTCAAGCACCCACCCCTTTTACTTATGCCTGGCTTTAACCTATTCTCTTTCTTATTATTTATTATTTATTTATTTATTCTTCAACCATAGTATCACACATGATTACCGAAAAATAATTAGGCTGGAAAAACCTAAAAGATCATGAAAAAGAAATATTCTGTGTTTTTTAACAACACTTGCCTAGATGATATTTGTGAATATCAACTATTTACATTTGGTTATATCAAAGCATTTTCCAGTTTGGTGCATTTACATTTTTGTAAGTGCTTTTATAACCCCTCGCCTGATACCTAGTTTCAATAGATCTACACTGACATATGCCAGTGTGCAAGCAGCCACTTTCCTTACGTTTGTATCAATAACCGTGTACACATTTTTTTACCTGTATATATTTTGTAAATATTTTACGCTACCGTTTTAGTTCGCATTTGCGTGTTACGTCTTGGATTTTCCATCCGGTTCTTAAATTATACGTGCGCTGTCTCTCTGTCCTATACGCATGCGCACGAATCAACGTAGCCATGTTTGTGTGTGGGTGTTTCTATTTTTCTTTTGAAGGAAGCCATTTTGTTTTTTATTCTACCTTTTTATTTTTCGTTTTCTTTCTTTTTTTTTTTTCTTTTTTTTTCTTTTTTCTTTCGACTTCCATTTTCTTTTTTCTTTTTTCTTTTTCCTTTTTCTTTTTTTTGTTTTCTGTATTTTTTCTTCTTTTTTTTTCTCTCTCTCCTTTTTTTTTTCTCTTTCTTTCGACTTCCATTCTGGGGGCAATATATTTTCACGCTAATATTTGGTAATAAAATTTAAGACGAGATTCGCGAGACTTCCTTTTTTTTTTTCCTGTCAAAGTCTTTCATCCAGAAAGACAACTGATAATCGAAATTCACACAAAATAAGAAAGAAAAAAAAAGAAAGAAAAGAAAAGTAAAATCGAGACGACGTGCCTAGGAAGCTAAAAATTTGCACGCCTCGCAGACGAACGAAAAAGAATGATTGAAAAAAAAAAAACCAATCATTCTATTATTATAAAGTTAGAAATAATCCAAAGTAAAACAAAAGAGAGAAAACAAAAATAAAGAAGAAGCTTAGGTATTTACTCAGATTCGATCGTACCTTTTTGAATTTCGACCCAGTTGGATGAAAAAGACACAGGGAACAAAGATAATACTGTTGGATAGAGCAAGTATTCAGCTACAAACCAGTAGGCCCCTGTCGGTTAGATGAGAAGAATATGTGGGGATTTAATAAAATAAAATAAACTCAAAATTAAATGAATAAATAAGAAGTTCTGAGCGTCTGGACTCTGGCGTCCAGTCTGAACGGTCTAATGAATAAAGTCTTCATCTATACTTCGAAACAGTTGTGTCTTTTTATTTCTCTTCGTCCCATCATTTCATATTCCCTATAAATACCCCGACTGCACCTCCGTAGAGGGCTAAAAGCACCCCAATGTGGTCACTAGTCGAGCGTGGGCAGCAACCGTGATGCTTAAGGACGGGATCTTACGCCGTCCCTTTGGGCCTGTGTCTAGTGACTTCGGCCCTGGACCGCTTATGTTAACGGCGTTAATGACCCCTTGATTTAAAGGGACAGGGCTGGGTTTATTGCCTAGTGCCTGAGACGCCCCCTTGAGGAGGAATGCTGACGGGATCAAAGCATTTTTTGCATCTTCAACCCATGAGCTTTAGCTCGTGGGTGGGCCTACATCAAAAGACCTTATGTCACACCCTCATACATGTGTAGTTAGGTGATTATTATGGTATACGGGGAATTTAGTGATTGAAAATAAAACGGTAATCGGATTTCTAGTGAAAGAGAAGAAAAAGAAATAAGAACAAAAGTTTGGAAGAGTAAACGCTCAACGGGGTGCCAGCAATTGACCGAAGAATAACCCCGGAAATAGATTTAAAAATAAAAACGGAAGTTCCGGGTTTTGACCGGAAATGGATGTGACCCCGGAACGAGAAACGGAAGAAGAGGAAAATCGGTCTTTCTCAGCCAGACTTCGTGGGAGGCAGATGGGGGCTTTCCCAGTTCCTCCGTATGGGTTTCGCATGGTAGTACATAGCATGATTTACGATAGAGTAATTTCACCGTACCCACCTCTCCATCTCTCCCTCTCTCTCTCTTTCCTTCTCTCTGAAAAAAGAACCCACGAACTATGCCACTTGAGTATGTTGTTTTTGAACTAATGACTACTCCTACTACTAAACTACTACTACTACAACTCAAACTTGGCTCTATGAAACACGTGGAATGAGTGGTAAATATCCTTAAAGACTAAATCTTAGTGGCTGAGCAGTCAATGACATTCAACACTACGTTTTTGGT
>CM042167.1:74566662-74581876 GCA_023376005.1 Doryteuthis pealeii
GAGAGTGATGGAAGAGTAAGTTTCAGTTGTTCCATTTTTTATTATACTCCCTCTATTTCAAATCTTTTTATTATACTCCCTCTGTTTCAAATCTTTTTATCTGTATTCTTATTAGTTTCATTAGCCTTTCTAATTTAATACAATAATTTATTACATTAAAACTTAAATACTTGCACCGGAGGGTGCATATATTTGCTAGTATATATTATATATATAATATATATATATTATATATATATATAATCTCAAAGTACACGACAGAATTTAAATAACAGAACTATCAAGTTTTGTAAGAACCCAATACATTTTTTAAAACGAAGATTATTTGAAGAAGGACTCTTTTCTCTTATGTTTTTTATTCTAACTTGAAAAGAACAAAAGAAGAAGTTCATTCAATTCCACCAATTTTTTTTTCTATACCAGAGACAGCAAAATTTTTATTGCTCTCAGCACGTTCTAAAATGCGAACATGACGGACGAGTACCATTTCGATTTTAAAAAAAAAAGGAGTCCATTTTAGAATGCTTTACGAAAATCGTATTGTTTGTTGGTTTCTGAATATGTTCTTCAAACCCAGCAGAAATTGGAGTAAACAATTTCTCAAGTTAATATTGATTCGTATCATTTTGATATTTCGGGCTGTTGTCCTCATCTTTATTGTGGTATGTGATAATACAACTTTTTAGGCCGCTGCATCCTCCAGCCTTCTTCAGGCATTCTTTTGTATACAAGAATAGAAATGACCCAACCAAGAATCATTAATTATAATGAACAACCATCAGTTTTTTCCTTTGCTTGAGGTTAACCTCACTGGGTGTCCCATACTTCTTGCCTTATGCTAAAACTAGCTTCTAAATTGCCAACAAGCCCATACTGACTACCATTAGGGGTCACTATCCTACCAAAACTTGGAAAAATTGTCTACTAAAAAAAAGTCGTCGGGTGGCCTAAAGTCGGTATCAGCCAGACAGCAAGGGAGTCTATCTCCTTTTCACTAGCGCTAGACCAAGGATATTGTTTTGGCCGTCTGAGATGGAATGCCACAACTTACCATCATCTCCTTAGTTTACCGTTACATATCTCTGTGCTACTCATACGCTGAGTTGGCTAGGCCGGTATCGACCCGGAACTTCGTGTTCCGAGGCGAACACTCTACCGACTGAACTAAACCGGCCAGTTGTCTACTAATCACAGTAAACACAGGCAATATTTTTGTCGAACTATTTATTTCGCGAAGAAAAATATTATTCATAAAAATAAACATTAAAATATATTACAGTACATAATTCATTAAATTCTATTCTATTATGTTATGTTATGTTAGAGTGCCGGGTTAGCTCAGTCGGTTAGAGCGTTCGGCTAGAAACCACAAGGTTCCTAGTTCGATTACGGCCCTCGCCAACTCAGCGTTTTTTTAGATGAAGCTTGATAATTTGTATCATCTAAATCAGTAGTGTCAACCGGGGTCCATATGGACCCCGGGGACCATATAACATTTTTTGGGATCCAGGCAAGTAAAATATATTTAGCTATAAAAATACAATGAAATTTTTAAACAACGAATGGCTACGGTGTGTGGGGGAGTCGACCAGTGTAAATAAGGATTTAAAAGGGGGTCAATAGGTAATAAAAAAGGTTGAGAACCATTGATTAAAATTTCGGACTGTTGTCCTCATATTCATGTTATATACACAACGTTTCGACCGATGTACCTTCTGGCCTTCTTCAGCGTATTTCTTATCGAACTCAGGGACCTTCTAGTCGTATTCGGGAAACGTATTCAAACTCGCAGCCTTCATGTCGTAATCGTAAAGCCTTCACAAAACTTGGACACAAGTCGCAACGAATATAGAGGTTGAGTTAATACAGTTCAAAGTGTCAATCATCTGTAGGATGCAGGTTCAATCATGACCACGGGCGATCCTAACGTAGAACACTTAACATAGCTTAACACTTTTTGTCGCTTTGTCAAACTATCTTGACTCTCAATATTACTGGCGTAACAGCCAGAAAATGGAATCCGGCATTGTTGAAGCGAACGGGAGCTGTAAAGAAGTTATTAAAAATAAGCATGACTTTGGAATTTGCATCTTTGTCCGCCCATTGTTACCGCGTCTCGAACCGCAATATTTTGTAGGTGCCATCTTTGTTATCTTTTGTCTTTGTTTTTGTTATTTTTTTATTTGTTTTGTTATTTGTCTTCTTACTTTATATCAAAAACAGTTTAGTTGAACAGGCAATATCGCGTTTTGGTAGCACCATTTAACATTATCGGTTATAAGTTTGTCCATAAGAAATTCTCATATATATTTTTCTTTCTTTCTTTGTCCTATATTAAAAAAAATGTTGGAGATTAGTTTTATGTCTTTTCTTCTATAAACATTACCGGATTAACATTCATCTCTCTCTCCTCTCTCTCTCCTCTCTCTCTCTCTCTCCTCTCTCTCTCTCTCTTCTCTCTATCCAAGCAGCTACTCTATATTGAACAATAAAACTACAATATAAATGAAAAGGATTATTACCAAACTATAATGTCATAGAATTAATGTAAACACTATCAAAATGTCTTCTATCTGGTACTTACACCTTCAGTCTCGTCACAATTGTTAATAACACCACACATTTTTAATAGAATTAATTTTTCATTCATTGCATATTCTTCTTGTGTAAAACAGCTTCGGTCCTGATACTTTTGAACACGCGTTATGTATTTTGAACCAAAATTAACTATTCATAACATATATCATTTTCTGTATTGGTAATACAGTATCTCACATACATTTTTTGAACATGCGTCCGTATTTTTCAAGAGAATCAACGTATCAATCATTGTTCATTTCTTTCTATGAAGATATACAGCTATCAGTCTCGTCACTTTTTTGAACATGCCTCGCTTTCGATAAAACTCTATCTACTCACATTCATTCATTCCATATATCTTGTAAAACAAAGACATTCGCACTGTCAATTGATACTTTAAACGACAACGCCTCTGTATTTTGAATGAAATTACGTTCATTCATGTATATTCTCTTCTTAAGGGTAAAATGCAGATTCAATGTTGATCTACTTTTGAAAACACAGGATTTAGTAAATTAAACTTTCATTAAATTCATTCATTTTTGTCTTGGTAAATACAGCTTTAGTCTCGATAGTATTGAGAACAGATCATTGTTGAGAAAATTAACATTTCATTCATTGTTCAATATCTACTATGCGTAAAAGAAGCGTCAGTCTCGATACTTTTTGAACCTACCCCTTATTCATTTTTTTTTATTTCGAATAATTTCCCGTGTGACGCTTCGTGCAGCTATCAAGTTATCTTCAGATCTAACCATCCTTTATATTCTCTCTCTTCCCTCCCCTCCTCTTCCCTACCCACTTCCCCTATCTCCGCTCTTTCAAACACCGCGTCTCAAAAACTCTCTCTCCCTTCAATTGTATATAATACACCATCACACTTGATATTTTCTCTCTCTCTCTCTCATCTCTCTCTCTTCTCTCTCTCTCTCTCTAGAGAGCGAAATCATGCGTTCCCACCCTCTCTCTCGACTCTCAAATCTCTAACCCCTGCTTTCTAGATCCTTGGGTCTCTCAAAACGTAACCGGGTCTCTTATATTGCATCGCCTGTCAAAACCGCATCCATTCTGTGCTTGCATCTAGCTTACTTTGAAACGCCATTCAAAAGAAGTCCCGTGTTTCAGGTGCCAATCCAACAGTGCTGGCCAACCCGGCCCATGCCCCCAACGCCCGCCCCGACACGAAATGCAAAAATACCTCCCTTTGATGCTGTCACTCCTCACCTTGGCCGACATTTTGTCACATTGAAACACATTTTGCCGCTGATCCAATCTCAAAGAAAGCAAAACCGAATCAAAAAACATTCTTACGATACTGACATTTCGAACTGCCCGAGTCGCTTCGAAGTAAAGCCTAACCACCAGGATCGATATTTCAGTCACGTCCTGACATTTATTTGCTTGCGCATTACATATATATATATGTGTGTGTGTGTATGTGTGTGTGTCATGATGTGTCGTGTGTGTGTGTGTGTGTGTGTATGCTGTGTGTTTTGTGCGGCGTTAGTTGGTAATTAGCACCATAAACATATATATATATTCTCTATGTATATATATATAAGTATATAAAATACTATATATGCAATATATAATACTTCACCAGGCAACACGCACACACAAATATATATATATATATAGATACTATATAATATATTAATATTATATATATTATAATAATATATATAATATATATGCCTTGCCTGTGAAGTATATATAATATAATATATATTATATAATTATAGTATATCTTCACTGGCAAAGCACACACACATATATATCATATATCTATAGTATATATATATAATATCTATATATATATATATATGTATATGTATATATATATGCGTTCCTTGAAGTATATTATATATTACACATAAAAATATATACATTCACCACATCAAAATACTCACTTAAATATTATGTGGGCGTTGCCTGTGAAGTACATTATATATTATATGTATATTATAATATATATATATATCTATAGTATATACTATATAATATACTTCACAAGGGAACGTATATGTGTGTATATATATATATATGTATGTTATATATAATATAGATATAATAGACTTTACAAAGAACGCAATATATATATATATATATATATAATATAGTTTACAAGAACGGCATAAAATATATATATATATATATATAATATGCGTTTCTTGAAATAATTATAATACTATAATATTAATATATATACTATATATAACTTTACAATTGAACGCATCTAATAGTATATATATATTATATACTTTACAAGAAACGCATATACTATTATATATATATATATATATACTTTACAAGAAATCGGCATATATATATATATAATATATATATATATAATAATCATATTTTATAATTCTTCACAGGGAAACGACACACAAGCAGAAGTTCTAAAAAGAAGATTATTCTTGTCTATTTATCAGAGCCATAGCAACTTGGGTGATACAAAAGTTTTGCAATATTTTGTAAAGTTAGGCACACCCAATTCGCAGCTCCGGTTCTTTGTCAAAGTCCTCGAGGTGATAATCAACGTTGGTTCTGTCAAGCTCGCCTGGGACTCTCCAAGTGTTACCCGTATTATATGTCTTAATGGCTTGGATCAACGGACTCTAAATCACTTTTTTAAAGCCGATCGTTGAGATGTTCTCGCAACAAACGAGCAATTTCTTATCATTCTGATTATTGTTAACTACACAAAGTTCGCGCTGAAGTGCCCTCCGGCCTTCTCAGGGGTTCTTTTCAGACCCGAGAATTTTCTTGTCGAACTCGGTAACTTTCGTAGAGAAAGTTTCCCATGTTCGAAAAACAAAACAAAACAAAAAAACACCTGAAGACGACTGGATGGCACCTCAACCGAAACGTGTTGTCGATAACAATAAAATAAGTAAAACAGTCCGAATAATACACATTCATCAAGCCTCATCTAAAAAAATTCAGAGAAATAGAAATTTCTTAGTCCAAAAACCATATCTAACTGCACTCTATTCGCTTAAAAATCATTTATTAAAAAACCCAGATTTATCATTAAATACCCCACAAGGGTTGGTAAACCAAAAAATAATCCGTCGACAAGCAAAATGATATATATATATATATATATATATATATATATAGGGCCGGTGTTGCTATATAAAACCGTAGAGAGAAAGGCCCCGAAACGGTTTGCACATTCTCTCCTGATGAGCCCATGGATTTGTAAACATCCTTTGTTTTTTCAATATATCATATTTACACTGTCGGATTAAGTTCAATTTTATTTTCACACACACACACACACACACACACACACACATATATATATATATATATATTATATATATATAAAGTTTATTAGAGAGTACAAAATTTAATGAGGCTGCGTAAAACCGTATACATCGTGAGAGAGGAAAATTTCTTAAAAGAAAATTAGGTACCCTTATAAAATAGATATTTAATCTAAGTGATATAATTCTTTTTTCGATCAATTCTCATCGGAGAAATACATTGATAGATGTTCGAACGAATGTTGGAATTGTAGTTGAATTGTTGTTGTATATATATATATATATATAATATATATATATAATATATATATATATATATATATATATATAGAATTAAGCATAGAGTTAAGTGTTGGAAAATTCATTTCTGAAACAAAATAAGTCACATTCCATAATCATGCGTATTAGGAAAAATATAGAATTTATAAATAATCGTTACATATAAAAATATATGAAAATGCATCAATATATATTTATCTATATATAATATAACTAGAAGCGACTATCATCTAGTAGAGGAGAAAAAGTGATATAATGGTTAGCAAATCAATAACTACTGAATAGGAAGTTTAACCTCGCTGATGTGTGTGTGATTGTGTGTTGTGTGTGTATGTGTGTGAGTGCGTCTCCCCCTCTCTCTCTCTCTCTCTCTATATATATATATATATATATATATGGATGTTAATTAGTATAATATAAGTGTGTGTGTGTGTGTGCGTATGTAAAAGAGTTAATATGTATAACCTGTGTGTTGTGGTGTCGTAATGTGTCGTGTATATGTAAAATAGTGTGCCTGTGTGTGTGGCGTATGTAGTATATGATATGCATGCTGTGGTGTGTGTGTGTGCGTTGTGTATGTAAATAGTAAGATGTATGCCTGTGTTGTGTGTGTGTGTGTGTGTGTGTACCGTACAATAATAAATAGTAATATGTATAGCTGTGTGTGGTGTGCGTATGTAAATAGTAATATGTATGCCTTGTGTGTGTGTGGTTGTGTGTGTGTGCGTGCGTATGTAATATAGTATATGTATGTGTGGTGTGTGTGTGTGTAAATATAAATATGTATCTGTGTGTGTGGTGTGTGTGTGTGTGCAGTGTGTGTGGTGTGCGTACGAAATAATAATATATATGCCTGTGTGTGTGTGTGGGTGTACGTAATAAATAGTAATATTATACCTGTGGTGTGTGTGTGTGTGTGCGTATGTAAATAGAAATATGTATGCCTGTGTGTGCGTGTGTTGTTGCGTATGTAAATAGTAATATGTATGCCTGTGTGTGTGTGTGTATGTACGTATATAAATAGTAATATGTATACCTGTGTGTGTGTGTGTATGTACGTATTTAAATAGTAATATGTATGCCTGTGTGTGTGTGTGTGTGCGTATGTAATAGAAATATGTATGCCTGTTTGTGTGTGTGCGTATGTAAATAGTAATATGTATGCGGTGTGTACGCATGTGTGTATGCATGCGTGCGTGTGTGTATGTGGTTGTGTGTGTGGTTTTCTGACCTCCTAAGACCTAATGATTAGCTCTGTTAAAATGCTGAATGCAAAAATCAAAGACAATTATCAATCGATTGATTTGTCTTTTGCTCCATTAATTACCAACTTCTTCTGACTCCACTTAATTTTTCCCCCAACTCAAAAGCAATTCCCCACCCCCCCAAACACTCACCCCCCAAAAAAATGAACTTTGATTTCTTAATTTCTATAATTATCAGATTCTTATTGTTCTACTCCTTTCTCGGAGATCAGTATCTTTTTTTTTTTTCATTTTTTTTTTCATTTTTTTTTTACTCGAAAAACACCACCAACAGTTCTACTCCTGGCAAAAGTCGGCCTTTTCTAATTACTCAGACACGGTTATTCTCCCCTTGCAAAATTGAAATGCCAAAGAAAAAAAGACTACGAGTGTACAAGCTTTGTTTGTCTCCAATAATTGGTTCTGTGTTCGACCATCATCATCATTATCATGATCAAAACGTGCTGACAGCACGGATTCTCTCTCTTTCTATTTTGGAAGAGAAAAAAGAGTTGCCGAATTGTGGGCACCGACTGGATCCCCTTTATTGTGTACACGCCCAAGGCCCTATAAGTAAATGGTAAGGTCGTCTTTATCGTATCGTATCAGCCAGTCAGCGAGGAGTCTATCCCCTTTTCAATAGCGCTAGACCAAGCAGATTGTTTTGGCGTCTGAAGTGGAGCGCCACATCTACCATTATCTCCTTACTTTACCGCACAGATCCCTGTGCTACTCATACGCTGAGTTGGCGAGGACCAGTATCGAACTAGGAACCTTGTAGTTTCTAGCCGAACGCTCTACGAATGAGCTAACCCGGCCCAATGTATAAAAAAGGAAAATATATACATGTGTGTGTATGTGTGTGTGTGTGTTGTGTGTGTGTGTGTGTGTAGAAAATAGGAAAAAAAAATATTCCTAAAAGATAAATTTATCTATATGGGGAAGTCAACGTTAAAACGTTTCAGTTTTTTAAAACCATCTTCAGGACATTAGAGGAAAAAGTGTGTTACCTAAACCAGGGGTTCCCACCCTTTTTCAGCTCATGGCTCACTATGAAACCAGAATTTCTTTGTGGTCCATGAAATTTATTATAATAGAAAAAATATTTCCATTTTACATAAGATATTATATCAATCAAGATACAAACCAATATTGACGCACACACTTTACCTAAAGTATCTAAACTACATATACTTTTTAGCTTCAATTTGATAACTATTTCATATCAATATAATAGAAATCATATAGAATTATAATATTTCCTTGGTCCACCTGAAATTTGGTGTGGCCTATTTTGGCCATGTGGGCCCTAGGTTGGGAACCACTGATTTTAAACAATGATGGAATATCTTAAATCACTTTTTCCATCTCTGTTTAGACAAAACTTTTTCATCCTAATGGCCTGGTGTAGGTTTAAAAACCTATCACGTTTTAACGTCGACTTCACCATCTAATGTAAATCTATATCTTTTTGGAATATTTTTTCTATTTTCTATATAACTTGGATTTATTTCGATATTTTCACTCACCATATATATATATGATGTACAACCAAAATTTTTTTTTCCATAAATATGTATATACAGTATATATAATATATATATAATATACACATGTAATTATACTCATTATATATATTTATGTATATGTGTATATATATTTATATATGTATTGTGTATATATATGTGTGTGTATATATATATGTGTGAAGTAGTCAAACAGTGCGTTTGAAAATGGCGAAGGCCGACAATTTGTGGAGATTATGTGCTAAATTAAAGTCATACCTAATTTTGTTAATTAATTAATTATAACTAACTGAATATATATATATATGTATACATATAATATATATAGACAAAAAATAACATCTTTTTGTTTTTATTTTTATGTGCATTGTAATTGCTTTCAAATTATTATATATTATGTATACATATGTATAAATATAATATATATATACATATATTATATATATATATATATATATATATATGTATATAGATACATATCCGAATATGTATAATATATATATATATATATATACATGTATACACATCTATATATATATCTGTACACATATGTATATATATATGAATATATATATTATACATACATATATATATGTATACATATGTATATATATATATAAGTATACACTATATATATATGTATACATATAAGTAAGTATAGGATATATATATATGTAATATATTATATATAATAATATATATATATATATATATATAATATATATATATATCATATATAATTCATGAGAGAATTATGAAACAAATATACAGGAGTGCCTCACCCCTCAATAATATAACTCACTAAGTTATACGGAGTTTGTTTTTGCGGGTTTTTTTTGTAGCTCGTTCTTTTTTTGTTTCATAATTTTCTTTCCATGTGTATAGGCCAAGGAATGATTCAGTCGAAAAAAATAAAAAAGAATTGGATAAGATAATGACAAACAAATCTACACAATATTTGCAATGAACCGTAAAAAAAACCACTACTGCTTTGTTTGCAATTCTTTCCTGTTTTTTTTCCCCGTTCTATTTACAATGAAACAAAATTCGTACAAGGTCTTATTAACGATAAAAATTATAGCCTCGACCACAAGCGGCGGAGTCAGAATTTTGTACTAGCACCCCCCCCCAGGAAGGTTCGACTGGAAAAACAATGAAGACCAGCTAAGTTTATGCACTTCACAAACACACAGGCCCGCGTGGCACACACAACACACACAACACACATCACATATATAATATATATATATATATATATTGAGAGAGAGAGAGAGACAGACAGACACAGGTACCACACACACACATACACACACAAAGAGAGAGAGAGAGAGAGAGAGAGAGAAAGGAGAAGAGACATATAGTGTGTGTGTTGTGTGTGTGTGTGTGTTGGAGAAAGAGAGAGAGAGAGAGAGAGAAACAGAAAGAGAAGAGGAGACAGAAAGAGAGAGGAGAGAGAGAGAGAGAGAGAGAGAGAGAGAGCTAAAGGTGAGAGCACTTTACAGTCGATATCCCTTGTGTTCATTAGTGTTTGGTAGAACTCCTTGTTTTCCTTAGTGTTAAGCAGAATCCCTGTTTCCTAGTGTTAGCAGAATCCTTGGTTGCTTTTTAGTGAAGAATACTTGAGTTAAGCAGAGTCCTTGTTGTTGATCCGTACGAGCAAGAATGCTTTTTTAAGTCGGGATTAAATAGTTAACTAAACCACGTATTCGAGCGTGTTGATTGGCTAAGTGTGGGCCTCAGCACACCTTACATAGTCAAATATTCCAATATATTGGGTGAGCCCTCATATCAATCTTCTACTTATTTGATTAAATAGTTAACTAACCACGTATTCGAGCGTGTTGATTGGCTAAGTGTGGGCTCAGCACACCTTACATAGTCAAATATTCCAATATATTGGGTGAGCCCTCATATCAATCTTCTACTTATTTGATTAAATAGTTAACTAACCACGTATTCGAGCGTGTTGATTGGCTAAGTAGTGGGCCTCAGCACACCTTACATAGTCAAATATTCCAATATATTGGGTGAGCCCTCATATCAATCTTCTACTTATTTGATTAAATAGTTAACTAACCACGTATTCGAGCGTGTTGATTGGCTAAGTGGTGGGCCTCAGCACACCTTACATAGTCAAATATTCCAATATATTGGGTGAGCCCTCATATCAATCTTCTACTTATTTGATTAAATAGTTAACTAACCACGTATTCGAGCGTGTTGATTGGCTAAGTAGTGGGCCTCAGCACACCTTACATAGTCAAATATTCCAATATATTGGGTGAGCCCTCATATCAATCTTCTCTTATTGATTAAATAGTTAACTAACCACGTATTCGAGCGTGTTGATTGGCTAAGTAGTGGGCCTGCAGCACACCTTACATAGTCAAATATTCCAATATATTGGGTGAGCCCTCATATCAATCTTCTACTTATTTGATTAAATAGTTAACTAACCACGTATTCGAGCGTGTTGATTGGCTAAGTGGTGGGCCTCAGCACACCTTACATAGTCAAATATTCCAATATATTGGGTGAGCCCTCATATCAATCTTCTACTTATTTGATTAAATAGTTAACTAACCACGTATTCGAGCGTGTTGATTGGCTAAGTAGTGGGCCTCAGCACACCTTACATAGTCAAATATTCCAATATATTGGGTGAGCCCTCATATCAATCTTCTACTTATTTGATTAAATAGTTTAACTAACCACGTATTCGAGCGTGTTGATTGGCTAAGTAGTGGGCCTCAGCACACCTTACATAGTCAAATATTCCAATATATTGGGTGAGCCCTCATATCAATCTTCTACTTATTTGATTAAATAGTTAACTAACCACGTATTCGAGCGTGTTGATTGGCTAAGTGGTGGGCCTCAGCACACCTTACATAGTCAAATATTCCAATATATTGGGTGAGCCCTCATATCAATCTCTACTTATTTGATTAAATAGTTAACTAACCACGTATTCGAGCGTGTTGATTGGCTAAGTAGTGGGCCTCAGCACACCTTACATAGTCAAATATTCAATATATTGGGTGAGCCCTCATATCAATCTTCTACTTATTTTGATTAAATAGTTAACTAACCACGTATTCGAGCGTGTTGATTGGCTAAGTAGTGGGCCTCAGCACACCTTACATAGTCAAATATTCCAATATATTGGGTGAGCCCTCATATCAATCTTCTACTTATTTGATTAAATAGTTAACTAACCACGTATTCGAGCGTGTTGATTGCTAAGTGGTGGGCCTCAGCACACCTTACATAGTCAAATATTCCAATATATTGGGTGAGCCCTCATATCAATCTTCTACTTATTTGATTAAATAGTTAACTAACCACGTATTCGAGCGTGTTGATTGGCTAAGTGTGGCCTCAGCACACCTTACATAGTCAAATATTCCAATATATTGGGTGAGCCCTCATATCAATCTTCTACTTATTTGATTAAATAGTTAACTAACCACGTATTCGAGCGTGTTGATTGGCTAAGTGGTGGGCCTCAGCACACCTTACATAGTCAAATATTCCAATATATTGGGTGAGCCCTCATATCAATCTTCTACTTATTTGATTAAATAGTTAACTAACCACGTATTCGAGCGTGTTGATTGCTAAGTAGTGGGCCTCAGCACACCTTACATAGTCAAATATTCCAATATATTGGGTGAGCCCTCATATCAATCTTCTACTTATTTGATTAAATAGTTAACTAACCACGTATTCGAGCGTGTTGATTGGCTAAGTAGTGGGCCTCAGCACACCTTACATAGTCAAATATTCAATATATTGGGTGAGCCCTCATATCAATCTTCTACTTATTTGATTAAATAGTTAACTAACCACGTATTCGAGCGTGTTGATTGGCTAAGTAGTGGGCCTCAGCACACCTTACATAGTCAAATATTCCAATATATTGGGTGACCCTCATATCAATCTTCTACTTATTTGATTAAATAGTTAACTAACCACGTATTCGAGCGTGTTGATTGGCTAAGTAGTGGGCCTCAGCACACCTTACATAGTCAAATATTCCAATATATTGGGTGAGCCTCATATCAATCTTCTACTTATTTGATTAAATAGTTAACTAACCACGTATTCGAGCGTGTTGATTGGCTAAGTAGTGGGCCTCAGCACACCTTACATAGTCAAATATTCCAATATATTGGGTGAGCCCTCATATCAATCTTCTACTTATTTGATTAAATAGTTAACTAACCACGTATTCGAGCGTGTTGATTGGCTAAGTGGTGGGCCTCAGCACACCTTACATAGTCAAATATTCCAATATATTGGGTGAGCCCTCATATCAATCTTCTACTTATTTGATAAATAGTTAACTAACCACGTATTCGAGCGTGTTGATTGGCTAAGTGGGGGCCTCAGCACACCTTACATAGTCAAATATTCCAATATATTGGGTGAGCCCTCATATCAATCTTCTACTTATTTGATTAAATAGTTAACTAACCACGTATTCGAGCGTGTTGATTGGCTAAGTAGTGGGCCTCAGCACACCTTACATAGTCAAATATTCCAATATATTGGGTGAGCCTCATATCAATCTTCTACTATTTGATTAAATAGTTAACTAACCACGTATTCGAGCGTGTGATTGGCTAAGTAGTGGGCCTCAGCACACCTTACATAGTCAAATATTCCAATATATTGGGTGAGCCCTCATATCAATCTTCTACTTATTTGATTAAATAGTTAACTAACCACGTATTCGAGCGTGTTTGATTGGCTAAGTAGTGGGCCTCAGCACACTTACATAGTCAAATATTCCAATATATTGGTGAGCCCTCATATCAATCTTCTACTTATTTGATTAATAGTTAACTAACCACGTATTCGAGCGTGTTGATTGGCTAAGTAGTGGCCTCAGCACACCTTACATAGTCAAATATTCCAATATATTGGGTGAGCCCTCATATCAATCTTCTACTTATTTGATTAAATAGTTAACTAACCACGTATTCGAGCGTGTTGATTGGCTAAGTAGTGGCCTCAGCACACCTTACATAGTCAAATATTCCAATATATTGGGTGAGCCCTCATATCAATCTTCTACTTATTTGATTAAATAGTTAACTAACCACGTATTCGAGCGTGTTGATTGGCTAAGTAGTGGGCCTCAGCACACCTTACATAGTCAAATATTCCAATATATTGGGTGAGCCCTCATATCAATCTTCTACTTATTTGATTAAATAGTTAACTAACCACGTATTCGAGCGTGTTGATTGGCTAAGTAGTGGGCCTCAGCACACCTTACATAGTCAAATATTCCAATATATTGGGTGAGCCCTCATATCAATCTTCTACTTATTTGATTAAATAGTTAACTAACCACGTATTCGAGCGTGTTGATTGGCTAAGTAGTGGGCCTCAGCACACCTTACATAGTCAAATATTCCAATATATTGGGTGAGCCCTCATATCAATCTTCTACTTATTTGATTAAATAGTTAACTAACCACGTATTCGAGCGTGTTGATTGGCTAAGTAGTGGGCCTCAGCACACCTTACATAGTCAAATATTCCAATATATTGGGTGAGCCCTCATATCAATCTTCTACTTATTTGATTAAATAGTTTAACTAACCACGTATTCGAGCGTGTTGATTGGCTAAGTAGTGGGCCTCAGCACACCTTACATAGTCAAATATTCCAATATATTGGGTGAGCCCTCATATCAATCTTCTACTTATTTGATTAAATAGTTAACTAACCACGTATTCGAGCGTGTTGATTGGCTAAGTAGTGGGCCTCAGCACACCTTACATAGTCAAATATTCCAAGTATATTGGGTGAGCCCTCATATCAATCTTCTACTTATTTGATTAAATAGTTAAAACTAACCACGTATTCGAGCGTGTTGATTGGCTAAGTGGTGGGCCTCAGCACACCTTACATAGTCAAATATTCCAATATATTGGGTGAGCCCTCATATCAATCTTCTACTTATTTGATTAAATAGTTAACTAACCACGTATTCGAGCGTGTTGATTGGCTAAGTGGTGGGCCTCAGCACACCTTACATAGTCAAATATTCCAATATATTGGGTGAGCCCTCATATCAATCTTCTACTTATTTGATTAATAGTTAACTAACCACGTATTCGAGCGTGTTGATTGGCGTAAGTAGGTGGGCCTCAGCACACCTTACATAGTCAAAATATTCCAATATATTGGGTGAGCCCTCATATCAATCTTCTACTTATTTGATTAAATAGTTTAACTAACCACGTATTCGAGCGTGTTGATTGGCAAGTGGTGGCCTCAGCAACACCTTACA
>CM042167.1:74589476-74614850 GCA_023376005.1 Doryteuthis pealeii
GCACATCGGCCAAAACGTTGTACAGATAACAATAAAGATGAGGCCAATAGTCCAAATAATCCTAATTATCAAGCCATATCTAAGATATTTAGAGAAATAGGAATATCTTTTCTGGTAGTTGTTTTTGTTCTTTCTTTTTTATTATTATTTTTAATGGTGAGGTGTTTATTCTTCAAAGAGTTAGGTATTTTCATTTCTACATATGTACAAAACAACACACCCAATACTATTAATACTAGCAAAATAAAAAACACCCTCCGGGCGGTGTAAAAATAGATTTTTGAAACATATTGCCTGAGGGGTGGGAGTTAAAAATTCAATGTCAGCGAGTTTGTACCCTAAGTAAGTAAAATCATCAAATTCATTAAAGGATTAAAAAATAAAACAATTTGAAATGTAAACTTTAAATATGTATTAAAATAAAACAAACTATATATAGATATATAATACCAGTCATGTATTTATTAAAACTTGTTTAAAAAAACAATGAAGACTGTCGAATGTTGCATGTTCAAATTTTGAGTGTATTTATTCTATGTTATGACGATTTTGGGTAATGTCACCTAAGCAGTGACGTAGTTTTTGTTACAGACAAAAACCGGAAGCGAATCTCCATTATTAATAGATAGCATTTAATATAGGTTACAATATACTAAACATCTTCAGTACGTAACACACTATTCTTAGCAACCTCATAAAATAACAGACTCTCCAAATTTGAAAAGGCAATTTATAAAAGAACAAGAAAATAAAAAATACCTAACACACTACAACCCCTGATGACGACCGAAGATTGCCGAGCCTGCTTCGGCCTCTGAAGCAGCTAAGTAAAATAAACAGCATTGATTCCAGGGGTCTATTCCCCCAGGCAATACCAGCCTCCTTGATTTAAATTGGTAGGACTGGGTTTATTGCCCAGTGTCTGAGGCGCTCCCTTGAGGGACAATGCCGACAGGATTAACGCATTTTTATGCCTACCACCCATGAGCTTTGGTTAGTGGGTGGGCCAACATAAAAATGTCATTGTGTCACGCCCTCATAAGTGGGATGAGAGGCAAATACCCTGATGACGATCGACGAAACGGTTGATAGTGCTAGGGTAAAGAATATGGGACAATTCATATACCAGATGGATCCCGAACGAAGAAAAATAGGTAAATGCTACCATTCCTATCAATCAGATGCGTGGTGCTTTGTATTTAAATGGGATAGTTCTACAACCGTAAAAAAAAAAAAAGAAAAAAAATTCTTGTGAAGCGTCTTTTAGCGTCTATTGTTGGTGGTTGTACTAGAGTTTGATCACCTCTGATAGGGTCAGCAGGGCGAGGGAAGTCTGATGTTGGAAGACCCGAAACTTCCCAATGAACCCTGCGGAATACATCACTGACGACAACCACCAGCACCACAAATGTAGGAGCGTATATTTAAAGTAATGCTTGCGCATTATCTGAAATGAAATTAATTGTTATTAAGAACATATTTGTTTTGTGTTAAAGCATGCAGTTGTATTGATTCGAACAAATTTGTATTTGTGGTTTATATCGTACAATAATTTGAATTAAGTTCATTTAAGCTCATTTCAGATAATGCGCAATCTGAAATAAACTTAATTGTTATTAAGAACACATTTTGAATTATCGAACAATATAAACAAAAAAATACAAACTTGTTTGAATCAATACAACTTCATGCTATAACACAAAAATATCATAAAATGTGTTCTTAATAACAATTAAATTCATTTCAGATAACATGCAAGCATAATTTTATGGTAGGGATTTACCAAACTGAAGTTCATGTGTGAAACTACCTGTTCTGCGCTCTGCACCTTCAATGCACGATGTCTAGACCCCAAACGTTGTAACACTCTGCGCTGGCCGTATTTACACGAGACAGAACAGGCTCACAAGGATAAAAATAAAAACAAACAACAACTACAAGTGTTTGTAAACAAGACGCGGCTGGAAGAAGGGTGTGTGTGATACTTCACTGTCTATCCAACTGGCTGCTACTGGCTATCCCTACCGGCGACTTTAACACCCCAACGGCCGAGTGTAACGTAGCGGCGTCGTCACGGTACCAAATAGGTATGTTGCATACCTCTTTACCGGCACTATATATCTATATATGTTATATACATTCTTACGTCTTACTCTGTCGTCTATTCTTCTGGCCGGATCTGGTATATCTTCTAAGGTCTCGTCTGGTCTTCTATTGAGGATTCCGGGTCTGGTTCTGTTGCTAGGGATCTCTTGTTATCAGAAGCCTTGTGCTATTGTTAGCTTTTAGTAATAACAATAAGACTTCGATTTACGATGATGTTACTTTATTCGTAGAACCCCAGACCAGACAATCACGCAGTGAGCTCACACTTGCTAGCTTCGCTTCTAACTCTCCAACTGAGTTGCTTACTCCTTAAATCGGAAGGGCCTTCTATTGACTTCCGTTCTCACGTTCCATCCCCAGAACGCAAGGTGAGAGTGAGGTCAAGCATTGTCATTCACTCTCAAGGCCATCAGCTGTACTGATCGCCATAAGGATTTCTATACTACCTTAAAAAGATATTAGGGATCCATAATTATGTAACACGAGTTCTAACTGGCTTATTGCTCGAGTTTAGCTGTATTTATGTCAAATTCCCCTTCCCTAACCATCTTCTCCGGACCACACATATGGCCAGCACTTAAATAAATCGCAGACTTCTAGTCGTCATTAACCCTTAAAATTAAAGTAATTAAATATTTTTTCAGACACTACGTTTTCAATACGTTGACCATGAATTTTTTCAAAAGAGATTTTCTCCTAAAAATCCCTTTTTGCTTTTAATACCTGGGTGCCTAAGATATTATCATCAAGTGGTCCCATTTCATGGTGGCCGTACAGGTCTCTTTAAACTTTACGACCTAATCTTTGGATTCGTAAAAAGGTCAAGCACCCACCCCTTTTACTTATGCCTGGCTTTAACCTATTCTCTTTCTTATTTATTTATTCATTTATTTATTTATTCTTCAACCATAGTATCACACATGATTACCGAAAAATAATTAGGCTGGAAAAACCTAAAAGATCATGAAAAAGAAATATTCTGTGTTTTTTAACAACACTTGCCTAGATGATATTTGTGAATATCAACTATTTACATTTGGTTATATCAAAGCATTTTCCAGTTTGGTGCATTTACATTTTTGTAAGTGCTTTTATAACCCCCTCGCCTGAATACCTAGTTTCAATAGATCTACACTGACATATGCCAGTGTGCAAGCAGCCACTTTCCTTACGTTTGTATCAATAACCGTGTACACATTTTTTACCTGTATATATTTTGTAAATATTTTACGCTACCGTTTTAGTTCGCATTTGCGTGTTACGTCTTGGATTTTCCATCCGGTTCTTAAATTATACGTGCGCTGTCTCTCTGTCCTATACGCATGCGCACGAATCAACGTAGCCATGTTTGTGTGTGGGTGTTTCTATTTTTCTTTTGAAGGAAGCCATTTTGTTTTTTATTCTACCTTTTTATTTTTCGTTTTCTTTCTTTTTTCTTTTTTTCTTTTTTTTTCTTTTTTCTTTCGACTTCCATTTTCTTTTTTCTTTTTTCTTTTTCCTTTTTCTTTTTTTTGTTTTCTGTATTTTTTCTTCTTTTTTTTTCTCTCTCTCCTTTTTTTTTTCTCTTTCTTTCGACTTCCATTCTGGGGGCAATATATTTTCACGCTAATATTTGGTAATAAAATTTAAGACGAGATTCCGCGAGACTTTCCTTTTTTTTTTTCCTGTCAAAGTCTTTCATCCAGAAAGACAACTGATAATCGAAAATTCACACAAAATAAGAAAAGAAAAAAAAAGAAAGAAAAGAAAAGTAAAATCGAGACGACGTGCCTAGGAAGCTAAAAATTTGCACGCCTCGCAGACGAACGAAAAAGAATGATTGAAAAAAAAAAAACCCAATCATTCTATTATTATAAAGTTAGAAATAATCCAAAGGTAAAACAAAAGAGAGAAAACAAAAATAAAGAAGAAGCTTAGGTATTTACTCAGATTCGATCGTACCTTTTTGAATTTCGACCAGTTGGATGAAAAAGACACAGGGAACAAAATAATACTGTTGGATAGAGCAAGTATTCAGCTACAAACCAGTAGCGCCCCTGTCGGTTAGATGAGAAGAATATGTGGGGATTTTAATAAAATAAAATAAACTCAAAATTAAATGAATAAATAAGAAGTTCTGAGCGTCTGGACTCTGGCGTCCAGTCTGAACGGTCTAATGAATAAAGTCTTCATCTATACTTCGAAACAGTTGTGTCTTTTTATTTCTCTTCGTCCCATCATTTCATATTCCCTATAAATACCCCGACTGCACCTCCGTAGAGGGCTAAAAAGCACCCCAATGTGGTCACTAGTCGAGCGTGGGCAGCAACCGTGATGCTTAAGGACGGGATCTTACGCCGTCCCTTTGGGCCTGTGTCTAGTGACTTCGGCCCTGGACCGCTTATGTTAACGGCGTTAATGACCCCTTGATTTAAAGGGACAGGGCTGGGTTTATTGCCTAGTGCCTGAGACGCCCCCTTGAGGAGGAATGCTGACGGGATCAAAGCATTTTTGCATCTTCAACCCATGAGCTTTAGCTCGTGGGTGGGCCTACATCAAAAGACCTTATGTCACACCCTCATACATGTGTAGTTAGGTGATTATTATGGTATACGGGGAATTTAGTGATTGAAAATAAAACGGTAATCGGATTTCTAGTGAAAGAGAAGAAAAAGAAATAAGAACAAAAGTTTGGAAGAGTAAACGCTCAACGGGGTGCCAGCAATTGACCGAAGAATAACCCCGGAAATAGATTTAAAAATAAAAACGGAAGTTCCGGGTTTTGACCGGAAATGGATGTGACCCGGAACGAGAAAAAGGAAGAAGAGGAAAATCGGTCTTTCTCAGCCAGACTTCGTGGGAGGCAGATGGGGGCTTTCCCAGTTCCTCCGTATGGGTTTCGCATGGTAGTACATAGCATGATTTACGATAGAGTAATTTCACCGTACCCACCTCTCCATCTCTCCCTCTCTCTCTCTTCCTTCTCTCTGAAAAAAGAACCCACGAACTATGCCACTTGAGTATGTTGTTTTTGAACTAATGACTACTCCTACTACTAAACTACTACTACTACAACTCAAACTTGGCTCTATGAAACACGTGGAATGAGGTAATATCCTTAAAGACTAAATCTTAGTGCTGAGCAGTCAATGACATTCAACACTACGTTTTTGGTCCTTGCTTAGACAAGACGAGCGGTCGAAGAGGACTCCTTCCGATCAATCAACTGAGGAAGAGTAGCTCTCAGTTTTGTCTAACGAGAAGAGAACACTTTTGGTTTGAATTCAGAATTTTCCTTCAAGACTGGTTACATTAATGTTAAAGAGGTCGGTTTGCGCTACTATTTACAATTACTTGCAAGGTATGTATCTATGGTGATAGGGTAAATATATTTTAACAGATAATCTACTCTAGAAAATGTAAAAAATTGAAATATTATATTTTCCCATAATCAATGAGTATTTGATGACAGTAAACCACATGTTTTTTTTCTTTACAATAATTAAATTAAAATCTTGAAAGTCAATATTTCCTTTTTTCAATGAAAATCTGTATTGTGAAATATTTTTTCTTTATAATTAGCTTTTATTTCTATTACATATTGAATGTATTTTATACTATAGACTGCCATGGGTACCATCCACTTTTTCATTCGAAAGTACCTCTATATTCCTCATTGTTCATTATATATCTGGTGATCTTTCAGCTGTGATGGAAAGTACTATGTGGTGTATAAAAGAGCGAGAAACGAAAACAGCCTCGTCCAGGATTTGAACTAGTATCGTCATTTCCTACGATAAACCATTGTATCACGTTCCTCCAACTAGTCCACCCTACCAACATTTCTTATAGAATAATGGGAAATGAATAAAAAGAACTGATTTTATATAAAAATACCCTGGAAAACCTTTCCTGGGAATTTTTTATACTAAATTATTTACAATATATTCTTAGGAAAATCATTTTCAATGTACTAGATAATAAAATCGTTTCTAATACATTTTATAGTAAAAAATATTTCCCTTACTTTTTATAGTAAAATCATTTCCAATACATTTTTATAATAAATTCCTTTCCACTAAATTTCATAGTATAATCCTTTTTTTTACATCTTATAAACAAATAATTTCCAATTCATTTTATTGTATGTTTATTTCCAATGAATCTTTATAGTAAAAATCATTTCCAATGGAATTTTATAGTAAAACCATTTTTAATGGATGTTTATAGTAAAATCAATTCCATTTGCATTTTTATAGTAAAATCAATTCCAATGCAATTTTTATAGTGAAATAATTTCCAGTGCAATTTTTATAGTAAAATAATTTCCTATGTAATTTTTATAGTAAAATCATTTCCTATGTAATTTTTATAGTAAAATCATTTCAAATGCAATTTCTATAGTAAAATCATTTCCAATGTCATTTTTATAATAAAATCATTTCCAATGTAATTTTTATAGTAAAATAATTCCCAACGCAATTTTAATAGTAAAATAATTTCTAATGTATTTTTTTTATAGTAAAATAATTTCCAATGCCTTTTTTTAGAAAAATCATTTCCCATTCATTTTTGTTTTTGCAAAATCTTTTCGAAAGCATTTTCATAGTATAACCATTTCCCATACATTTCAATAGTGTAATCATTTCCAATGCAATTTGTAGTAAAAATCATTGACATTTTATATTAAAATAATTTCTCATCCATTTTTAGTGCCAAACTAAATGTATCCATGACAATTCCATCGAATCCAATGCATCACGATTGCGCCAATTTAAATAATAAATATCATTCGTTGATGCGTCATTGACAATTTCTATTTTAAAATTGGGCGAATGAATAACAACACAAATTGCAAGGAAAACATAAATGAAATATAAAATTAAAATAATGTAAGCTTACTTTCCAAGCTGAATATATAAATCTTATTTTTGTAAAAAGAAAAGAAAAATGTGTTACCTTTTCAGGTGGGAAGTTCGATTTGAAATATAACTCACAATTACAGCTGAAAATAATAGTAAATGCTCTGAACAAATATATATATATATATATATATATATATATATATATATATACTATATATATATATATATATATATATATATACACAGACAACAGGTTATTTTTTAAAAATAGATTGAAACTGATTTATAAAGCGTAGTTATTGATTTTTCAATCACACACACAGACACGCACACGCACACACACTCACGCACACACACACACACACACACACACACCACACACACACACACACATATATATATATATATATATATATATACTTTATTGGGGGAAGGAAAATAAAGAGCTCGATTACAGGTTTGAGAGCTATATTTATTATGGTAATCTATAAAATCAAAGGCTTTCGTTACCACTGGTTTCAATGCAGTGCATTAGTCTCTTATCTTCAGTGCCTTGTAAAAATGACATCTAAATTTAATATATATATATATATATATATATATATTATATATATATATATATATCGTTGAGCTATCCCCATCTTATTTATTCACGCTCTTCTCTTCGTGCATGCAGGATGTTTTTCTTTTCTAGCGGTAGATCTTGTACACTTGCTTGTGTATATATATATTTTGTTTAACATCATATTAACCCGTTATTTAACGACAAATCTTATTTTGTTGTATATGATTTGTTTTGTTTCGTTTAACGGCATATCAACCCTGTGGGTTATTTAATGCCAAATATTTTTTGTATATACGATTTGCATGGGAATATTTTGTTTTTATACAAATTAACAATTTGTATTTTCCAGCATCCCACCATCAAAAGGGGAGAGCACCCACGAACTGAAAATCATGGGATGGCAGCACAAAAATGCGTTGATCCCGTTGGGCATTATCATATTGTGGCGCCTCAGGGACTGGGTAATAAACCCAGCCTTGTCCCTTTAGATCAAGGGGCCAGGTATTTCCTGGTGGAATGGTAACCTAAGTATACACCTTTACAGGGGTGCAGTCAGTGTATTCTACAGTGCCACCCGACAGGTCTAATATATATATATATATATATATATATATATATATATATATATATATTATATATACATATGTTATAATATATTAATGATTGAAGGCAATTACAATGCGTATAAAAAATAAAAACAAAAAGATGTTATGCGTATAAAAAATAAAAACAAAAAGATGTTATTTATATTTTTGTTTTTATTTTTTTATATGCCTTGTAATTGCCTTCAAATCATTAATATATTATAACATACTTAACAATGCTTCAAGCAAATTACCAAAAAAACATAATCCATTTTGCGGATCTTCTTTTTTATAAAATATTTGGAACCAGAACAACACTAAAGAAGGGACATAAATTTGAGTATTACCGTATGCAGCAGTATACTTTATATATATATATATATATATATATATATATATATATATATATATATATATATATATATTATAAAAAAGAAAGTTCGCAAAAAGGATTATGTTTTTAAAAAAAAATTATTATTATCTTATATAATGCGGCAGGTGTTTTCAGAATCTTCTGATATCTTCTTCAGGCATTAAGTAACCAGATTCTGACAGAATATGAACATGTACGTGTATAATTTCTGATATTTGATAGGTTGTTGTGTGTTGTTTGTATATATATATATATATATATATATATATATATATATATATTATATATATATATATATATATATAACCGAATAAGTGTTAGAAATTAACTACACATGTTCCTCTGAGAAGGATCTTCATGATAGTTCTGAATATCTGTATTATCCTGAAGATCCATTAGGTGAAACCTGGGTAATTACCTTCTGTCACTGACTCAGTCTCCTAAACACGCACTTTGCAATATGTATTATCGACTCATTCGTTTTTGCTTTCTTCTTTTCCGACAGTTCAAAATTGTAAATTGTTTGTTTTGGGGGGAATATATATATATATATATATATATATATATAAATATATATATATATATATATATATATAATATTAAAATTCGAAGGCAATACAATGCGTATAAAAAATAAAGACAAAAAGATGTTTTTTATGTCTTATCGATTTCGAAGCTAGAGCTTCATCATCAGAGTTTATTTTCAGAAAAAAAAATCTTTTTTGTCTTTATTTTTTATACGCATTGTATGCCTTCGAATTTTAATATTTTATAACATACTTAACAATGCTTCAAGCAAATTACCAATTACTTATATATATATATATATATATAATATATATTATATATATATATATATATATATATCCTAATGGGAAATACGCACATTCTGCCACAAAGACAAATAATAAACAAAAACTCCAGATACTAGAAGTTTTATACATGCAACAATACAAACCATCCTTAAATAAAATTAATTTTCAGTGCAGTACTCACATTTTAAAAATACCTATAACACATTTCCTATCAATTCTCCTCCTTCCAGCCTCCACACCCCTTAATATACTAATTTGAAAAAAAAAAAACAAAAAAAAACTGGAACATAAACACATCACCCCTGATGATGGCACTTTGAAGTGCCGAAAGTACTCGGGATACGAACTTCGGTGGACAAATCTACGGATTCGACCCTGATGTTAAAAAAATGGCCAGAAAGCTCAAAAAGATCGCTAAATAAAATTGTTAAAGAGGAGACGTGCCCTTTGTTTAATTCTAGATGTATAAATGAAAGAATGCTGCCCAAATACACACACACACACATATATATTATATATATATATCTTATTATAATGGAGATTGTGTGTTTTTCTGTCTGTAATCGAAACTAAATTCCTACTCAAGTCACAATTCTCTTAGTTATTGACATCACATTCTCCATGATTTTATTTTTATCTAAACCTCAATTATTAATAAAATTGTCTTACGTTATTAATACTGTTAACTATGTCTACATACTGACAACATGCAATTATATTTATATATACAACAAAATAGCGGTTTACAGTGTGAACGGGAAGGCTAATTTGCATATTAATATTAAAAAATCGAATTTAATAAAATTGTGCTCAGTATTATTGATTTCTAACTGTTTGGATTATTTTAATGAATATAAGCAAAAATCTCTTCAATAAATCTTAAATGAAATCCATTAACAAGAAAAAATAACTGTCATTTATTCTTTACTTCCTCTTATAACTAAATACTTAAATTAGAAAAAATAACAATGAAAGACGAGAGTGATGGAAGAGTAAGTTTCAGTTGTTCCATTTTTTATTATACTCCCTCTATTTCAAATCTTTTTATTATACTCCCTCTGTTTCAAATCTTTTTATCTGTATTCTTATTAGTTTCATTAGCCTTTCTAATTTAATACAATAATTTATTACATTAAAACTTAAATACTTGCACCGGAGGGTGCATATATTTGCTAGTATATATTATATATATATATATATATATATTATATATATATATAATCTCAAAGTACACGACAGAATTTTAAATAACAGAACTATCAAGTTTTGTAAGAACCCAATACATTTTTTAAAACGAAGATTATTTGAAGAAGGACTCTTTTCTCTTATGTTTTTTATTCTAACTTGAAAAGAACAAAAGAAGAAGTTCATTCAATTCCACCAATTTTTTTTTCTATACCAGAGACAGCAAACTTTTTATTGCTCTCAGCACGTCTAAAATGCGAACATGACGGACGAGTACCATTTCGATTTAAAAAAAAAAGGAGTCCATTTTTAGAATGCTTTACGAAAATCGTATTGTTTGTGGTTTCTGAATATGTTCTTCAAACCCAGCAGAAATTGGAGTAAACAATTTCTCAAGTTAATATTGATTCGTATCATTTTGATATTTCGGGCTGTTGTCCTCATCTTTATTGTGGTATGTGATAATACAACTTTTTAGGCCGCTGCATCCTCCAGCCTTCTTCAGGCATTCTTTTTGTATACAAGAATAGAAATGACCCAACCTAAGAAATCATTAATTATAATGAACAACCATCAGTTTTTTCCTTTGCTTGAGGTTAACTCTCACTGGGTGTCCCATACTTCTTGCCTTATGCTAAAACTAGCTTTCTAAATTGCAACAAGCCCATACTGACTACCATTAGGGGTCACTATTCCTACCAAAACTTGGAAAAATTGTCTACTAAAAAAAAGTCGTCGGGTGGCCTAAAGTCGGTATCAGCCAGACAGCAAGGGAGTCTATCTCCTTTTCACTAGCGCTAGACCAAGGATATTGTTTTGGCGTCTGAGATGGAATGCCACAACTACCATCATCTCCTTAGTTTACCGTACATATCTCTGTGCTACTCATACGCTGAGTTGGCTAGGGCCGGTATCGAACCCGGAACTTCGTGGTTCCGAGGCGAACACTCTACCGACTGAACTAAACCGGCCAGTTGTCTACTAATCACAGTAAACACAGGCAATATTTTGTCGAACTATTTATTTCGCGAAGAAAAATATTATTCATAAAAAAATAAACATTAAAATATATTACAGTACATAATTCATTAAATTCTATTCTATTATGTTATGTTATGTTAGAGTGCCGGGTTAGCTCAGTCGGTAGAGCGTTCGGCTAGAAACCACAAGGTTCCTAGTTCGATTACGGCCCTCGCCAACTCAGCGTTTTTTTAGATGAAGCTTGATAATTTGTATCATCTAAATCAGTAGTTGTCAACCGGGGTCCATATGGACCCCCGGGGACCATATAACATTTTTTGGGATCCAGGCAAGTAAAATATATTTAGCTATAAAAATACAATGAAATTTTTAAACAACGAATGGCTACGGTGTGTGGGGGAGTCGACCAGTGTAAATAAGGATTAAAAGGGGGTCAATAGGTAAAAAAAGGTTGAGAACCATTGATTAAAATTTTTCGGACTGTTGTCCTCATATTCATTGTTATATACACAACGTTTCGACCGATGTACCTTCTGGCCTTCTTCAGGTATTTCTTATCGAACTCAGGGACCTTCTAGTCGTATTCGGGAAACGTATTCAAACTCGCAGCCTTCATGTCGTAATCGTAAAGCCTTCACAAAACTTGGACACAAGTCGCAACGAATATAGAGGTTGAGTTAATACAGTTCAAAGTGTCAATCATCTGTAGGATGCAGGTTCAATCATGACCACGGGCGATCCTAACGTAGAACACTTAACATAGCTTAACACTTTTGTCGCTTTGTCAAACTATCTTGACTCTCAATATTACTGGCGTAACAGCCAGAAAATGGAAATCCGGCATTGTTGAAGCGAACGGGAGCTGGTAAAGAAGTTATTAAAAATAAGCATGACTTTGGGAATTTGCATCTTGTCCGCCATTGTTACCGCGTCTCGAACCGCAATATTCTTTTTGTAGGTGCCATCTTTGTTTATCTTTTGTCTTTGTTTTTGTTATTTTTTTATTTGTTTTGTTATTTGTCTTTCTTACTTTATATCAAAAACAGTTTTAGTTGACAGCATGCAATATCGCCGTTTTGGTAGCACCATTTAACATTATCGGTTATAAGTTTGTCCATAAGAAATTCTCATATATATTTTCTTTCTTTCTTTGTCCTATATTAAAAAAAATGTTGGAGATTAGTTTTATTTGTTTCTTTTCTTCTATAAACATTACCGGATTAACATTCATCTCTCTCTCTCTCTCTCTCTCTCTCTCTCTCTCTCTCTCTCTCTCTCTCTCTCTCTCTCTACCAAGCACTACAGATTTGAAACAATATAAACAAAATATAAATGAAAAGGAATCCAAACATAATGTATGTTGAATGAAACACTTATTCATTGTCTTCTATCTTGGTAAATACACCTTCAGTCTCGTCACTTTTGAATACACCACACATTTTTAATAGAATTAATTTTTCATTCATTGTCATTTCTATCTTGGTAAAAACAGCTTCGGTCTTGATACTTTTGAACACGCGTTGTATTTTGAACCAAAATTAACATTCATCATATTCATTTTCTGTCTTGGTAATACAGCTTCAGTCTCCATACTTTTTTGAACATGCGTCGTATTTTTCAAGAGAATTAACGTTTCATTCATTGTTCATTTCTGTCTTGGAATACAGCTTCAGTCTCGTCACTTTTTGAACATGCCTCGCGTTTCGAATAAAATTCATTTTTCATTCATTTTTCATTCATTCTATCTTGTAAAAACAGCTTTCGGTCTTGATACTTTTTGAACACGCCTTGTATTTTGAATGAAATTAACGTTTCATTCATTGTCCATTCTCTTCTTGGTAAATGCAGATTCAATGTTGATACTTTTTGAACACAGGTTTAGAAAATTAAACGTTTCATTAAATTCATCATTTTTGTCTTGGTAAATACAGCTTTAGTCTCGATAGTATTTGAGAACAGATCATTGTTTTGAAGAAAATTAACATTTCATTCATTGTTCAATTCTACTATGGTAAATAGAGCGTCAGTCTCGATACTTTTTGAACCTACCCCTTATTTTCATTTTTTTTTATTTCGAATAATTTCCCGTGTGACGCTTCGTGCAGCTATCAAGTTTATCTTCAGATCTAACCATCCTTTTATTTCTCTCTTCCCTCCCCTTCCTCTTCCCCTACCCACTTCCCCTATCTCTCGCTCTTTCAAACACCGCGTCTCTAAACCAAAATGTCCTCTCCCTTTCATTTGTATATAATACACCCATTTCACACTTATTTTCTCTCTCTCTCTCTCTCTCTCTCTCTTCTCTCTCTCTCTCTCTAGCGAAATCATGCGTCCCACCCTCTCTCTCGACTCTCAATCTCTAACCCTTGCTTTCTAGATCCTTGGGTCTCCTCAAAACGTAACCGGGTCTCTTATTGCATCGCCTGTCAAAATCCGCATCCATTCTGTGCTTGCATCTAGCTGTGAAAACGCCATTCAAAGAAGTCCCGTGTTTCGGTGCCAATCCAACCAGTGCTGCCACCCGCCCATCCCCCCAACGCCCGCCCCGACACGAAATGCAATTACCTCCCTTTGATGCTGTCACTCCTCACCTTGGCCGACATTTTGTCACTTGAAACATTTTGCGTCTGATCCAATCTCAAAGAAAGGCAAACCGAATCAAAACATTCTTACGATACTGACATTTCGAACTGCGAGTCGCTTTGAAGTAACGCCTACCACCAGGATCGATATTTCAGTCACGTCCTGACATTTATTTGCTTGCGCATTAATATATATATATGTGTGTGTGTGTATGTGTGTGTGTCATGTGTGTGTGTGTGTGTGTGTGTGTGTGTATGCTGTGTGTTTTGTGCGGCGTTAGTTGGTAATTAGTAAACATATATATATATATGTATATATATATAATATATAAAATACTATATATGCAATATATAATACTTCACCAGGCAACACGCACACACAAATATATATATATATATAGATACTATATAATATATTAATATTATATATATTATAATAATATATATAATATATATGCCTTGCCTGTGAAGTATATATAATATAATATATATTATATAATTATAGTATATCTTCACTGGCAAAGCACACACACATATATATCTATATCTATATATATATATATAATATCTATATATATATATATATGTATATGTATATATATATGCGTTCCTTGAAGTATATTATATATTACACATATAAAATATATACTTCACCACACAAAATACTATATAAATATTATGTGGGCGTTGCCTGTGAAGTACATTATATATTATATGTATATTATATATATATATATATATAGTATATACTATATATATACTTCACAAGGGAACGTATATGTGTGTATATATATATATATGTATGTTATATATAATATATATATAATAGACTTTACAAAGAACGCAATATATATATATATATATATATAATATAGTTTACAAGAACGGCATAAAATATATATATATATATATATAATATGCGTTTCTTATAATTATAATATATAATATTAATATATATATATATATAATATTATCTAATAGTATATATATATTATATACTTTACAAGAAACGCATATATATTATATATATATATATATATACTTTACAAGAAATCGGCATATATATATATATAATATATATATATATAATAATATATTTTATAATTCTTCACAGGGAACGAACACAAGCAGAAGTTCTACAAAGAAGATATTCTTGTCTATTTATCAGAGCCATAGCAACTTGGGTGATACAAAAGTTTTGCAATATTTTGGTAAAGTTAGGCACACCCAATTCGGCAGCTCCGGGTTCTTTGTCAAAGTCCTCGAGGTGATAATCAACGTTGGTTCTGTCAAGCTCGCCTGGGACTCTCCAAGTGTTACCCGTATTATATGTCTTAATGGCTTGGATCACGGACTCTAAATCACTTTTTTAAAGCCGATCGTTGAGGTTCTCGCAAACAAAACGAAATTTCTTATCATTCTGATTATTGTTAACTACACAAAGTTTCGGCTGAAGTGCCCTCCGGCCTTCTTCAGGGGTTTCTTTTCAGACTCGAGAATTTTCTTGTCGAACTCGGTAACTTTCGTAGAGAAGTTTCCCATGTTCGAAAAACAAAACAAAACAAAAAACACCTGAAGACGACTGGATGGCACCTCAACCGAAACGTTGTGTCGATAACAATAAAATAAGTAAAACAGTCCGAATAATACACATCATCAAGCCTCATCTAAAAAATTCAGAGAAATAGAAATTTCTTAGTCCAAACCCATATCTAACTGCACTCTATTCGCTTAAAAATCATTTATTAAAAAACCCAGATTTATCATTAAATACCCCACAAGGGTTGGTAAACCAAAAAATAATCCGTCGACAAGCAAAATGATATATATATATATATATATATATATATATATAGGGCCGGTGTTGCTATATAAAACCGTAGAGAGAAAGGCCCCGAAACGGTTTGCACATTCTCTCCTGATGAGCCCATGGATTTGTAAACATCCTTTGTTTTTTCAATATATCATATTTACACTGTCGGATTAAGTTCCAATTTTATTTTTACACACACACACACACACACACACACACACACACACACATATATATATATATATATATTATATATATATAAAGTTTATTAGAGAGTACAAAATTTAATGAGGCTGCGTAAAACCGTATACATCGTGAGAGAGGAAAATTTCTTAAAAGAAAATTAGGGTACCCTTATAAATAGATATTTAATCTAAGTGATATAATTCTTTTTTCGATCAATTCTCATCGGAGAAATACATTGATAGATGTTCGAACGAATGTTGGAATTGTAGTTGAATTGTTGTTGTATATATATATATATATATAATATATATATATATATATATATATATATATATATATATATAGAATTAAGCATAGAGTTAAGTGTTGGAAAATTCATTTCTGAAACAAATAAGTCACATTCCATAATCATGCGTATTAGGAAAATATAGAATTTATAAATAATCGTTACATATAAAATATATAAGAAAATGCATCAATATATATTTATCTATATATAATATAACTAGAAGCGACTACCCAGCATCATCTAGGTAGAGGAGAAAAAAAGTGATATAATGGTTAGCAAGATCAATAACTACTGAATAGGAAGTTTTAACCTCGCTGGATGTGTGTGTGTTGTGTGTTGTGTGTGTATGTGTGTGTGCGTCTCCCCCTCTCTCTCTCTCTCTCTCTATATATATATATATATATATATATGGATGTTAATTAGTATAATATAAGTGTGTGTGTGTGTGTGCGTATGTAAAAGAGTAATATGTATAACCTGTGTGTTGTGGTGTGTAATGTGTATGTATATGTAAAATAGTGTGCCTGTGTGTGTGGCGTATGTAGTATAATGATATGCATGCTGTGGTGTGTGTGTGTGCGTTGTGTATGTAAATAGTAATATGTATGCCTGTGTTGTGTGTGTGTGTGTGTGTGTGTACGTACAATAATAAATAGTAATATGTATAGTGTGTGTGTGTGTGCGTATGTAAATAGTAATATGTATGCCTTGTGTGTGTGTGGTGTGTGTGTGTGCGTGCGTATGTAATATAGTATATTATGTGTGGTGTGTGTGTGTGTAAATATAAATAGTAATGTGTGTGTGTGTGTGTGTGTTGTGTGCGTACGTATGCCTGTGTGTGTGTGTGGGTGTACGTAATAAATAGTAATATTATACCTGTGTGTGTGTGTGTGTGTGTGCGTATGTAAATAGAAATATGTATGCCTGTGTGTGCGTGTGTGTGTGCGTATGTAAATAGTAATATGTATGCCTGTGTGTGTGTGTGTATGTACGTATATAAATAGTAATATGTATACCTGTGTGTGTGTGTGTATGTACGTATATAAATAGTAATATGTATGCCTGTGTGTGTGTGTGTGTGCGTATGTAATAGAAATATGTATGCCTGTTTGTGTGTGTGCGTATGTAAATAGTAATATGTATGCGGTGTGTACGCATGTGTGTATGCATGCGTGCGTGTGTGTATGTGTGTTGTGTGTGTGGTGTTTCTGACCTCCTAAGACCTAATGATTAGCTCTGTTAAAATGCTGAATGCAAAAATCAAAGACAATTATCAATCGATTGATTTGTCTTTTGCTCCATTAATTACCAACTTCTTCTGACTCCACTTAATTTTCCCCCCAACTCAAAAGCAATTCCCCACCCCCCCAAACACTCACCCCCCAAAAAAATGAACTTTGATTTCTTAATTTCTATAATTATCAGATTCTTATTGTTCTACTCCTTTCTCGGAGATCAGTATCTTTTTTTTTTTTCATTTTTTTTTTCATTTTTTTTTTACTCGAAAAACACCACCAACAGTTCTACTCCTGGCAAAGTCGGCCTTTTCTAATTACTCAGACACGGTTATCTCCCCCTTGCAAAATTGAAATGCCAAAGAAAAAAAAGACTACGAGTGTACAAGCTTTGTTATGTCTCCAATAATTGGTTCTGTGTTCGACCATCATCATCATTATCATGATCAAAACGTGCTGACAGCACGGATTCTCTCTCTTTCTATTTTGGAAGAGAAAAAAGAGTTGCCGAATTGTGGGCACCGACTGGATCCCCTTTATTGTGTACACGCCCAAGGCCCTATAAGTAAATGGTAAGGTCGTCTTTATCGTATCGTATCAGCCAGTCAGCGAGGGAGTCTATCCCCTTTTCAATAGCGCTAGACCAAGCAGATTGTTTTGGCGTCTGAAGTGGAGCGCCACATCTACCATTATCTCCTTACTTTACCGCACAGATCCCTGTGCTACTCATACGCTGAGTTGGCGAGGACCAGTATCGAACTAGGAACCTTGTAGTTTCTAGCCGAACGCTCTACCGAATGAGCTAACCCGGCCCAATGTATGAAATAAAAGGAAAATATATACATGTGTGTGTATGTGTGTGTGTGTGCGTGTGTGTGTAGAAAATAGGAAAAACAAAATATTCCTAAAAAGATAAATTTATCTATATGGGGAAGTCAACGTTAAAACGTTTCAGTTTTTTAAAACCATCTTCAGGACATTAGGAGGAAAAAGTGTGTTACCTAAACCAGGGGTTCCCACCCTTTTTCAGCTCATGGCTCACTATGAAACCAGAATTTCTTTGTGGTCCATGAAATTATTATAATAGAAAAAATATTTCCATTTTACATAAGATATTTATTCAATCAAGATACAACCATATTGACGCACACACTTTACCTAAAGTATCTAAACTACATATACTTTTTAGCTTCAATTTGATAACTATTTCATATCAATATAATAGAAATCATATAGAATTATAATATTTCCTTGGTCCACCTGAAATTTGGTGTGGCCTATTTTGGCCATGTGGCCCTAGGTTGGGAACCACTGATTTAAACAATGATGGGAATATCTTAAATCACTTTTTCCATCTCTGTTTAGACAAAACTTTTTCATCCTAATGGCCTGGTGTAGGTTTAAAAACCTATCACGTTTTAACGTCGACTTCACCATCTAATGTAAATCTATCTTTTTGGAATATTTTTTCTATTTTCTATATAACTTTGGATTTATTTCGATATTTTTCACTCACCCATATATATATATGATGTACAACCAAATTTTTTTTCCATAAATATGTATATACAGTATATATAATATATATATAATATACACATGTAATTATACTCATTATATATATTTATGTATATGTGTATATATATTTATATATGTATGTGTGTATATATATGTGTGTGTATATATATATGTGTGAAGTAGTCAAACAGTGCGTTTGAAAATGGCGAAGGCCGACAATTTGTGGGAGATTATGTGCTAAATTAAAGTCATACCTAATTTTGTTAATTAATTAATTATAACTAACTGAATATATATATATATGTATACATATATATATATAGACAAAAAATAACATCTTTTTGTTTTTATTTTTATGTGCATTGTAATTGCTTTCAAATTATTAATATATTATGTATACATATGTATATATATAATATATATATACATATATATATATATATATATATATATATATATGTATATAGATACATATGTGTGCGTATATATATATATATATATATGTATACATATGTATACACATCTATATATATATCTGTACACATATGTATATATATGTGTATATATATATACATACATATATATATGTATACATATGTATATATATATATAAGTATACATATATATATATGTATACATATAAGTAAGTATAGGATATATATATATGTATACATATATATAATATATATATATATATATATATATATATATATATATATATATATAATCATGAGAGAATTATGAACAAATATACAGGAGTGCCTCACCCCTCAATTAATATAACTCACTAAGTTATACGGAGTTTGTTTTTGCGGGTTTTTTTTGTAGCTCGTTCTTTTTTTGTTTCATAATTTTCTTTCCATGTGTATAGGCCAAGGAATGATTCAGTCGAAAAAAATAAAAAAGAATTGGATAAGATAATGACAAACAAATCTACACAATATTTGCAATGAACCGTAAAAAAAACCCTACTGCTTTGTTTGCAATTCTTTTCCTGTGTTTTTTCCCCCGTTCTATTTACAATGAAACAAAATTCGTACAAGGTCTTATTAACCGATAAAAATTATAGCCTCGACCACAGCGGCGGAGTCAGAATTTTGTACTAGCACCCCCCCCCCAGGAAGGTTCGACTGGAAAACAATGAAGACCAGCTAAGTTTATGCACTCACAAACACACAGGCCCGCGTGGCACACACACACACACACACACACACATGTATAATATATATATATATATATATTGAGAGAGAGAGAGAGACAGACAGACACAGGTACCACACACACACATACACACACAAAGAGAGAGAGAGAGAGAGAGAGAGAGAAAGTGAGAAGAGACATATAGTGTGTGTGTTGTGTGTGTGTGTGTGTTGGAGAAAGAGAGAGAGAGAGAGAGAGAAACAGAAAGAGAAGAGGAGAAGAAAGAGAGAGGAGAGAGAGAGAGAGAGAGAGAGAGAGAGGCTAAAGGTGAGAGCACTTTACAGTCGATATCCCTTGTGTTCATTAGTGTTTGGTAGAACTCCTTGTTTTCCTTAGTGTTAAGCAGAATCCCTGTGTTCCTTAGTGTTAGGCAGAATCCTTGGTTGCTTTTTAGTGAAGAATACTTGAGTTAAGCAGAGTCCTTGTTGTTGATCCGTACGAGCAAGAATGGCTTTTTAAGTCGGTGATTAAATAGTTAACTAACCACGTATTCGAGCGTGTTGATTGGCTAAGTGTGGGCTCAGCACACCTTACATAGTCAAATATTCCAATATATTGGGTGAGCCCTCATATCAATCTTCTACTTATTGATTAAATAGTTAACTAACCACGTATTCGAGCGTGTTGATTGGCTAAGTAGTGGGCCTCAGCACACCTTACATAGTCAAATATTCCAATATATTGGGTGAGCCCTCATATCAATCTTCTACTTATTTGATTAAATAGTTAACTAACCACGTATTCGAGCGTGTTGATTGGCTAAGTAGTGGGCCTCAGCACACCTTACATAGTCAAATATTCCAATATATTGGTGAGCCCTCATATCAATCTTCTACTTATTTGATTAAATAGTTAACTAACCACGTATTCGAGCGTGTTGATTGGCTAAGTGGTGGCCTCAGCACACCTTACATAGTCAAATATTCCAATATATTGGGTGAGCCCTCATATCAATCTTCTACTTATTTGATTAAATAGTTAACTAACCACGTATTCGAGCGTGTTGATTGGCTAAGTAGTGGGCCTCAGCACACCTTACATAGTCAAATATTCCAATATATTGGGTGAGCCCTCATATCAATCTTCTACTTATTTGATTAAATAGTTAACTAACCACGTATCGAGCGTGTTGATTGGCTAAGTAGTGGGCCTCAGCACACCTTACATAGTCAAATATTCCAATATATTGGGTGAGCCCTCATATCAATCTTCTACTTATTTGATTAAATAGTTAACTAACCACGTATTCGAGCGTGTTGATTGGCTAAGTAGTGGGCCTCAGCACACCTTACATAGTCAAATATTCCAATATATTGGGTGAGCCCTCATATCAATCTTCTACTATTTGATTAAATAGTTAACTAACCACGTATTCGAGCGTGTTGATTGGCTAAGTAGTGGGCCTCAGCACACCTTACATAGTCAAATATTCCAAATATTGGGTGAGCCCTCATATCAATCTTCTACTTATTTGATTAAATAGTTAACTAACCACGTATTCGAGCGTGTTGATTGGCTAAGTAGTGGGCCTCAGCACACCTTACATAGTCAAATATTCCAATATATTGGGTGAGCCCTCATATCAATCTTCTACTTATTTGATTAAATAGTTAACTAACCACGTATTCGAGCGTGTTGATTGGCTAAGTGGTGGGCCTCAGCACACCTTACATAGTCAAATATTCCAATATATTGGGTGAGCCCTCATATCAATCTTCTACTTATTTGATTAAATAGTTAACTAACCACGTATTCGAGCGTGTTGATTGGCTAAGTAGTGGGCCTCAGCACACCTTACATAGTCAAATATTCCAATATATTGGGTGAGCCCTCATATCAATCTTCTACTTATTTGATTAAATAGTTAACTAACCACGTATTCGAGCGTGTTGATTGGCTAAGTAGTGGGCCTCAGCACACCTTACATAGTCAAATATTCCAATATATTGGGTGAGCCCTCATATCAATCTTCTACTTATTTGATTAAATAGTTAACTAACCACGTATTCGAGCGTGTTGATTGGCTAAGTAGTGGGCCTCAGCACACCTTACATAGTCAAATATTCCAATATATTGGGTGAGCCCTCATATCAATCTTCTACTTATTTGATTAAATAGTTAACTAACCACGTATTCGAGCGTGTTGATTGGCTAAGTAGTGGCCTCAGCACACCTTACATAGTCAAATATTCCAATATATTGGGTGAGCCCTCATATCAATCTTCTACTTATTTGATTAAATAGTTAACTAACCACGTATTCGAGCGTGTTGATTGGCTAAGTAGTGGGCCTCAGCACACCTTACATAGTCAAATATTCCAATATATTGGGTGAGCCCTCATATCAATCTTCTACTTATTTGATTAAATAGTTAACTAACCACGTATTCGAGCGTGTTGATTGGCTAAGTAGTGGGCCTCAGCACACCTTACATAGTCAAATATTCCAATATATTGGGTGAGCCCTCATATCAATCTTCTACTTATTTGATTAAATAGTTAACTAACCACGTATTCGAGCGTGTTGATTGGCTAAGTAGTGGGCCTCAGCACACCTTACATAGTCAAATATTCCAATATATTGGGTGAGCCCTCATATCAATCTTCTACTTATTTGATTAAATAGTTAACTAACCACGTATTCGAGCGTGTTGATTGGCTAAGTAGTGGGCCTCAGCACACCTTACATAGTCAAATATTCCAATATATTGGGTGAGCCCTCATATCAATCTTCTACTTATTTGATTAAATAGTTAACTAACCACGTATTCGAGCGTGTTGATTGGCTAAGTAGTGGGCCTCAGCACACCTTACATAGTCAAATATTCCAATATATTGGGTGAGCCCTCATATCAATCTTCTACTTATTTGATTAAATAGTTAACTAACCACGTATTCGAGCGTGTTGATTGGCTAAGTAGTGGCCTCAGCACACCTTACATAGTCAAATATTCCAATATATTGGGTGAGCCCTCATATCAATCTTCTACTTATTTGATTAAATAGTTAACTAACCACGTATTCGAGCGTGTTGATTGGCTAAGTAGTGGGCCTCAGCACACCTTACATAGTCAAATATTCCAATATATTGGGTGAGCCCTCATATCAATCTTCTACTTATTTGATTAAATAGTTAACTAACCACGTATTCGAGCGTGTTGATTGGCTAAGTGGTGGGCCTCAGCACACCTTACATAGTCAAATATTCCAATATATTGGGTGAGCCCTCATATCAATCTTCTACTTATTTGATTAAATAGTTAACTAACCACGTATTCGAGCGTGTTGATTGGCTAAGTAGTGGGCCTCAGCACACCTTACATAGTCAAATATTCCAAATATTGGGTGAGCCCTCATATCAATCTTCTACTTATTTGATTAAATAGTTAACTAACCACGTATTCGAGCGTGTTGATTGGCTAAGTAGTGGGCCTCAGCACACCTTACATAGTCAAATATTCCAATATATTGGTGAGCCCTCCATATCAATCTTCTACTTATTTGATTAAATAGTTAACTAACCACGTATTCGAGCGTGTTGATTGGCTAAGTAGTGGGCCTCAGCACACCTTACATAGTCAAATATTCCAATATATTGGGTGAGCCCTCATATCAATCTTCTACTTATTTGATTAAATAGTTAACTAACCACGTATTCGAGCGTGTTGATTGGCTAAGTAGTGGGCCTCAGCACACCTTACATAGTCAAATATTCCAATATATTGGGTGAGCCCTCATATCAATCTTCTACTTATTTGATTAAATAGTTAACTAACCACGTATTCGAGCGTGTTGATTGGCTAAGTAGTGGGCCTCAGCACACCTTACATAGTCAAATATTCCAATATATTGGGTGAGCCCTCATATCAATCTTCTACTTATTTGATTAAATAGTTAACTAACCACGTATTCGAGCGTGTTGATTGGCTAAGTGGTGGGCCTCAGCACACCTTACATAGTCAAATATTCCAATATATTGGGTGAGCCCTCATATCAATCTTCTACTTATTTGATTAAATAGTTAACTAACCACGTATTCGAGCGTGTTGATTGGCTAAGTAGTGGGCCTCAGCACACCTTACATAGTCAAATATTCCAATATATTGGGTGAGCCCTCATATCAATCTTCTACTTATTTGATTAAATAGTTAACTAACCACGTATTCGAGCGTGTTGATTGGCTAAGTAGTGGGCCTCAGCACACCTTACATAGTCAAATATTCCAATATATTGGGTGAGCCCTCATATCAATCTTCTACTTATTTGATTAAATAGTTAACTAACCACGTATTCGAGCGTGTTGATTGGCTAAGTAGTGGGCCTCAGCACACCTTACATAGTCAAATATTCCAATATATTGGGTGAGCCTCATATCAATCTTCTACTTATTTGATTAAATAGTTAACTAACCACGTATTCGAGCGTGTTGATTGGCTAAGTAGTGGCCTCAGCACACCTTACATAGTCAAATATTCCAATATATTGGGTGAGCCCTCATATCAATCTTCTACTTATTTGATTAAATAGTTAACTAACCACGTATTCGAGCGTGTTGATTGGCTAAGTAGTGGGCCTCAGCACACCTTACATAGTCAAATATTCCAATATATTGGGTGAGCCCTCATATCAATCTTCTACTTATTTGATTAAATAGTAACTAACCACGTATTCGAGCGTGTTGATTGGCTAAGTGGTGGGCCTCAACACCTTACATAGTCAAATATTCCAATATATTGGGTGAGCCCTCATATCAATCTTCTACTTATTTTGATTAAATAGTTAACTAACCACGTATTCGAGCGTGTTGATTGGCTAAGTAGTGGGCCTCAGCACACCTTACATAGTCAAAATATTCCAATATATTGGGGGTGAGCCCTCATATCAATCTTCTACTTATTTGATTAAATAGTTAACTAACCACGTATTCGAGCGTGTTGATTGGCTAAGTGGTGGGCCTCAGCACACCTTACATAGTCAAATATTCCAATATATTGGGTGAGCCCTCATATCAATCTTCTACTTATTTGATTAAATAGTTTAACTAACCACGTAATTCGAGCGTGTTGATTGGCAAGTGGTGGCCTCAGCAACACCTTACA
>CM042167.1:74614858-74639409 GCA_023376005.1 Doryteuthis pealeii
ACATAGTCAAATATTCCAATATATTGGGTGAGCCCTCATTCAATCTTCTACTTATTTGATTAAATAGTTAACTAACACGTATTCGAGCGTGTCAAAAAAGGAGGGAAGGAGGATTTTAAATGGAGGTGAGGCGCCGGTTCATATAATCTTATCTACTTATTTGATTAAATAGTTAACTAACCACGTATTCGAGCGTGTTGATTGGCTAAGTGGTGGGCCTCAGCACACCTTACATAGTCAAATATTCCAATATATTGGGTGAGCCCTCATATCAATCTTCTACTTATTTGATTAAATAGTTAACTAACCACGTATTCGAGCGTGTTGATTGGCTAAGTAGTGGGCCTCAGCACACCTTACATAGTCAAATATTCCAATATATTGGGTGAGCCTCATATCAATCTTCTACTTATTTGATTAAATAGTTAACTAACACGTATTCGAGCGTGTTGATTGGCTAAGTGTTGGGCCTCAGCACACCTTACATAGTCAAATATTCCAATATATTGGGTGAGCCCTCATATCAATCTTCTACTTATTTGATTAAATAGTTAACTAACCACGTATTCGAGCGTGTTGATTGGCTAAGTGTTGGGCCTCAGCACACCTTACATAGTCAAAATATTCCAATATATTGGGTGAGCCCTCATATCAATCTTCTACTTATTTGATAGAGTAGATGGCCTCATGGCTGGATTTCTTCTACCTTCTGTTTCTTGTGTAGCAAGTGAGAAGATTGCAGCAGTGAGAAGATTGCTCTATGAAGTCACTAAGTGCTGGACAAATCAACGGGCAAACGTTACACGGATTAGTAAAAGTGGAATGTCTTAGTCTATAAAGGTTGGCACAAGGTCTAGGTTTAGGAGGTCTCACAAAGTGATGTCACCTCCAGTAACAGAGGAATACGACTGATAAATTGGAAAAAAATACACTGCTTATATGATATTTTTCCCCTCCTTCTCCAGACACCAGTCATAGTATTTTCCTCTCACTTTTATGATATTTCTCTCTCTTCCTACCAAAAGAAACTCTTCCATGAGTACATCTAACAGCTATTCTCACAGCTCACTCATAAGCAGATGCCCAAAGGTCAACCTTACCCGGTGAGAGATTTCAGTCTGACCGAAAACCATGGAACTCTTAGCTGACTTCTAATAATTTTCATAATATACTCAATGGCCTTCAAGGATGTGTAATCACAGTTTTTTTTATCACAAACAAATGCTGATTATCTCATCCCAACTATACAGTATCACAAACTGAAGCCAAACTGATTGTTTTTCTCAATCTTCTGTTAATGTAATAGGGGAGGGGAGAGAGTCATCGATGTAACAGGTACGTATAAATTAGCACGGAAAAGTTTTAGGAGGAATATAAGAATTATGTTGATTAGAATGGAAAAGTTTAAGGATGAATCAGAATAACGCCACATGGCATTTTTCTATTGGACAGGACCTGACACGTGGCGAGATAGGAGAGTGCTAGAGTAAGAGGAGACAATGTTGAGTGAGTTTGGGATTATGTGCTGACAGAGCAATACGTGGTGCTCTCGGCAGTTTTGACTTGGGAAAAATAAAATCTCATGGGAAAAAATATAGGCTTTCTTTTCATGTTTAAAACACTATATTGTAGACTATCATACTCCTTTTTTACTCAAACAAGAAAACCAGCCCGAATACATTGCATATCAAACACCCTATAATTCTAAACACATTTTAATAGAATGTTGGGATTTTGCTGTTTTTAAACCATGTTTTTACAAAATGAAATCTTATTATAATGGAGATTTTGTGTTTTTCTGTCTGTAACCGAAACTATATTACTGCTCAAGTCACAATTCCCTTAATTATTTACGCCAAATTCTCCATGATTTCATTCTTTTAAACCTTCAGTTATTAATAAAAATTGTTTTACATTATTAATACTGTTGACCATATCGATATTTACCGCGTACCCCACTTGTACGGGTCAGGCACAAAGTCCCTATTAACGTGGGACCACCCACAAGCCGAGACTCATGGGGTGGCAGGTGAAAAATTGCGTCGATCGCGTCGGCATTCCCCCTCAAGAGGGGCGCCTCAGGCACTGGTCAATAAACCCAGCCCTGCCCCTTTAAATCGAGGGGGCAGGTGTTGCCTGGGGGGATGGCCCCCTGGGATCGACGCCGTTAATTATATCAATGGTCCAGAGGCCGAAGCCACTGTAGACCATATCTACGTACTAATAACATGCAATTGTATTTATATATACAACAAAATAGCGGTTTACAGTTTGAACGAGAAGGCTAATTTGCATATTTATATTTAAAATGTTATTTTAATAAATATGTGCTTGGTATTATTGATTTCTAATTGTTTGGTTTTATCTTAAGAAACATAAACAAAAATCTCGCCGATAAATCTTAAAAGAAATTTATTTACAAGAAATAACTGTAATATTATCCTTTACTTCCTATTTTAACTAAATAGTTAAATTAGGAAAATTTACCAATGAAAGAGGGGAGTAGTGGAAAATGATGGAATAGTTAGTTTCAAAGTTGTTCTATTTTTCGATTATACCCCCTCTGTTGCAGATCTTTTTATCTGCATTCTTAGTCAGTTTCATTAGCCTTTCTAATTTAATATGATATTTTATTATATCAAAACTTAAATACTTGCATCCGGAGGGTGCATATATTTGCTAGTATGCTTAAAGATGCTAGTATAGATGAAATTTTATCTTTGCTGAAAGAAATAAAATTATACCCAAAAATATAACAATAAACTTCAGCTTTACCCAATAAACTTATCTTTCCTCAAAGTGATTCTCGGTTCCAGTTTTTGGAGGTTTGGGGAATGTGCAGCACCCCTTCATCACCATTGCTCCCTGGTCCACTCTGACCCGGAGTGGTAGTACCTGTTAGGGTCCCATGTATGGGTTAAATAGAAAAATGTATTTATAAAAAAAATTGTATTATCCATTAAGAATTGATTTATTTCAAAACTTTATCGGTATTAAATGACCCACTGAGGTTGATATGCCGTAAAACAAAAACCAAATCAAAGTGATTCTCAATCTATTTAGCAACAAACAACTGCAGACAACTTACTGTCAAAATCAAGAAAATCCTTGGGAAAAAACTAACAATAAATCGGAACATCTCTCACAAGTTACCTCTTAGAATAAAATAACCCCGGATGGGTCAATATGCCATCAAACCTATCAATCAATCAATTAACAGCATTAAAGAAATTTTCATGAAAAATAAATGTTAAATTAACTAGCAAAAGAACCATGTGTTATTACTAAAAACTACAAATGGCACAAGGCAATACGTCCCGCAGCACTTAAAGTTGGTTTCCAAATTTAAAGAGAGAGAGAGAGAGAGAGAGAGAGAGAGAGAGAAGAGAGAGAGAGAGAGAGAGAGAGAGAGAGAGAGAGAAAACAAAGACAACAAACGGAGAAAAGAAAGGAATAAAATGAAAGTGTACAGAGAGAGAAAGAGCAAGAGAGGGTGAACAGATAGATAGACACATAGATAGATAGATAGAGACAGATAGATAGATAAATAGAGAGAGAGAGAGAGAGAGAGAGAGAGAGAGAGAGAGAGAGAGAGAGAGAGAGAGAGAAAATGAATGAATGTGTGTTTGAGAGGAAGTCTCGTTCACTCTCATTCATTCTCACTTATCCATTCTCTCTCAGTCATTTTCTCTCTCACACATATTCTCCCCCCCCCTCTGTCTATCTGTCCGTCTGTCAGTCTGTCTGTCTCACTCTTTCTTTTTGTGTATACCTTTCCAGATTCCCAACACCAAGCAATTGTCAGCCAACTCAGTATCGGCACAGCAAACGGCTTCGAGCCTCTCCACGTAGCACGGAAGATGAGGGTAGTATAAAATTATTAATATTACTATCAACACGTCGTCATTTCCATTCCGACACGAGAAAAAAAAATATTTTAAGACGTAGCAGAATAGGAAGCGTAGAATGTATGGAAACAGTGCCGAAACGGTTAATCACATGATAGGCGAATGTATCAAAACAGTTAAAAGAAAGTACTAAGAAAATCTATGTTTAATGTTAAATAGTAGGACAGACTGGGCTTTTTAACCTTGGTTAGTAAACCAGAAATAAGAAATATTGACGATTATTCGGTCTTAAATCGCCAGATACAAGAATAAGCAATAAAACAGAAACGAGAGATGCTTGCCTGGGTTTCCCGCCATATTTAAATGTCCGCCAATAAATTACGATTCGATTGATTATATTCTCTTTTGTATCTACTAATATTTCTTGCAATGTAAAGATGGCGGCTCAGGCGGGTCGGGTAGGGGGGGTAGGGTCTTGGATTCTTGCTAACAAATTGCAAATGATACAAACTAAATCAAATAATAAAAGAAAGGAAAAATCAACCGAGACGAAAAGAGAGAGAGAGAGAGAGAGAGAGAGAGAGAGAGAGAGAGAGAGAGAGAGAGAGAGAGAGAGAGATAGAGAGAGAGAGAGAGTGTGTGTGTGTGTGTGTGTTTCTTGTTCTTTTTGGCCGTTTTAACCGCGCCATCGCGTTCGGAAATGAATGATGGTGGATAAACAGTTATGGAGATGTATTCTTGGTTTTCATGTTTCGGAATCGGGAAAATGGCGAAATAAAACCGAGAAAGCATCTCCTCTTGATTGCGACAAAGAGAATTGATTCATAAATCTAGAAACAGGTCCATTATTATTATTATTATTATTATTATTATTATTATTATATCATTATTATTATTATTATTATTATTATTATTATTATTATGTGAGTTTTTCACACCAGCGTAAACTGATGATCTTTCACTGGAGTTGTCACTGAGTGACAACAAGTCTCCGCAGATCTCCAGGACTCTCCTGAGTATTCTACCAGATTTAAACAGTGCTGTTGTTTGGGTGATCTCAATTCTTCTTCTGATTTCCAGTTCCTACAGTCTTTTGCCCAAGCTTTTTGGGACCGTTCCAAGTGCACCAACTATAATTGGTATCTCATTTACCCTCATATTTCAAAGCTTTTCCAATTGTCTCTCAAGGTCCAGGTCTGTCTTTTCGTTTTCTTTCATCTTCACTCTGTGACCTGCGGAAACTGAAAAATCTACCAGTTGAAAAATTCTCTCTTTTTTTTTTGTTAATCCATACTAGTTTTGTTCTTCTATCTGGAATAAGTGGATTCGTCTTTATCTTGAAGTCCCAGAGAATTTTATGCGTTTAATTGTCAAGAACAGATTTTGGTTTATGCATATACCATTTTGTTATATGGTCAAAATTTAGTATTTTGCATAATTCTCAGTGGATCCTCTTTCCAGCAACAATAAAGGGCCGGCTTAGCTCAGTCGGTAGAGCATTCCTAGTTCGATACCGGCTCTCGCCGACTCAGCATATGAGTAGAACAGGGATCTGTGCGGTAAAATAAGGTAGGTGTGGCGCTCCACCTCAGACGCAAAACCAATCTCCTTGGTCTAGCGTTAATGAAAAGGGGATTGACTCCCTCTCTGATTGGTTGATACCGACTTTATGTCACTCCGACGACTTTACTTATTATTATTATTATTATCATCATTATTATTATTTTCACTCCTTTTGAGTTTTTCTCATCAGCGTTAGCTGATGGTATTTCACTGGAGGCTGAGTGACAACAAGTCTCCTCAGGTCTCCAGGACTCTTCTGAGTATTCTAGCCGATTGCAGCAGTGCAGTAGCCTGGATGGTCTCTATTCTCCCTCTGATTTCTAGATCTTCCAGTCTTTTTTCCAAGTTTATTGGTACCATTCCAAGTGCACCAACTACAATTGGTATCAATTTCACTCTCATATTCCACAGCTTTTTCAATTCTCTGGCAAGGTCCAGGTATTTATCCATCTTTTCATTTTCCTGCAGCTTCACTCAGTGATCTGCTTGGACCGCAAAGTCCACCAGTTGACACGTTCTCTTTTTTTTTGTTAATCAACACTAGGTCTGGTCTCCTGGCTGGGATAGGGTGATCCGTCTTTATCTCGAAGTCCCAGAGAATTTTGTATGTTTTATTCCCAATAACAGATTCTGGTTTATGCATATACCATTTTGTTGTATGGTCAAAGTTTAATTTTTTGCATCATTCCCAGTGGATCGCCTTCCCAACCCAGTCGTGCCTAGCTTTGTACTCCCACTGTGCTAGTTTGCTATATTCACTTAATACATGGTTTACAGTCCCATCTCTGTCACCGCACAGTCTATATTTACTTTTGTTGCGTCTTATCAATTTTTTGCTTTGATATAATTTGTTCTTATGGCATTGTTTTGTGCAGCAATTATTAGTGACTCAGTTTCTCTCTTGGGATTTCCTCTTCTTAACCATGTCCAGGTCTTTTTATGTGCAACCTCTCCGATTTGTCGTTTGATGTGTCCATATAATTGTTTTTCTTTCCATTTTTGTTTTCTAGTTTTTGTTGTTTTTCTGTTGGTCCATTATTATTATTATTATTATTATTATTATTATTATTATTATTATTATTATTATTAGCAAATATATGCACCTTCCGGGCGCACGTATTTAAGTTTTAATGTAATGAAATATGTTAAATTAGAAAGACTAATGAAACTAAAACGAATGCAGATAAAATTATTTAAAACAGAGGGGTTGGGTATAATCGACAAGTAGAACAACTTTGAAACTAACTCTTCCATCATTTTCCTAATTTAACTACTTAGTTAAAATAGTAAGTAAAGAATAAAATTACAGTTATATCTTCTTGATAATGGATTTTTAAAAAGATTTATCCCCGCAATGTTTGCTCATATTTATAAAAATAAAACAAAACAATTAGAAATCAATATTACTAAGCACATATTTATTAAAAATCCAATTATTAATATCAATATGCAAATTAGCCTTCGCGTTCACACTCCAAAATGCTATTTTGTTGTATATATAAATACAATTGCATGTTATTAGTATGTAGATATAGCCAACAGTATTAATAATGTAAAACCATTTTATTAATAAATAAAGTTTGAATGAAAATAAAATCATGGAGAATATGACGAAAATAACTAAGGGAATTGGGACTTTAGTAGTAATATAGTTTCGGTTACAGACATAAAAACGCACAAACTCCATTATAATAAGATTATTATTGTTTTGTTGTTGTTTCGTTTAAATTTAGAACATTAAAAAAAACTCTTCTTCCAGGTGAGATACTATTCTAGAATTACCAAACAAGGATTTCATTATGAATTAGAGGATAATAAACGTCTTCGAGAGGTTATGGTTAATGGTTCCATTCTCGTCAAAGTAAACGTAACAAAACGATATTTTCCGATGACCGGAAAAATGAGAGAACTTTGATTTCTGTCCAGGAAAGATATATACACTATACGGCAAAAAGAAAAGGAACAAAAATTAATTACAGCTAATATAATAGACATAAATTAACGGGTTCGATTTAACTTTATGTGTTTAATAGCTAAAAGTTTAAAGGTTTAATAATTTTAAGAGAGAGAGAGAGAGGGGAAATAAGAGAGAGAGAGAGAGAGAGAGGAAGTAAGAGATAGATAGAGAGAAAGTGAGTGAGAGAGAGAGAGAGGGGGGAATGAGAGAGAGATAGAGTATGAGATAGATAGATAGATAAATAGATAGATAGATAGAGAGAGACAGACAGACAAGGAGAGAGAGAGAGAGAGAGAGAAAGGGGAGTATGAGATAGATAGATAGACAGATACAGAGAGAGAGGGGGGAGATAGAGATAGAGGAATGAGAGATAGATAGAGAAATAGTGAGTGAGTAAGAGATAGATAGGGAGATAGAGAAATAGTGAGTGACAGAGAGAGAGAGAGAGAGAGAGAGAGGAGAGAAAGAGAGAGAGAGAGAGAAAGAAAGAGAAAGAAAGAGAGAGAGAGAGGGGGGGATAGTGACTGTGAGAGAGATAGTGAGTAAGTGAGAGAGATAGAGAAGGAGAGAGAGAGGGAATGAGAGTGAGAGAAAGTGAGAGATAGAGGAGAGGGAGCGGGAGTAATACATATATAATATATATATATATATATATATATATATATATTAGAGACAGACAGACAGAAAAAATGTTTGTTCTTGTTCTTTTTGGCCGTTTTAACCGCGCCATCACGTTCGGAAATGAATGATGGTGGGTAAACAGTTATGGAGATGTATTCTTGGTTTTCGTGTTTCGGAACCGGGAAAATGGCGAAATCAAATCGAGAAAGCATCTCCTCTTGATTGCGACAAAGAGAATTGATTTATAAATCTAGAAACAGGTCCAGTAATTACTTCGCAGAACGTGAGACACGGACACGAGAGGGCGCTGGTGGTTCTTAGACAGTAATTTGATCATGGACGGAGGGTTTACACTTTCAGTTCCGAAGGTTAGCATTATCGATTCCAGTTGTGGACTATGGAGGGGGGGGGTTAAAGGTGAAACCATTTGGAGGAATGGTCACTAAAAGTTTGGAAAAAGAGTCTGAGTGGATGCTGGAAATCAGAGGAAGAATACTTAGTGTTAGGATTTTTGTGGCTATTTTTAGGCTTCAAGTGAAAGCACTTTATAGTGTGATAAGCAGAGCATGATCTTTAGTGAAGGAACCTTTGGTTGTTCCTTAGTGTCCCTTAGTGTTGGGTATGATCCTTTGGTTGTTCCTTAGTGTCCCTTAGTGTTGGGTATGATCCTTTGGTTGTTCCTTAGTGTCCCTTAATGTTGGGTATGATCCTTTGGTTGTTCCTTGGTGTCCATTAGTGTTGGGTATGATCCTTTGGTTGTTCCTTAGTGTCCCTTAGTGTTGGGTATGATCCTTTGGTTGTTCCTTAGTGTCCTTAGTGTTGGGCATGATCCTTTGGTTGTTCCTTAGTGTCCCTTAATGTTGGGTATGATCCTTTGGTTGTTCCTTGGTGTCCATTAGTGTTGGGTATGATCCTTTGGTTGTTCCTTGGTGTCCCTTAATGTTGGGTATGATCCTTTGGTTGTTCCTTAGTGTTGGGTATGATCCTTTGGTTGTTCCTTAGTGTCCCTTAGTGTTGGGTATGATCCTTTGGTTGTTCCTTAGTGTCCTTAGTGTCCTTTGGTTGTTCCTTAGTGTCCCTTAGTGTTGGGTATGATCCTTTGGTTGTTCCTTAGTGTCCCTTAGTGTTGGGTATGATCCTTTGGTTATTCCTTAGTGTTCCTTAATGTTGGGTATGATCCTTTGGTTGTTGATTGGTGTCCCTTAGTGTTGGGTATGATCCTTTGGTTGTTTTGGTGTCCTTAGTGTTGGTATGATCCTTTGGTTGTTCCTTAGTGTCCCTTAGTGTTGGGTATGATCCTTTGGTTGTTCCTTGGTGTCCCTTAGTGTTGGGTATGATCCTTTAGTTGTTCCTTGGTGTCCTTAGTGTTGGGTATGATCCTTTGGTTGTTGGTGTCCCTTAGTGTTGGTATGATCCTTTGGTTGTTCCTTGGTGTCCTTAGTGTTGGGTATGATCCTTTGGTTGTTCCTTAGTGTCCCTTAGTGTTGGGTGATATTTGGTTGTTGACTGGTGTCCCTTAGTGTTGGGTATGATCCTTTGGTTATTCCTTAGTGTTCCTTAATGTTGGGTATGATCCTTTGGTTGTTGATTGGTGTCCCTTAGTGTTGGGTATGATCCTTTGTTGTTCCTTGGTGTCCCTTAGTGTTGGGTATGATCATTTGGTTGTTCCTTGGTGTCCCTTAGTGTTGGATATGATCCTTTGGTTGTTGATTGGTGTCCCTTAGTGTTGGTATGATCCTTTGGTTGTTCCTTGGTGTCCTTAGTGTTGGGTATGATCCTTTGGTTGTTCCTTGGTGTCCCTTAGTGTTGGATATGATCCTTTGGTTTGGTGTCCCTTAGTGTTGGGTATGATCCTTTGTTGTTCCTTGGTGTCCCTTAGTGTTGGGTATGATCCTTTGGTTGTTCCTTGGTGTCCCTTAGTGTTGGGTATGATCCTTTGGTTGTTCCTTAGTGTCCCTTAGTGTTGGGTATGATCATTTGGTTGTTGACTGGTGTCCCTTAGTGTTGGGTATGATCCTTTGGTTATTCCTTAGTGTTCCTTAATGTTGGGTATGATCCTTTGGTTGTTGATTGGTGTCCCTTAGTGTTGGGTATGATCCTTTGGTTGTTGATTGGTGTCCCTTAGTGTTGGGTATGATCCTTTGGTTGTTCCTTAGTGTCCCTTAGTGGTGTCCCTTAGTGTTGGGTATGATCCTTTGGTTGTTCCTTAGTGTCCCTTAGTGTTGAGTATGATCCTTTGGTTGTTCCTTGGTGTCCCTTAGTGTTGGGTATGATCCTTTGGTTGTTCCTTAGTGTCCCTTAGTGTTGGGTATGATCCTTTGGTTGTTCCTTAGTGTCCCTTAGTGTTGGATATGATCATTTGGTTGTTGACTGGTGTCCCTTAGTGTTGGGTATGATCCTTTGGTTATTCCTTAGTGTCCCTTAGTGTTGGGTATGATCCTTTGGTTGTTCCTTGGTGTCCTTAGTGTTGGGTATGATCCTTTAGTTGTTCCTTGGTGTCCTTAGTGTTGGGTATGATCCTTGGTTGTTCCTTGGTGTCCTTAGTGTTGGGTATGATCCTTTGGTTGTTCCCTGGTGTCCCTTAGTGTTGGGTATGATCCTTTGGTTGTTCCTTGGTGTCCCTTAGTGTTGGGTATGATCCTTTGGTTGTTCCTTAGTGTCCCTTAGTGTTGGGTATGATCATTTGGTTGTTGACTGGTGTCCCTTAGTGTTGGGTATGATCCTTTGGTTGTTCCTTAGTGTCCCTTAGTGTTGGGTATGATCATTTGGTTGTTGACTGGTGTCCCTTAGTGTTGGGTATGATCCTTTGGTTATTCCTTAGTGTTCCTTAATGTTGGGTATGATCCTTTGGTTGTTGATTGGTGTCCTTAGTGTTGGGTATGATCCTTTGGTTGTTTGGTGTCCCTTTGGTTGTTCCTTAGTGTTTAGTGTTGCTTTGGTTGTTCCTTAGTGTCCTTAGTGTTGGGTATGATCCTTTGGTTGTCCCTTAGTGTTGGGTATGATCCTTTGGTTGTTCCTTAGTGTCCCTTATTGTTGGGTATGATCCTTTGGTTGTTCCTTAGTGTCCCTTAGTGTTGGATATGATCATTTTGTTGACTGGTGTCCCTTAGTGTTGGGTATGATCATTTTGGTTGTTCCTTGGTGTCCCTTAGTGTTGGATATGATCCTTTGGTTGTTCCTTGGTGTCCTTAGTGTTGGGTATGATCCTTTGGTTGTTCCTTAGTGTCCCTTAGTGTTATGATCCTTTGGTTGTTCCTTAGTGTCCCTTAGTGTTGGGTATGATCCTTTGGTTGTTCCTTAGTGTCCCTTAGTGTTGGGTATGATCCTTTGGTTGTTCCTTAGTGTCCCTTAGTGTTGGGTATGATCCTTTGGTTGTTCCTTAGTGTCCCTTAGTGTTGGATATGATCCTTTGGTTGTTCCTTAGTGTCCCTTAGTGTTGGGTATGATCCTTTGGTTGTTCCTTAGTTTTGGCTAAAATCTTAGCGTTTAGCAAAGTCATTGGTTGCAGGTGCGTTCGTCAATGTCGAATAACGGCTTTCAATATCGGCGATTAAATAGTTAACTAACTGGATTTAATCCACGTAACCAGGCCGAGTCTATAAGTTTAAGTGGCGGTTTCCAGCACACATTATATACAAAAATAATCCAACACTTAGAAGAGTCCTTGAATCTGAGAAGACTTACTGTCACTTCAATGAAAAACTCGCAAGGGTTGCGCAGATACCACAATCCAATGACTCGAAGAATACACAAAAAGAGCAAGGAAAGAGTAATCACCGCAGACAATAACATCAGACACATCAGAAATGGACAAGTAGAAAAACAACAAAAACCTTCAGTTCCGAAAGTTCACACGACCGATTCAAGTTGTGGAACGTGGGGGTAAAGATAAAACCAGTTGTAGTTAGTACCCTTGGAACGGTCCCCAAGGTTTTGGAAAGGAGACTGAGTGGGGACTGGAAATCAGAGGAAGAACCAAGATCATCCAATTCTGGAAGTCTAGGGAGTGTGGAGTAACCCTTCATTGCTATTACTCCCACATTCACTATGACTCGGAGCGATAGTATCTGTTAGGGTCCATTCGCTTTATTTCAACAACCCAGCCAATGATTCAGCCGCGGGGAGACCGACCTCAGAGCGAGCGACTTCATTTACACTCGCTCTAAAATCTGCGTTGCATCTGAAGCTAAAACTATACCACGCCTAATGGCGCGATTTTCAATGGATCAAATGAAAAGGTTATTACCCGTCAATAACTATCAGGTAACTTTCCACGACCCCATCATTATGAATCTAACGACCTTTATTCAAATATTCTCTACTGTAGGTATGTACACAAATCATAAGCTACTTACGAGTTATGTATCACTTGTTCTGTCCAATCAGAAACAAAGTCAATGACTTCTACATCATCACTCACACTATTATCTATTCTGTTTTTTCCATTATTACACTTTTCAATTTTTCTACATTTGTCCCACGTCAACTCACCACTGGGGACACACACTGAATTCTAACTAAGCATTTTAGAGATAAATAGATAGATAGATAGATATGGACTGAACCGTTTATGCTTTGATAGACATAGAAAAATACATTTGTTGAATTACTGTAAGATGTTTTAAAGTCGGGCATTGCCCAGTAATCTTGCTAGTCATAAAATAACAGTTACAAAGAGGAGAAACATAAGGTTGTTAACAATGAAACAGAAGCAATGAACAATTGTCTACCGTTTATATTTTATTGCAGACGAAGGAGAAAGTCGATCTTTCTCTAAATAGTTTGCAATAATGAAACACTTAACAAAAAGAAATGGCTGACGCCACAGTTGTCTTCTTCTTCTTCTTCTTCTTCTTCTTCTTCTTCTTCTTCTTCTTCTTTACCAGTTTCCTTACTCCTCTTAGTTTTTTTACTAGTTTGTTCTTTTTCTTCTTCTTTGCTTTTACCAGTTTTTTCTCTCTCTGATCCACCTTTTCTCTTCGTTTTACGTTTCTTTCTTCTTCTTTTTCTTCTTCTTCTTCTTCTTCTTCTTCCTTCTCACCCTCCTCCTCCTCCTCCTCCTCCTCCTCCTCCTTATTCTTCTTCTTCTTGTTCTTCTTTTTTTACTAGTTGCTTCTTTTTCTTCATCTTCCTTCTTCTTCTTCTTCTTCTTCTTCTCTTCTTCTTCTTCTTCTTCTCTTCTTCTTCTTCTTCTTCTTCTAGTTGCTTTCTTTCTCTTCTTCTCCTACTTCTTTCTTCTTCTTCTTCTTCTTCTTCTTTTTCTTCTTCTTTTCTTCTTCTTCTTTTACTAGTTGCTTCTTTTCCTCATCTTCCTTCTTCTTCTTCTTCTTCTTCTTCTTCTTTTTTTTTTCTTCTTCTTCTTTCTTTTACTAGTTGCCTTTTCTTTTTTCTCATCTTCCTTCTTCTTCTTCTTCTTCTTCTTCTTCTTCTTCTCTTCTTCTTCTAGTTGCTTCTTTTTCTCATCTTCTTTCTTCTTCTTCTTCTTCTAGTTGCTTCTTTTTCTCATCTTCCTTCTTCTTCTTCTTCTTTTACTAGTTTTTTCTTCTTTTTCTTAGTTTTTTACTAGTTGCTTCTTCTCCCTTTTTCTACTCTTCTTCTTCATATTTTATTAATTATCATCATTATCATTATTATTATTAGTTTTTTACTAGTTTCTTCTTCTTCTCTTCTTTTTTTACTAGTTTCTTCTTCTCTTCTCCCCCCCTTCCTCTTCAACTGCCAAAATCGATGAAAAAGCCAAAAGAAAAAAAAAACAGGTGAAAATGTAAATGAATTTCTGCAGGTAGGTTAGTTGATATATATATAGACTGGATTGATTTCTGGTCGCTTGACCCACGAAATAGACTGGCACAAACAAATATACGAGGAGGAAAAGGGAGAGTGTGGTGGGGGGGGTGTACCTCATCCGGTATAATGGTTAAACTAGTTAGGCTCATAGAACATTCTTAGTTAAGTTCTCGTTGGGTGCTCTATAATTAAGACCTTATGCCAGGATAAATGATAGATAGATAATGAAGAGGGTGAGGTATATAGCTACTTACTAAGCTTAGCTTAGATGTGTCACAAGGCCAGAAGTATAAGTCGCCTAGTGAGAATCTAACTCACTAAAATGGTCTGCGAATTTATTTTACTAACCATTACACCACGTGAGGTACCCAAGAGTACCCCATCCCCTAGGGTTGAGCACTCTGGGGGGGGGATCTTGCTGACGGCCGCCAACTCAAGCGTTAAACGCAACGCTCTTCTAAGGAATGGAGCACTTTGTGACGGCCTTTACACGCAAAAGCGATGTGTGTATTAAAACAGTTAAAATCCCCTTCCCATTCTTAAGTGAAGACAGCCTAATGGTTACGGTGCCGGACTGACACCCAACGATCGGATTTCAATTCCGGCTGTAGGTTGCTTACAAAATGTCTAGCCACACTGAGGAGACTTGTAAGTCGAAACACGTGTCTGTGGATGACCCTATATATATATATATATATATATATATATATATATATATATATATATATATATATATATATATTATATAGAGAGAGAAGAGAAGAGAGAGAGAGAGAGAGAGAGAGAGAGAGAGAGAGAGAGAGAGTTTTGGTACATGAAAACTTATAAACTACTAAAAGTAGAGGAATCATATGTAAAATGGGGAGGTGATATATTATTATGAAAAAATGAATATTATGAAATATATATATATATATATATATATACATACTAACCCAACAGCACGAGCAGGATGTAACACAAGGTCAATTTCTTAAGCGGAGTTCAACAAGTTTGAATTCAGAGTTTTTCTTCTCTTAGACCGGTTGCCTAACCAAGGTTAAATAGTCCAGTCTACCCTACTATTTACCCATAGCTAGAGGGAGAGTAGAATACATACTTTTTCCAAGGGTATTAGCACTAAGTGAAATGCAATTACCACGTCCAGGATTTGAACTTGGGGCGACGATTCCATTTCCCATGACTTTAACCATTACACCACGCGCTTCCAACATACTTGAGTATGATATATAGACGGACAAGAAGAGACTAAAAAGATAGTTAGTACTGAACAGTGAGTTCAATCCTCGCTGGATGCTGCATACTTGCAACTTTGTTGTGACGTAATGGGCCTTATATATGTGGGCTCGTTTCTTGTTTATCTCTGATTTTGTTATATTATCAATGTATATATATATATATATATATATATATATATATATATATATATTATAGGATAGCATAGACACAATCATTTGTGTAAAAAACGTCCCTTTAATTACCTAACGTGGTAACACGTGTTGATTAATAATCTAGCATTCGTCAAGTCAGAGAGAGAGAGAGAGAGAGAGAGAGAGAGAGAGAGAGAGAGAGAGAGAGAGAGAGAGAGAGAGAGAGAGAGAGAGAGAGAGATTTATAATAACAGAATCGGCACAATTAGATACACTAAGATTATGACACTCGCACTGTCAACTGTCAGAGAAGAAAAGAAAGAAAGAAAAGCTGTTATTTCAATAGGCTAATTCAGGGTTATGTCGTGTTTGCTTCCATAGACTCTTTGTGGTCTTACTTGGCTGACTCTTCTCTTTCTTCGATTATTCGCCCCTTCTTTTATAATTACCGTTAATCAGCTGATTATTTTCTTACGTCATATTCTAATTCAATAGTATATTATTATATAGTATTTATAGGAATTTAGGCAAACAATCTTTCATTCCACTCTAGAATGTTTATATTCAACCTTGGCAATTCTCTGGTGGAATTTCAACAATTTAAACAAATGTATTTAAATAGATTTTTCGTTCAAAATGTTTTTCTTTCTTCTTCACCCATTTATTTTTTAATAAAACTGATCCCTTTGCGCTCCTTAATTATCCAAATCCCTATTAGCGCAGCACTTGTGTTGAATCCTATTGGTTGCGAACGGGTTGGTTTGATTTGGTTTGGTTTGTTTTGTTTTACGGCATATCAACCTCGGTGGGTCATTTAATGCCGACAAAGTTGTGAAATAAATTCATTCTTAATGCATAATACAATTTTGTTTATAAACTCCTGTTTTTCTATTCAACCCATAGATGGGACCCTAACAGGTACTACCACTCCGGGTCAGAGTGGACCAGGAAGCAATGGCGATGAAAGGGGTGCTCCACATTCCCCAAACCTCCAGAACTGGAACCTCACCATCAGATAGAGTTTAAGGTCATTCCCAGGACATGTAGAACCTCAGTCACCGCTTTCTAGCACCCATATGATAAAAAGAGGTTGGGGCTTGCCATAAGGGCAATAGGGTTGGGAAAATCATATAGATGCTAGGGCTTGACGTAACCAGCCGATTGATCATAGAGGGCCTCTCCGACCGCCTGTCTAGCCCAAGATAGGGTCAAAGGGGAGTATTGCAAGTCATGAACTGCTCATCCACCTGGGTTCTATCCTTAATCATCACGGGCCGCCACCCATGGCCAACAGGTGGCCCCATTGGGGGAGTCTTACCCCTCTGCAGAGGTGCATTCTAACGCCCTAACCGTCAGGGCGGGAACGGGTTTGGATAAATTCCTATTCTGAAAGTCTCCATTACAAGAAGAAGAATCCTTGGTTTTTTAGCCACAAAAAAAGTGTTTTTTTATCATTACTTGTTATGAATTACTCCAAATAAGAAATAGTCTAAGAAATTAATTTTTGTTAATTCATAGCAAAAAGTAGGGGAGAGGTTAAACCTAATATTTATAAAAAAAAACCCTTCTACTTATCCTATTTTTCTAAAGAAAATCTAGGTAATTTATGAGGAAGTGCGTCCCGGTCTCCTGCCTCAAAAATTGCTACCCGGTGATTATCAAAATAACAACCCCAGCTCGTCGTAATTCTTGTTTATTTATCGTAATTTGTCGTAATTCTTGTTTAGATATGAAGATGGATGTATAGTTTGGAATAGACTGAGATAGATAGATAAACAAACAAAATAATATAGATAGATATGAACAGATGGAGATAGATAGAATGTTTTCGACAAGTAAATGTATTTGTGTGTGTGTGTGTGTGTGTGTGTGTGTGTGTGTGTGTGTGTGTGTGTATGTGGGGGGTCGCATTTTTTTTTATCGTAATTCTTGTTTATTTAAACAAAAATAAGACATTAAACAAACATGAATAAAAAAAATCTTAGTATCTAAAGTAATATAGATAAATATGAACAAATTGAGATAGATAGATAGATATGAAGATGGATAGTTTTGAATAGACTGAGCTGGGTCGTTATTTTAATATACACCGGGAAGCAATTTTTGAGACAGGAGACCGGGACGCACTTCCTCATAAATTACCAAAATCTATTTCATAAACTTCATTGTCAATTAAAAATGTATACCAATCATTTACAGATAGTAATTGTTACTCTACGAGATATATTCACATAACAAAAAAACATTTATTATATTTTCTTATATTACCTTATAAATATTGTTCTGTGAAAAAAAGGTGAGTTTTGTAGATAAATATATGTTACTTTGAGTGACAGGTTTATTGATTTAAACATTTTTGTTTTTCCTAAACTGGAGGAACTATCTATAAACCTAATAAGTAATGTTTAATTAAATGTGAGTAATTATTATCAATACGTTGTTATTCAGAAATTTTAATTCTAAATTTTAATGTAACCAAATAGAACAGGAAAGTGAGGAATATGAAGTTGTCAGTATTTTATTTTTAATTTTTAATTAAATGTGAGTAATTATTATCAATACGTTGTTATTCAGAAATTGTAATTCTAAATTTTAATGTAACCAAAATAGAACAGGAAAGTGAGGAATATGACGTTGTCAGTATTTTCTTTTTTACTGTATATGACGGTTCATCATACGGTTGAAACATCATTTTTATTTAATAAAATAATATATCTGAAAATGAAAACTAATCTTTTAAAACGCACGAAAATGAATCATATATATACAAGGTGTCTCAAAAGCATCAAGATTTTTTGTACTCTTTGACACACCTTGTATTCTGAAAAAAAATGACGTTCCATTCATTGATCATTTCTATCTTGGTAAATACAGCTTTAAACTTCATGCTTTTTTGGCACACCTTGTATTTTGAAAAAATAATGAATGGAATGTAATTTTTTTTCAGAATGGCAAGAAGTGCAAAAAATCTCGATACTTTTTTGACACACCTTGTATAAATATGTGTGTATATATATATGTGTGTGTGTGTGTGTGTGTGTTAGGTTGACTAAAAAGTAACTTTTTATGTGAAATAACATTTTTCTCAATTCTTTAATGTATGTCTTAGCCTTCTTCATACATACTGACAACTATAAAAAATTTTCTCCCCGGTTGATGTTTGGTAGTATATTTTTACAATCAAACTATTTGCTGTGTTTTTTCTCACCGCAAGGATTTACCAATAAATTTAGTATATATATATATATATGTATATATATATACATAAATAAAATAATATAAAATATAGATGGTCGATACAATTATTAACCGGATAAGTCTGTTATAACGAATATAAAGTGCTCACTACCTTAGTAGAGCGGATTTAGTGTTACGGTGTATATAGAAAAAAAACTACCCGATGAAGATGGGGATCTTCAGGAGTAATTTCAATGAATTAATCAAGATATTGATTAATTACAGGCAATTGCGGTAATGAATATTGCAATATTAAAAGATCCTTATGGTTAATCTCGAGTAGGTTGTTTCTATATACACATTAACACTATATATATGTATGCATGTATGTATCTATATATATATATGTTATATATATATATATGTATGTATGTATATATATATGTATGTATGTATGTATGTATGCATGTGTATATATATATGTATGTATGTATGTGTGTATGTATATATGTATGTATATATATATATGTATGTATGTATGTATGTGTATATACATATGGAAGCGCGTAGCATAATGGTTAGAGTCGTGGGAAATGGACTTGTCGACCGGAGTTCAAATCCTAGACAAGGCTGTTTGCATTTCACATAGCGCTAATACCCTTGGGAAAGGTATTATTCCATATATTCTCCCTCTAGCTATGGGTGAAATAGTAGGGCAGACTGGGCTCTTTAACCTTGGGTAGGTAACCAGTCTAGGATAGAGAAAACTCTGAATTCAAAATTCCTGAGGTCAGTCGTTGATTGGGTTTGTGGCATTCATTGATGCACCAATTCTTTCCTATCGACTGTACCAAAAAGTGCGGAATGGTCCTACACAAGCCTTCACCACTATAAACAAATCACTGTGCTTGTTGTTCACCGAATGAACACTCATGCGTCAAAAATTGACAAGAGAATCCATTTTATATATATGTATGTATGTGTATATTATATATATATATGTATATGTATGTATATATATATATATGTGTGTGTATGTATGTGTTTGGTTTGGTTTGTTTTGTTTTACGGCATATCAACCTCAGTGGGTCATTTAATGCTGATAAAGTTTTGAAATAAATCAATTCTTAATGGATAATACAATTTTGTTTATCAACTCCTGCTTTTCTATTGAACCCATAGATGGGACCCTAACAGGTACTACCACTCCGGTTCAGAGTGGACCAGGGAGTAATGGTGATGAAGGGGTGCTCCACATTCCCCAAACCTCCAAAACTGGAACCTCACCATCAGATAGAGTTTAACGTCATTCCCAGGACATGTAGACCCGCAGCCACCGCCTTCTAGCACCCATATGATAAAAAGGGGTTGGGGCTTGCCATAAGGCAATAGGGTTGGGTATGTATGTGTATATATATATATATGTATGTATGTGTAGTATATAATATGTGTGTATATATATGTATGGATGCGTATATAATATATATTATATAATATATATATATATATATATATATATATAAAGATAGATAGATATTGTATACTTGCAGAACACATCTCATATTCTCTGGCATTTTGTTACCTGTAAAAGCCAACACAGAAGAAAATAGGTTTCTTTTCTTTATAACAGCCTTTTTATTAAGAAACCTTGTGTATGCTTTATACGTCGACGAGCAGACATATTCCAGTAAAAAAAAAAAGAAGAAAAAAAGAAAGAAAGAAAAACATGTGTTCTACGTAATGCAATTCTGCTCTTTTGTTTTCCCTTCTTTTTTCCCGCTATAATTGTTGCCTGTATGATTATAAACATAAAAATCACACAGCAGCCTAATAAAACAAACATTCGAACGTATCAAATGTATTAAATGGAAAGCGAAATTAAGTTTGTGAAAAGTTTGGACCTAAAAAAGTTATCTACGAACTTTAAAACATTTAATAAGTATGTGCAAAAGTAATTTTCTGTTATTTTTTGTCTTTATTTTGTCTTTAAATTTTTTAGTTGGGGAGAGGAGAGTAATCTTTTTTTTTTTTTTTAATTACATATTGAATACACAGTTGAAAGTCAGTTTATTGTGTACACACCATTTTCACACAAACACACACACACACACACTATAAAAAGTAAATTTTGTGATTTTTCTTTCTTTTTCTTTTTGGAAAACTACATATTGAATACACAGTTGAAACTGTTTTAATGTTTACACATACTTACACAACACTTACAAAGATACACGCGTACGAAAGTGTTTTTGTTATTATTTAAATCTTTTTAAAATTACATATTGAATACCCAGTTGAAAATGTGATATTGTGTACACAAGCACATGTATATATATATATATATGTGTGAGTATGTATGTATATGCATCGAGGATTTCTGGTCGTGTAAGTATATATATATATATATATATATATATAATATATAAAATATAGATGTATTAATATGTATACATATGTATGTATATATATGCAAATGTATATATATCTTCTTATTATAATGGAGATTGTGGGTTTGTCTGTCTGTAACCGAAACTATATTACTATACAAGTCACAATTCCCTTTGTTATTTACATCACATTCTCCATGATTTTATTTTTTATTTAAACCTCAATTATTAATAAAATTGTTTTACATTATTAATTGTTGACCATATCTATATACTAATAACATACAATTGTATTTATATATACAACAAAATAGCGGTTTACAGTGTGAATGGGTAGGCTAATTTGCATATTGATATTTAAAATTTGATTTTAATAAATATATGCTTAGTATTATTGATTTCTAATTGTTTGGTTTTATCTTTTTGAATATGAGCAAAAATCTCGGGGATAAATCTTAAAAGAAATCCATCAACAAGAAGAAATATCTGTAATTTTATTCTTTACTTCCTATTTTAACTAAATACTTAAATTAGGAAAATTGACCAATGAAAGAGGGGAGTAATGGAAAATGATGGAAGAGTTACTTTCAAAGTTGTTCTATTTTTAAATCATACCCCCTCTGTTCCAAATCTATTTATCTGCATTCTTAATCAGTTTCATTAGCCTTTCTAATTTAATATGATATTTTATTATATTAAAAATTGAATACTTGCACCCGGAGGGTGCATATATTTGCTAGTATATATTATATTATTATTTATATTTTTGAAGGCAATTACAATGCGTATATCGTATAAAATTCGATAATTATTGAAAATAATCATGACAAGCAAACTCGGCAAATAACACGTGCGACTTGGAACACGGTACAACTGTTTCAACTTTATTAAGTCTCATCAGCGGTGTATACCTACGATCTCCCTCCGACAGAGATCGAAACCGAGAATCCAGCACGCAGAATCGGAGATTCTACCTCTGGGCCACTAGCCCGTCGCTCACGAAACAAGCCGAATTAACCTGTCAATAATAAACACGTCACTACTATACATAGTACAGTGAGCGTTGGGAGGATCGCAAATTAGCCGTTGCTCAGGCGTAAGAATAGAATTTGAAAATGTAAAGTTTTTAAGTACCATCCTTGGCCAGTTGAAAAAGGCTTAAAGAAAGTCCTATGTTATGGAATCCTTTGGTGATCCTGTGGTAAGGTATAAGTCCTATCCTGCGTATTGGTAAAGGTCCATTGATTTAATCCTATGTCCGTCGTCTATGACGTTGCAGTAATTATGACCAGTAGGGTGGGTTAAGTATTGTATCAGCCTCAGAGTACTGCCAGTGATTGGCCAAGGAATAGATCACATGATCTCGCCTAGTCTATAAGTAAGAGCGGGGATCTATCACACACCTTATATCTCAAATCACTCAACAAAAAATTTGCTTTATAAACATTGTTAAGTAAAGTATATTATTATTTATATTTTTTGAAGGCAAGTACAATGCGTATATCGTATAAAATTCGATAATTATTAAAAATAATGGGGGTTGCCATAAGAGCAAATAGCGTCGGAACAATCATATAAGTGCTAAGGCTTGACGTGACCAGCTGAGTGATTGGAGTGGGCGTCTCCGAGCGTCCGATTAGCCTAAGTAAGGGTGAAAGAGGAGTATTGCAAGTTATAGACTGCTCACCCACCAGATTCCGTCCTTAGACCTCACGAATTACCTTCCAACAGCTGGTCCCATTGGGGGGATTTTACTCCTCTGCAGAGGTGCAGTCGGTGCATTCTACTGCCCCAACCGACAGGGCGAGAACATGTTCGTGGTTGGAGATGGATAAGAAGAACCCCGACCATATTTAAAAGGGGAGGAGTTCAAGTCAAACAAAAAACCAAATGTAATTGGTTTTTTCTCCCACTCTCCACCACGATAATATTATTTTTTTTTTTTTTTTTAAAAGGATTAAGGGGTAATGGGTGCTCTTCTAATATTGGGATCTCCTACCGAGTTGGTTTACATTTCGCCAATATTGCGATCTACTAACCCATTAACCCCTCTATACGTACACCCATTAATTTTCCCCCCATTAAACTAACGCCTAAACGCCTAACCGCCTACCATGATCTTCTTTTTTTCCCTCCTTGTAGATCACATATGCCATGAAATAGTAGATCAATAGTAATCACAAAACCTTCAATAATAGATCATATATTGGAAGAGGGGAAGGGAGAGGATGAAAGGAGGAAGGCACGAGCAAACCCAGTCATATTTCCCCCATCAATTCTGTTGGTCTGGTGTAAATAATGCCTACATTCACAAAAACAATTATCCATAGAAAAGGCATTTTTTTTCGCGTTAACGACAGTCTTTTTTGCCTCTTCGAATATGTATACTACTTCTACTTTTCTCTCCACTCTATACTCACGCCGGCAGGGAGCTTTTCAACTTGGTTCTTTAAAGATGTCCTGGCGATCTTCCTCCCCTTCCCTTCCACCACAAGGTATTTGTCTTTTCTATTTTTTTTTTTTTTTTTCATTTTTTTTTGCAAAACAATCAGGACACTGTTGATTTTTTTTTTTATTTTTTATATTTAAGAAAACAAAGTTTTATTTAGTCGTGATAACTTGGTTTAAATGGAGTCTAAAAATGGAAAGTTATTTTTTTCTTTCTCATATCACAAGAAGAAAAACCAAGAAAGAAAATTATCTCGTTAACGCTGTCTTTTCATTTTCAAGGCGTGAGTTCATTACTTTTGGGAACAATGTTGGTGGTGGGGGGGCACGCGTGGAAAACAAAGAGGGTGTAATGTTATCGGTCGTAGGGAATAAAAACTTGGAACAACGTCAGATGGGGGCGAGCATAGTTCACAAATCGTGTTCCTGGTATGACGTTAAAAAAAAAAACTCCATTTATGGTGAAGGTTCAAAACATAGTAAGAAAGTTTTTCAAAACACATTTTTGGGGGGGAAAAAAAAGAGACAAATTTTTGTGTTTTGGAGAAAACGAAAGGAAGACTCCTTTCTGCTTTTTCTTTCTTCTACTGGGGGGAGTGGAGGGTAAGGGGGGGTAAAAAAAACCAACCAGCTTTCATACAGTAATTATGCGCTATTTCTCTTCCCTATATCCACTCTGACAGGCGGTCGGGGAGAACACCCTCCTCCGATCAATGTCAGGCTGGTCCACCAGGTCACACTTCTTAAGCACTAGCATTATATTGCTTGCCTGCTTCAACCCTATTAGCCTTTATGGCAGCCCCAACCCTTTTTTAAATTATATTCATATATGGTGCTAAGAATATGCGGTAGCTGAGGGTCTTTTCGTGTCTGGGGAATGCTTTTACCTCTATCAATCATGATGGTGAGGTTCCAGTTTTTTTTTGGGGTTTGGGAAATTACATATAGCACCCTTTCATCACTATCGGCGCTCCCGTGGTCCACTCTGACCCGTCTCTGGCGAGTGGTAGTAACAAAAATAAACACCGCCCCTGTTAGTGGGTCCCCATCTCTATTGGTTAAAAATATAGTAAAATATGAGTTTAAAAAAAACAAAAATTAAAATTATTCCCACCACATTAAGAATTGAATTTATTTCAAAAACTTTGTCGGCATTATAATGACCCCCACCTACCCAACCCAGACCCCGCACACCCACTGAGGGATTTATATGCTGTAACAAACAAAACCCCACCAAAAACACAAACAAAAAAAACCAACCAAACTCACCCATATTTCTGTTGAGGTCTCCTCTAATTGGATTTAAATTAATTATAATAATTTAAATAGAAAAAAAAAAAAAATGAGTTTTAAAAATGGTATGTTTTAAAAATTAAAAAATAATAAATTTTGA
>CM042167.1:74639509-74662009 GCA_023376005.1 Doryteuthis pealeii
AAGAAAAAAGGAAAGAAAAGAAAAAAGTGATGGTGTGAAAAGAAAAAAAAACAACAAAGAAGGGGGCCGGGGGAAGAAAAAGAAAGAAAGAAAAGGGGCAGGAAAAGAAAGGAAGAAAGAGGAAGAAAAAGAAGAAAGCGGGGGGAAAGATAAGGAACAAAGGAAAACGAAACAGGGAAAGAAAGAAAGAAAGAAAAAGACAACAACAAAAGAAGAGAGAAGAAAAGAAATGGAAAGAAGAGAAAGAGTAGGTTGTTTTTTTATCGTTTTTTTTCGATTTGTTTTACGACTTATCATTAAACCGAATATGCACGCCTAATTCATGAATTATAACTTAATAAAACAAATAGTATGACTTTAATAAGCACATAATGTTCCTCCTCTCTCTCTCTCTTTATATATATATATAATTAATATATAATATATATATATATATATAGGTGTGTTTAAATAGTATCAAGATTTTTATACTTTGTCAGCACTTGTATTCTGAAAATACTTTTCCATTCATTATTCTTTTTCAGTGAATACAAAGTGCTGTCAATATAGTACCAAGTGAAACTGTAAACTGTACTAAGATAGATTGAAAATTGAATGAACTGTTTTTACTATTTTTAGAATACGTAGTCGTCAAAATGTTGTGTTGTGATGTTATTTGGGTTCTCTTCTCCCTCTCTCTCTCCTCTCTCTCTCTCTCTCTTCTCTCTCTCTCTCTCTACGTAAGAAAGGTAAGATTGCCTTCTGAATTTCAGGTTATCTACTCAGCAATTCGGTGCGTCAGAGCATTTCCACTTTAAAAAGCCACCTTGTTGGTCAAAAACCTCATAAATAATATTAGCATGCAAGCGTTATCATCTTCAGGTCGCTTGGATAGATATGTTGTATTTCGCTTAACAATACCACTCTATTATCTCATATTCTGTATACAGAGTTTGGCGACCATGAGAGATCTTATACTATTGTTGTTCGTTGTGATGCTTGTATTGTAAGTTTAATCCTTGTATTAAGCAATGAGAATTATCTCGTATCTTTCCTAGTTTTTGCTTCCCTATTATACGTCTATAAAATATGATTTGCAGTTTATAATAAGTCGTGCATCTATTGAACAAGATATTCGATCGCACGCTCGCCTTAATGTCGCACCTGTCAATAATATTTTAAAGGGTGGTTTATGTTATTTTTTTTATTTATTCTATTATGTTTTACGTTCTTTTTCTCTCTTATCTCAGTTGGTCAATTTCTGTCTATGTGTTATTAACGGAAATATTTGAAGAAATTCTTTCTATTTGTTAATATATGAGAGAAAAAAAAAAACCCTGTTAAAATAGTCGTTAATTTCCTCCCCTAATTATTTCTTCCTGTATTACTAAAATTTATTTGTAATGCACTTCATGCGTATATCAACTAATATTTATTATTAATAATATATATATATTATATACATAATCATATCATCATCTCATCATCATTGGCTCAATGCAGTCTCGATGACTTAATAAAAGTTTTTGTGGCCCTGAGTTTGCAGGCCTCCTGTCACTATGAAGTCCTATGTTTGAGAACATTCTCGAAAAACAGATTTTGCATTGTAGGTTGTCCCTGTAGATGATGATGTTCGATGCTTTGTTGCCTTGCTTTCTTATGGACCTCTTAGCTTCATTGTTTATCACATGATTTATTCAATAATAATACATAATAATATATATATATATAATATATATATATATATATATATGTGTGTGTGTGTGTGTGTGTGTGTGTGTGTGTGTGTGTGTGTGTGTTGAAAAGAAAAATGAATAAAGGAAAGAAAATGTTGAATGGATAAAATAGATTTAATATAAGTTACTAACATGTGTTTTGGCAGGAGTTTGTTCATGTGCATATGTATTCTATTATTATTTCCAATATGAAATAAAATGATATCAAACATTTTTACTCTGATGAAAGGCCATTATTATTTGTATGGTCAATTATTTATAATTTATATTTATTTTAGATAAGTGTCTAAGTATTTTATTTATATATTTAGATAAGTTGTAATTATCCTAATTTATTTTTTAAATTTAAAAAAAGTTTTAATGCAATGAAATATATTAAATTATAAAGACTAATGAAGCCAAATAAGAATGCAGATAGAATGATTTGAAACATTATTATTATTATTTTATTATTATTCACTCCTTTTGAGTTTTCACATCAGCGTTAGCTGATGGTCTTTTACTGGAGTCTGAGTGCAGCAAGTCTCCTCAGATATCCAGGACTCTTCTAAGTATTCTAGCAGATTGCAGCAGTGCAATATTCTGGTGTCTCAATCTTTCCCCGAAGTCTAGATCCTCCAAACCCTTTCCAATCCTTTTGGACTGTTCCAATTGCACCAACTACAATTGGTATCACTTTCACTTTCATATTCCATAACTTTTTCATTTCTCTGGCAAGGTCCAGATATTTGTCCATTTTTTTTATTTTCCTTCAGCTTCACCCTGTGATCTGCTGGAACTGCAAAATCCACCAGTTGACAAGTTCTTTCTTTTTGTTAATCAGCACTAGGTCTGGTCTCTTGCTGGATAAGGTGATCCGTTTTTTATCTCAAGTCCCACAGAATTGTATGCGTTTCGTTCTCAAGAACAGATTTGGTTTATGCATATACCATTTTGTTGTATGGTCAAAATTGATTTTTTGCATAATTCCCAGTGGATCACTTCCCAACCCTGTCGTTCTAGTTTTGTACTCCGTTGTGTGCTAGTTTGCTACATTCGCATAGTACATGTTTACAGTCTCATCTCTATTACCGCATAATCTACATTTACTATTTGTGGGGTCTTATCAATTTTCGCTTTGATATAGTTCGTCCTATGGCATTATTTTGTGCAACATTATTAGCGATTCAGTTTCTCTTTTTGGGTTCCCTTTTCTTACCATTTCCAAGTCTTTTCATGTGCAACCTCTTCGATTATTATTATTATTATTATTATTATTATTATTATTATTATTATTATTATTTGCTCCTTTTGAGTTTTCACATCAGCATTAGCTGATGGTCTTTCACTGGAGTCTGAGTGACAGCAAGTCTCCTCAGGTCTCCAGGACTCTTCTAAATATTCTGGCAGATTGCAGCAGTGAATGGTTTCAACCCTTCCTTTGATTTCCAAACTTTCCATACCCTTTTTCAATCCTTTTGCGTCTGTTCCAAGTGCACCAACTACAATTGGTATCACTTTCACTTTCATATTCCATAACTTTTTCAGTTCTCTGCAAGGTCCAGATATTTGTCATTATTATTATTATTATATTATTATTATTATTATTATTATTATTATTATTATAGATTAATTAATATATTTAAATATAATAATAGAATACATGCGTTTATGAACAAACTCCTGACCGATCAATTCAAAACCTGTTAAACTCCGCTTAGAAATTGACATTGTCGCAGATCCTGCTCGAACTGAGAGTTAATTAGATAGCCACGGAAGGTTGGTGTGCTATTAAACAATGAAATCAACAAAAGCAAGCCCAGATTCCAAGCATTTTTTTATATCAGGTGCGTGTGGTTACTCTTGAATAGAAGTGGATTGTATTTTGTTGTCTTCCCAACGTGTATTTCTTTTTCTGGCTTCTGTATTTTTGCATTGGTCTTGTGTATGTTTGCTTTTCAATTGAAGTGGATAAGTATTTTGGTTCCTTTTTTATTCCATTTATTTCTCTGGACTCAGATTTATTATTGTTTACGTCTTTGTCTGAAATTAGAACAACCAACATAAATCTATTGGGTATATATATATTTATATATATATATAATATATATATATATATATATAATAATCATTTGTTCCTGGAGTTTCTTGGTGACACCCTTCTGGTGTTCTGGAAATAGTCTGCGACTTTGTTTAAAGCTAATGTCATAAAGTGCAGATTAGCGTTCACTTTCGCGCCAAAGACTTTTCTCCAATTTGGTTGTTTGGTTCGGTTTTTTGGTTTATACGGCAAGTAAACCCTTGCTGGATTATTTTATCCCGAAGACATTATGTTTTATTCATTCTTGTTGAGTATTCTACACATTTTCTAGAACTTGTGGGGATTAATAAAAGTAAAAATAGATAAAACAAAATTAAATTAAATAGATAAATAAGACACAAAAATTACAATCTCCCAGAGGGCTTAGGACAGGAAGAACCTTCCGGGCGTACGCAGAAAAAAAACCAAGTTCTTGGCGTCTGGACTCTGGCGTCCTTGGTAACGGTTTGTGAATCTCTCTCTGTACTTCAATTAGTTGTGTTTTTATCTCTCTCTCATTTTTACTGGCGCAAGACTTATTCCCAATAAACTCATTTTTAACTCTTTTTTATTCAACACATTTTCTGTTGTGGAGTTTTAAGGGGTCAAATAAGAACAAAACGACGGGTAACAAATGTAGCAAAATGTATTAACAAAAGGTAGACAATTACAGTACAGATAAGTGAGAATTACGTCCGACAATAGAGTTATGAGCTGATCGCATTGGCTTACTCTTCAAGCCATAATTGTTCCTGTTAACTTATAGTAACCGTCGGCGCATTCCATTAGTCTATAGGGTATATCACCTATAACATTTTCTAAAACTCATTTTAAATCTATTTAACCCATAGACGGGATCCAAATAAATACACCCGGGGCTAGAGTGGAGATGGGAGTAATGGTGATTAAGAGGTACTTTCCACTTCCCAATGCTCCAGAATTAGAACTTGGCCCTTAGATGCAGTTTAAAGTAATACTCAGAACAATAAGATCCTCAGTCACCGCCTTCTAGCATATATATGATGAAACAGATCGGAGTCTTGCCATAAGGGCTATACGGTTGGGAAGATTATATAGGTGATACGGTTTGACGTGACCACCCGATTGGTCGGAGCGCGCCTAACGGACTGACCGTCTAGCCTAGTTAAGGGTCTAAGTCAGTGGTTCCTAACCATTTTAGTATCATGTACCACTTTTTTATCACAAATTTTTTCATGTCCCCCAACCGTTAATTGTTTAGTATGATATAACAATATGTTTTGAAGAATTTAACATAGAAAATTACCTTTAGGCACCCCTTTTTGATCTCCAATAAAAAAAAGTCATGTTTTTCATTTACACCGTCAATATTCGGGTGTTTTTTAGGGGTTAGGATTAGGGGTAAGGTTTAGGGTTATGATTAGGGGTTAGTTTTATTAAAAAAATTTAAATCTAAAAATCTTCTGTTAAAAGAACCGGATATTGACGTTGTAAATTAAAAATACGTCCTTTCTTAATCGAGATCAAAAAGGGGTGCCTAAAGGTCATATGGTCCAACTATTTGATTACTGATATTGAGATCCGTTCGTTTGCACTTCATTCGACATTGACGAACAGACCTGCAAGCTGGATAGTACTCAAAAAATTATTTTAAAGGGAAAAAACTTTTTAAGAGAAATCGTTTTCTAAAAAATATCATTTTTACTGGACTATTTCGAAGCAAGAAAGTAATAGATGTTAAAATATTAAGACATTTGAAATAGAAAAATCAAAACAAACTCAGATTAAAGGATATCTTACCTTTGTAAAATTCTGTTTGTTTCATTTCCAGTTTAGATGTAATTTGGGTTATATTTAAATTATATATATACTAGCAAATATATGCACTCTTCGGTTGCAAGTATTTAAGTTTTAATGTAATAAAATATTATATTAGAAAGGCTAATGAAACTAAATAAGAATGCAGATAAAAAGATTTGAAAGGGAGAGGGGTATAATCGAAAAATAGAACAACTGAAACTTAATCATCCATCACTTCCGTCTTTCATTGCTAAATTTTATTAATTTAACTATTTAGTTAAAATAGGAAGTAAGGAATAAAATTACAGTTATTTGTTCTTGTTAATGGATTTCTTTTAAGATTTATCCCGGAGATTTTTACTCATATTCATTAAGATAAAACTAAACAATAAGAAATCAATAATACTAAGCACATATTTATCAAAATCAAATTTGTAATACCAATATGAAAATTAGCCTTTCCGTTCACACTTCAAACCGCTATTATGTTATATATATATAAATACAACTGCATGTTATTAGTATGCAAATATGGTCAACGGTATTAGTAATGTAAAAAGATTATTAAAAAATGAGGTTCAAATAAGAATAAAATCCTGGAGAATGTGACGTCAAATAACTAAGGGAATTGTGACTTCAGTAGAAATTTTTCGGTTACAGACAGAAAACTCAAAATCTCCATTATGATAATATATATATATATATATATGTGTGTATGTGTGTGTGTGTGTGTTGTGTGTGTGTGTGTGTGTTAAAAGGATAAATAGATAAAAGAAAATGTTGAATGGATATAAAAATGATTAAGTGAAATGCCAAAATGTGTTTCGACCCAGAGTTGTCCATGTACACATTCTATTCTCTTTATTATCATTTTAAATATGAAATAATATGATAATAATAATATAGAAATATGAAATATTTAAGTATAAAAACAAAACGACTTTTTCAGGTCAAAATGTTTGATATTGTAAATATTGGCGTTTCCCAAAACCATTTTTATCCATGTAACATTTTTTCCTTTATGCATTAATCTTTTCAACATATTGACGGATTCATTTCCATTTTTCAACTCACACACACACACACACACACACACACACACACAGATATATATATATATATATATATATATATATATATATATATATTCTGATTTCTGATTTTTGTTCTGATTTTTGTTCTGTTTTTCTTGTTTTCTTTTTTACCAATGCTTCAAAAGACCAAACAAACAACGTTCACAAGAACAAAAGAATAAATAAAATATATATATATATATATATATATATATATATATATATATATATATATATAATATATATGGAAAGAGAGAGAGGGAGATAAAGATAGATAGAGAGAGAGAGGGGGAGCAAGGACCGCACAAATCATAATTTAGAATTGAACTGGAAATTCCGTTATTCAAGTTAGACCAATTTAATTATATTTCTCTAACGTACCATAGAATATGGACATGAACCTAATCAATACCATGCAACATGATCCCCAATGGTGCTAACACATTGTTAAAACCAATTACTACAAAAGTATAAATATAAATACACAACATATATTACTACCTAACTGGTAGGCACGACATAACCCCAGACGAATTGATTTGCCGTTAAAATCAATCAACCAACCACCTAATGAGAAAAAGAAAACTCGCTATTATGCACCATTTTTGGTATTCAAGTTTACATGTAGTGAATTATTATGAGAATCTTAATTTAATATACAAATAACACAATACTTGTTCACTGAGGACATTTGTAAATGCATATAAACAAAAATAAATGGAGTCTATAGTAAAATACGTTGTTTTATTAAAAATCTCACGCTACCAGCATTGTAATATGTGAAACAATGCTTTCGCGTGAACAAACAATTTCCATTACTCGGATTTTTCTCCATGGGAAATATATCATTGTTTACATTTTCTTCAGATTTCTTATTTATTTGGGGAAAGTATCTTCCTGTGTACTTTGGAAGGACACATCGGTGCGTCGATAAAATAACAAAGAAAATTTTTGATTCTTAAAAAGAAAAAGAAATAACAAAAAAGCCATTAAGAAATATGAGATTCCGAAATGTTTCGCTAATTTATCTTACGTGATTGACTGTTCTATAGGAAATTGTTTTATCAATAAGAAAAATTATTTAAGCAATTCAAGTGTAAGTATATAGGCGCCTACGTAAGGTACTTTGATTATACTCTGTAAGACAAATATTGTTCTTACGTTGTATGTGTATTTTTCGTAATATATATATGTTGTAAAAATATAGAATTACCTTTATTTCCTGCAAACTTTGCGTATGTGTCCTGGTAAAATTATGGAGTCCAATATTATTCTTGAATTATTTGTGTTATTTCTTAATAGCTTCTATTGTAAAAGTATAGAATATGGTCATTATTCCCCTCAAAACTTATTTTGAGTGCTGGTAACATTATGGAGGACAAATATTGTTCTTATATAGAAAATGGCCATTATTCTCTTCAAATATTGTTTTTTCTTCTTTTTCTTTTTTTTTTTTGTCCCAGATAATATTATACATGACAAATGATGTTCTTGGATAGTACGCATTATTAGGTAAAAGTATAGAAATGTCTATCATTTATCTAACAAACGAAATAAAATGATAAAAGTAAACTCGGTGGGGGCACAGTCAAGTCCGGCGTATATGTTCTTGTTAAGTATCTGACCGCCATCCTTGGCCAGTTGCAAAGAACTTAAGGTAAATAAGTAAGTAAGTAATGAGTTATAGCATCCTTTGGTAAGTGAATAAGTCCTGTGACATAGTATCCTTTTGGTAAGTCAATAAGTCCTGTGGTATAGTATCCTTTGGTAAGTGAATAAGTCCCGCGATATAATACTACGTTCCGACGTCCAAGAAGATCCAAGTAGTAATGCTAGTATGACCAAAAAAAAAGGTCAGTATAAATAATCATACCAGCAGCAGGGCATTGCCAGTGATTGGGCAATAGGAATTTTTCCCAGGTCACGTGCTTATAGGCGAGTCTATAAGTAGAGGTGAATATCTGGCACACGCCTTATATCCCAGAAAAATTCCAACAGTTATCCTAAATGATAAAATCCTTAGTCTGCAACAATCTCTCACAAAAGTACTACTCTCTTCTTAACAGCAAAACTCTTACTATCGTTCCCTCGGTCTGGAAGGACAGGCTCTTAAATACACAGTTAATATGTACATCGGGCTTCTTACTCTGGTCTGGCATTGCCCGTTGAGAACTTCAATATTCACCAGCATTTCAGTACGCGTCAATACTGATTACATCCGGGTTACTGCCAACAGCATTTCAGCGATGAGGGTAGCGAGTTCAAATATCCGTGGCCACTCGCCACACTCCTCCCAATCGCACATGCCAAACATATCCGGATGCGCTTTGTTCGTGGGGGTTAAGAATCTGCTTGTCCACAGTTCTGCCTTTCAATTTCGCTACAATTTACCTAAAACTTTCTTTCACTTCTTCGTCATTAGGATAATATTTACCTCTCTTCTATCCCATGAAAGAGTGCTTGAGAAGCAAACTTTATTGCAGTAACGAGGAAGTGAAATCTCTAGTGAAGAAGTGGATCAAAGAACTGTCAACAGAATTTTATGTGGTAGGGGTACATTCTCTCCTTCAAAGGACATTGTTATTGAGATAAGCGGGGACTATGTGGAGAAGTAGGGATCTGATCACAAGAAACCAGCTTCATTTCTATGTATGATACATGTTCCTGTGTTGGTAATTATATCTGTCCTAAACAAAATGGCATAACTTTTTGACTCACCCTCGTATTTTGACTCATTTGCTATTGAGAGAAACGGTGACTATGTGGAGAAGTAGGGATCTGATCCACAGAGGACAAGCTTCATTTTGATGTATGATACATGTTCCTGTGCTGGTAAATTATACCTGTCCTAAACAAAATGGCATTACTTTTTTGACTAATCTATGTGGATTAGTAGTGATGTGATCCACAGAGGACCAGCTTCATTTTGGTGTATGATACATGTTCCTGGTAATTATACTGTCCTTAACAAAATGCATTACTTTTTTACTCATCTATGTGGAGAAATGGATGTGATCCACAGAGGACTAGCTTCATTTGATGTATGATACATGTTCCTGTGTTGGTAATTATACCTGCCCTAAACAAAAATGGCATTACTTTTACTCATCTATGTGGAGAAAATAGGGATGTGATCCACAAAGGACCGCTTCATTTTGATGTATGAACATGTTCCTGTGTTGGTAATTATACCTGCCCTAAACAAAATGGCATTACTTTTTACTCATCTATGTGGAGAAATAGGGATGTGATCCACAGAGGACCATCTCATTTGATGTATGATCCATGTTCCTGTGTTGGTAATTATACCTGCCCTAAACAAAAATGGCATTACTTTTTTACTCATCTATGTGGAGAGTAGGGATGTGATCCGGAGGACCAGCTTCATTTTGATGTATGATACATGTTCCTGTGTTGGTAATTATACCTGCCCTATACAAAATGGCATTACTTTTTTACTCATCTATGTGGAGAAGTAGGGATGTGATCACAAGAGGACCAGCTTCATTTTGATGTATGATACATGTTCCTGTGTTGGTAATATACCTGCCCTAAACAAAATGGCATTACTTTTTACTCATATATGTGGAGAAGTAGGATGTGATCCACGGAGGACCAGCTTCATTTGATGTATGATACATGTTCCTGTGTTGGTAATTATACCTGCCCTAAACAAATGGCATTACTGTCAGACTCAATTCAGCATAATCTATGTAATTATATATCAAGCAATGTGTTATTTTGTTTGACTCACTGGAAAGTACGAGCAAAGAAAAAGTATATCTATTTTCTCTTTGTCTCTATTTGGAGGGTATATTTCCCAATGGCAAAGGAGTACGATAGACATGATACAAATGTGGAATAATGAATGCATTATGAAAAAAAAGAGCTGGAAGGGGTCTGTGGATCGAGTCACAACAAAGCGGTCTTCCTGTCTATAGCTCTGCTGATGAGGCCTTAAATAGACCGAAATGTACATACAGAGATTGATTTTTTCGATTTGTTTAGCTTTACATTGAATAGGTATTCCCGCCTAATTCATTAATTATTAATTAATTAATTTTCAGAAATTAAGTAACGACTTCAATTAAGCACATTTCTCCCAAAAATTTCGGCTAAAAAAGCCATATCAAAACACATCGTCTGTTTGGTTACCTCTCATATATTATATATATATATATATATATATATATAATATATATATATATAATTTTTTATAATTTTTTTTTTTTTACTTCTAAACTCTACCGGTGTTGAAAAACCCAGGTAATTCAGTTTTTCAAATTAAAATTAAAATTTCAACTGATATATGGGAATTTTTTTTAAGAAAAGACCGGCACATCAGTACTTTGAAAATAATCACCAGTATCGTATGTATTGGCCAAAAGAAAAAAACACCGGGGAGTTTTCTAAGTTATATTATGTAAAAAGTGCTCAAATACATTAAGTAGAGCATGATTATAAGGACCTACAGGATTCAGACACTATCTACCTAGGTTTCAAACCGGAATAATATATTATATATATATATATATATTATTATATATTAGATATGTATATATTCTTTGGAATAACATGTCTGCTATCATTGTTTCATGCAATCCAAAACTTAATTGTTTAAGCCGAGCGATCGTCGGAAATAATATAGGGTCAAATTTTGTGGTGTGTGTGTGTGTGTGTGTGTGTTACATGGTATGTATATGTATGTGTAGTGTGTGGAATAGATGCATATATAAATATATATATATATATATATATGTGTGTGTATGTGTGTGTGGTGTGTGTTGTGGTAAAAGGGTATGAAAACCACAAAGGGTCAATTTAATGGTGTGTGTGACATGTGAATGTATGGTATGTGTGTAAGGTGTGTGGATAGAATATATATATGTGTGTGTGTGTGTGTGGTGTGTGTGGGTGTTAGATAAAAAGGTATGAAACACACAATGTTGTTAAAATGAACATACTTTTATATCAATTTCATTGCTGATATTGAACAATATGTCAATTTTTAAAAAATCATCATCAGAGCATAATGATAATTAAGTCCGTTTTAGATGTAAATCTTTTTAATCCGACTCATCGAGAGAGAAGCCGAAAATGAGATATGGATTAAAAACATTTACATCTACAAATGGACCTAATTATCATTATGCTGTGATGATGATTTTTTTATAAATCGAATATTGTCAATTAGCAATGAAAATGATATAAAAATATATTCGTTTTTAACATCATGTGTGTTTTCATACCCTTTATCTATACATATACTATCGGATTCATTTCCTTACTTATTAACTATTGAATAATAAATATATAATATATATATTATATATAAATAATAAAAAATATAATTGTTAGATATATTTATAAGATGAATATTTAATTAATATAAATATTATATATTTATAAAAATACAGAGAATAAATTAAAAATATAACCGAATACATTCGTCCCCAATAATCAACCGACGTAATTTGCGGTCCAAAAAATAACAGCAAGAAATGTCTTCAATAAACACCAGAAGATTTAGCAACCTGACGATGGTGAAAAAACTGAAACCTGGGTAGTTGCTTATGAAAACTTTTATATTTTAAAAAATTCAATAAATGGAATAAATAAAGCTCCTACAAATTTGTGGTCGAGCACTGTGATTTCTTTGTTTCATCAAAAAATGTTTTTAAATATATAATAATATATATTATATAATATATATATATATATATAATATATATATTATATATTATATAATATATATATACATATTAAATTAGTTATATAATAGTGATAAACAGGTTTAATTACTTTGATATAAATATGCAATTTAGAAAATTGTATATATCAGTGGTTGAGGGATAATAGAAATATGAAAATAATATAATCTCATGCTTTGAAAATTTAGAATTCCACTTGACTTGTTCCTTATATTCTCAGTCATCTTCTCTCGTTTCAAATCCGTCGATGTGACGATGACGTCATCATGACTGTTTTCTCCAACGCATTAGAACATTTCTTCAAGCCAATTCAAAAAAGTTCTTTTTTACGAACATCTCGGAAATTCTCCGTATTTTAACCGATTTCATTTAAAAAAAAGGATTTACTCCGACGAAGCCTCTATTTCTTTGTATACTAAAAAATTTCTGATAGTTTTTTTCTATTATTGTTATTTCATTTATTTTGTTATTTAAAATAATAAAGAATAGAATACATGAATACAAGATAAACTCCTGGCCGAACACGTGCAGTAAAAATAAAAAATAAATAAATCCTATTTTATCCATTCAACATTTTCTTTCCTTTTATTTTTCATTTCAACAGATATACATATATATATAAGTTCGGGGCGGCCTAATTCACGGTATCGCCTATCAGCGAGGGAGTCTATCCTTTCAATAGCGCTAGACCTAGGAGATTGTTTTGGGCGTTTGAGGTGGAGCGCCAACTACCATCAGCTCGTTACTTTACGGCACAGATCCCTGTTGCTACTCATAACGCTGAGTTGGCGATGGCCGAGTATCGAACTAGGAACCTTGTGATTTCTAACCGAACGCTCTACCGACTGAGTAATGATATATGAAGTTCCATATCAATGGGTTATTTTGCTTGGCGCACCGTGAAGTAGGAGTGAATATTACATTTATTTTCCTCTTTGTCTCTATTTGCGGTGCCGATGTTCTCATCGACAAATGAGAATTATAGACATGAGACAAATGTGGAATAACAAAAACAGAATGAACCAAAAAAGAGCGGGAAGTGGGTGGGGCAATTCTGTGGGCTCTTTTAGTGAGACGCCACTCCTTTACATGAGAAGATTGGCGAAGAAATAAATACCGAAAATATAATCTTTCCATTTTTTTTCCTCATTTTTGTTCAAGTGAGATTCGGGCAGTTCTTCTGAGTCTCACGAGTGCTTTGACCATGGATCGATTCAATGTAAGGCATTTTCCTATTAGCTGCGATATTAATGTAGAAAAAAATACATTATCTGCCTGGGAAACCATGATTTAGGGCACTCAGTGAGGACTGAAATCACTGTTGATGATTTTCATTACTGCTCTACAGTTGATGATATAATATGATGATACAAGATACAGTAACAATAACATATCTCAGTTTTCAACAGCTTTATTTTATGTATGTGTAATACACATACATAAAAAATAAAGCTACTGAGAAGCCAAATAGTTAGACAAGAAACCTGTGTTCCCTCAGGTTACAGCCAAGACGACTCTGGCTGATCTGGTTGGTCCAGAGTGTCATCTTCTACTTGTCATTGAGTCTGACTGGCTTCTTTAACCTGTAGCAACATGTCCAAGGATTGATAACTACAGCAAGCCCTGGATAGTCAGCAATGGTAAAAGTAGTAAATGACATCGCTGAGCGGGGAGTCAAGATGATGGGTGATTTTGCAAACATCATTACCACAGATTCTCAGCAAAGAGAGTATTTTCTTCAAGCTGTGGAAATACAACCATGAGCGATTTGATAGCTTCAAAGAGCAACTTGAACATATGACTCTGAAGTGTCCTTCTGACATTGACAATAGCCTTTTCTGCCTCTTGAAAATAATTTTAGGGTCTTTGTCACACATTTTCTGATGTCAAGATTGTAATATTTATGAAATTTTGATGTTTTTCAGAATATGTGTGTCTTTTTTTCTTGAATGTTTACTTTGATATTTTTACAGAAGAGTATTACAAATGCTTCAATTTGATACCCAATTTGTTGTTTCTATCCCAATTATAACAAAAGTTACCGGTGAAAAACTGTCTGGCAGAAGGCAAATTTGGCACTTTCTACTATCGCGGGGCTTAATATCTGAGGCCAATGAGGCAAAGGTTCCTAACATTTTACCTCAAAATGGTTTGTGATTTTTTGCTTTTCCAGGGTCAAAAAGCATGGGAACCGAGCAGGAGGGTATGAAAAAAGGAAGGAAGTTGATTTGAAACAGGTCTATTGTATATTTGTGTGTTGAAGAAAATAACAGAATGGAAAATATGAGGAAAAGTGAATATGAGCACAATTTAAACACTGGAAAAGTTATTACTTAAAATGTCCATAACATTTTTATGTATTAATATCCTAAAAATGAATTAAATATAAAGATTTTGCTATTCCAAGCTACTTTAACCAGGATAAATTTTTAGAAATAAAACAAACAGTTATTTTCTTCAAATCCAACATTTTGACCATTGATCCGATATCAGATGTCTGCAATTCTTTCAATATTTGGATTTGGTCATCTGGTCGAACATGATTTGAGCCAATTGACCATTTAAGTGTGAGTTGTGTACGTCATTCGGAAGAGAGAGAACGCCATTGTCTGGCTCTGTGGATTTCATTCAGCCGGTTTCAATTCTTAGGGCTCCATATGAAGTGGAACATCTAGCCTCTTACGTCTGAGGAGTGAAAGATTTGAATAAATCCGATAAATTGTAGTTGAAAATAGAGGAAAAAGTGGATATAACAACACAACAACTAAATTCAATTTTATACTTCGCCTCGGTGTTTTACAGAAGCTTTGTCAAAATATTATTTTGAAGACCATGCTTTTACACTCTACTTTTATATTATGAAAGGTTAATTTTGGGGCACGTATAGAAGATGAGGAGGTTTTTGGGGTTTTTCCTCTCCAAGCAAAAACGGGGTTGATGATAAATCAGGTTTGCACACACTACATCACACCAATTCAAAAACATATTTAGGTTTAAGAGAGTTTTATAATTTCCTTGAAGTATTGTGTTATATATTGGGTTAGGAGTTGATTTAGAAGGCTATCACAAATACAGGTGTAAAGAAAAAAATAATAATACGGTAACAATGATCGTTGTGTGTTAACCTTATTTAATTCTTGAATTTTCGAGATAATATCTCTTTTTCAAAAGATCACTGGAACTGAAGCAGGTCTAGTTATGACATTTCTTTTTAAATGAATTTTTTTTTTTTTGAAAATGATTGGTATTTTTATATAACTGTATCTCGTGTTGTATGTTTACGTGAATGCGGGGCTTTTTTTTGTCTTGCGTGTATGATTGTCATGCGCGTATGTTGTCTGCGCGTGTCCATGAAAATTGCGTGTTTGGTTTGTGACGTTATGACTGTATCATAGCGCGGGATTGCACGTGCATATGTAATGTGACGTATTGAAGAGCGTATTTGTTTTGGTGGCCATGGTGATGATAATATTTCCCTGTTGATGTAATATAAATAAATATTTAGGTTATCTTTATTTGTGATCAGAAAAGCCTATATGTATTACGAGGGTGAGTGAAAAAGTAGTGCCATTTTGTTTAGGCAAGGGTATAATTACCAACACAGGAATATGCATTCATCATCGAAAGGAAACTGTCCAATCTGGATCCCCTACTCCCCTACAGAATCACCGTTTATCTCAAATAGCAATATTCCACCTTCGAATGAGAGAATTTACCTCTATCACCATAAAATTAATATTAAACATTTTATTTATCTATATACGAACCTGAGACACAAGTAATGCCTTTTTGGGTAATTTTGAGGAAGGGCGTTCCGGTTCTGCCTCAGAAATTTACCGGTGACTATTAAAATAACGTCCCCAGCTATGTCGCCTCGGCGGTGTTACTTGAAAGAAACAACCAATTTAGGTTTTGAACTCAGAGTTTTCCTTCTCCTAGACTGGTTACCTAGCTATGGTTAAAGGCACAGATAAGCTCTGCTATCTACCATAAACTGGAGGGAGATGTGATTCATACCTTTCCAAAGGGGTATTAGCGATAATGAAAACAGCTTCGTCCAGGAATTGAAACTCTGGTTGACGAGTCCATTCCCTTAGACTCTCACCATTAGACTACGCGCCTCCATTTACGTCAGGTATACACAATTGGGAAATTATGCTTTTTTGCCTCGGAACAAGTAAAGGTCTCTAAAAACTATTACAATGAGTTAATTATCTCCATTTTTGTTTTATTTAATATTGCCCTTAAGAGGAACATATTGACATGGTGTCAATTTCTAGCGTGTCACCGGTTTCGTGTTAGAAGCTATTTGTTTGTTTGACTTTGTTAGTTCCATATCAATTGGGAATAGTTCGCTTCAGTTCCTGAGTCATATAAGTGTTACCTCGCGCTATAGGCATTTAGTACGGTGTCATGTCCCGGAACTAAATCCACTTCCCAAGAGAATCGTTTACTCGCAAAGCTACGAGATAGAAGAACGACTGAGATATTACTCATGAACGAAAAACATTTTTCTTTTTAACCCTTGGAAGAACCATTAAATCAATTGAAATTTAACGTAACAAAAACAAATATGGAGCCATGATGACCTTTAGACACCCCTTTTGCTTTGCTGATTCATAAGTACATTTTTTTCATTTACACTGTCAACATCCGGTTGTTTATTAACCGACGATTTTTAGAGGGTTTTTAAAAAATTATAAAACTGCCCCTAACCCCCCTAACCCTAATCCCTAACCCTAACCCCTAATGTAACGTAGCGGCGTCGTCACGGTGACTAAATTGCAATAGTTTTATCTTCGTTGTAAGGGATGACAATAACACCAAAGTTATCCTCCAGAAGGTTTATTGAAATAAATTCAAGCTTCTTAACTTCGAGAGAGAGGGTCAGTTTAATTAATATATTTCAGTCTTTTAGACTTTCGGTCCTTCGATTAAATTTCTTGGATGACAAGCTTTTTCCAGTGGTAAATATTAAGGCTAGCTTTTCCAACACCAAACTACACGAGATCCCGCTCGGCCAACTAACTCGCATCGACTCTCCCGATTATTCACCCCGATCACCTCACTCTCTCTCCGGCTGACTGTCTCCGGGGCTGACTGACGACTGACCTGTCTCGAGACCTCAGTTCTTTTATATATAGCTACTCCTACACATTTTTTTATTCTCTGATCTGATAACGCGGCAGTTGTTATATTTCTTTGTCTTAATAAAACCAGAAAATTCATTATTTCCGTTTGTACAATTATAACACTAACCCTAACCCCTAACAACCAACGGATGTTGACGGCTTGTAAATGAAAAAAAATGTACTTATGAATCAGCAAAGCATAAGGTTACATGGTCCCAAATTATTACACCGGTTTTTTAATATTCTAAAAATCAACTAACAGTCAAATAATCACGAGAATTTCGGGTAATTATTCACCTGTTAATGAAATTATGTTTTAAACATAGGTTTAACCTAAAATATATTAGGGGAAATTATTTTTACGAGGTTCCCACCCACCCCTCAAACTTATTTTATGAAATCTTAAAAAATAACCGGTAAACGGACGATTTTTCAATTTTTTTTTCTATAAAGATCAGTCTGAATAATTATATCAGAATATTTTTCTAGATTCTATACAGGATTTCTTTTATTAAAAGAACCTTGACTTCTGCATTCTGCCCTAAAAAATATCAATATTATCAATATTTTTTACATGATTTCAGGGTTCAAAAATGTAAATATTGTTTTCGTTCATAATTTTCATTATATATATATATATATAATTATAGTCCAAAAGTCCAGAGTAGAAATCTTCCTTACGACACAAGAGTTTTATTTAAAAAACCTCTTCGAAGTTTGAGAGCTCAATGTGTGCTCTTAATGTTAGAGTCACAGAGCAAATATATATATATATATATATATATATATATAATATATATATATATATATAATGCAACATCAAGGATTTCATTTGGAATTCATATCATAGGACTATGAAATTTTTAAAAAAACAAAAAAAATTAAAAATAAAATCTGTTTCAAATGCCTTTAAATAATAAAGAATTCATCATTCGCATCTGATGAGTCGGGAGAGTTAGACTCTTTGTCTAAGCTCCCTGAAATAGACTATAATGCTATATCTCTAAGTCTTTGTTATTTCTTTACATATATATATATATATATATATATATATATATATATATATATATATATATATATATAATCAGTTGAAAGCGTACGTGAACTGGAAAGGATTTATTGAGCATAGCCTGTCGGTTGTTTCCTTCTTGCCAGCGGCCCCGAGCGTGACGGACATTAAATCCAGTTGAGGAAGATATGTAGGTAGTTACATTAGTATTAAACTCTTAATGTCTTATAAAACTTGAATCTCCTTTTTATTATTTTTTCTGTTTTGTTTTTCTTTTCTTTTTTTCTTTTTTTTTTCTTTTCCGCCGTAAGTTATTAGATCCAAAATTTTCAAAGTGTCACGTTTCATTTTTGGCGCCAATTCAGGATAGACAGTCACGCAGATTACGACAGAGAGAATCCTCACGTCAATTTCAATCGACGCTTTTGTCGTTAACTTTCTTGATACGTTTTGACAGGTAAAGATGTGTGAATTGAGAAATACCGTAAAATAATATCAGATTGACGGCAAAATGTTGTGTTTTTTTAAATGGTTTTGTTCATGTGTAATTTCTAGTCGTTCAATCACGAAGCTTATCCATGTAGACCACTCTGCCGACTGGGCCTGTAAAATACGCCGACTGCACCTCTGCAGAGATATAATACCGCCCCCCTCCGTGATGCTTAAGAATGGAATCTTAATGGTTGAGCAGTCCATGACTTATTGATTGTTTCACACAAAAACAACTGACCAGCCAAAAAAAACAAAACACACCCAGTGAAGGTTTGGTTTTAAATTCCAGTATGGGCACCCAGTTTTGCTAGCATTTTCAGGTGCATTCTGGGAATTGTAAATAGCCCCATCATTCGAGGGTATTACCAGCTACCTCGGCTAGTACTTAAATAAATAAGAAAAAATACCCGGCTTTATATCATATATAGATAGATAGATAGATAGATAGATAGATAGAAGCAGACGGAAATACATAGATAGATAGACACGAACAGACTAAAATAGCTAGTAACTACTTAGAAAGATAGATATATTGAAAGATAGATAGATCGATGTAACCAGACTGAGATAGATAGATAGATAGATAGATAGATATGAATAGGCTGGGCTAGAAGATAGATAGATCTGAACAGACTGGAATAGATAAATAGATAGATAGATGTGAACAGACTGAGATAGATAGATAGATAGATAGATAGATAGATGTGCACAGACTGAGTTAGATAGATATATAGATATATAGGAACAGAGATAGATAGGTAGGGGAGGAGATAAAGAAAAATATATAAACACACTGAAATAAGATAGATAGATATGAATAGACTGAAATAGATGAATAGATATGAATAGACTGAAATAGATAGATAGATAGAAGCAGATGGAAATACATAGATAGATAGACACGAATATACTAAAATAGCTAACTAAACTAGTTAGAAAGATATATATATATATATATATATATATATATATATATATATATATATATATATATATATATATATATATATGAAGGAAGATAGATAGATCGATGTAACCAGGCTGAAATAGATAGATAGATAGATAGATAGATAGATGGGAATCATAGATAAGTACATATATAGAATTATAGATAGATAGATGTGAATAGACTTAGATAGATAGATAGATAGATAGATAGATAGATATGAATAGGCTGGGCTAGAGAGATAGATAGATCTGAACAGACTGGAATAGATAAATAGATAGATAGATGTGAACAGACTGAGATAGATAGATAGATAGATAGATAGATAGATGTGCACAGACTGAGTTAGATAGATATATAGATATATAGGAACAGAGATAGATAGGTAGGGGAGGAGATAAAGAAGAAATATATAAACACACTGAAATAGATAGATAGATATGAATAGACTGAAATAGATAGATAGATATGAATAGACTGAAATAGATAGATAGATATGAATAGACTGAAATAGATAGATAGATAGAAGCAGATGGAAATACATAGATAGATAGACACGAATATACTAAAATAGCTAATCTAGTTAGAAAGATATATATATATATTATATATATTATATATATATATATAATATATATATATATATTATATATATATATGAAGAAGATAGATAGATCGATGTAACCAGGCTGAAATAGATAGATAGATAGATAGATAGATAGATGGGAATCATAGATAAGTACATATATAGAATTATAGATAGATAGATGTGAATAGACTTAGATAGATAGATAGATAGATAGATAGATAGATATGAACAGGCTGGGCTAGAGAGATAGACAGATCTGAATAGACTGGAATAGATAGATAGATAGATAGATAGATAGATGTGAACAGACGGAGATAGATAGATATATGTGAACAGACGGAGATAGATAGATAGATAGATAGATAGATAGATAGATAGATATAAACAGACTGAGATAGATAGATAGATAGATAGATAGATAGATAGATAGATATGAACAGACTGAGATAGATAGATAGATAGATAGATAGATAGATAGATAGATATGAACAGGCTGGGCTAGAGAGATAGACAGATCTGAACACACTGTAATAGATAGAGAGATAGCTAGCTAGCTAGATAGATAGATAGATGTGAACAGACTGAGATAGATAGATAGATAGATAGATAGATAGATAGATAAGTAGATAGATAGAAATATTGATAGATAGATGTGAACAGACTGAGATAGATAGATAGATAGATAGATATGAACATTTTCAGGTGCATTCTGGGAATTGTAAATAGCCCCATCATTCGAGGGTATTACCAGCTACCTCGGCTAGTACTTAAATAAATAAGAAAAAATACCCGGCTTTATATCATATATAGATAGATAGATAGATAGATAGAAGCAGACGGAAATACATAGATAGATAGACACGAACAGACTAAAATAGCTAGTAACTACTTAGAAAGATAGATATATTGAAAGATAGATAGATCGATGTAACCAGACTGAGATAGATAGATAGATAGATAGATAGATATGAATAGGCTGGGCTAGAGAGATAGATAGATCTGAACAGACTGGAATAGATAAATAGATAGATAGATGTGAACAGACTGAGATAGATAGATAGATAGATAGATAGATAGAAATATAGATAGATAGATGTGAACAGATAGATCGATGTAACCAGACTGAGATAGATAGATAGATAGATAGATAGATAGATAGATATGAATAGGCTGGGCTAGCTAGATAGATAGATAGATGTGAACAGACTGAGATAGATAGATAGATAGATAGATAGATAGATAGATAGATAAGTAGATAGATAGAAATATAGATAGATAGATGTGAACAGACTGAGATAGGTAGATAGATAGATAGATAGATAGATATGAACAGGTTGGGCTAGAGAGATAGACAGATCTGAACAGACTGGAATAGAGATGGATAGATAGATAGATAGATAGATAGATAGATAGATGTGAATAGACTGAGATAGATAGATAGATAGATAGATAGATAGATATGAACAGACTGAGATAGATAGATAGATAGATAGATAGATAGATAGATAGATAGATATGAACAGACTGAGATAGATAGATAGATAGATAGATATGAACAGGCTGGGCTAGAGAGATAGACAGATCTGAACACACTGGAATAGATAGATAGATAGATAGATAGATAAATAGATAGATAGATGTGAACAGACTGAGATAGATAGATAGATAGATAGATAGATAGATAGATGTGAATAGACTGAGATAGATAGATAGATAGATAGATAGATAGATATGAACAGACTGAGATAGATAGATAGATAGATAGATATGAACAGGCTGGGCTAGAGAGATAGACAGATCTGAACACACTGGAATAGATAGATAAATACATAGATAGATAGATAGATAGACAAATGTGAATAGACTGAGATAGATAGATAGATAGATAGATAGATAGATAGATATGAACAGACTGAGATAGATAGATAGATAGATAGATAGATATGAACAGGCGGGCTAGAGAGATAGAGTTCTGAACAGAGATGTGAACAGACT
>CM042167.1:74667009-74669509 GCA_023376005.1 Doryteuthis pealeii
ACTGTTGTTTTTTTATACTTGGTAAATATTTAGTCTTTATTCATATTTTCTTTGTTCTTTTTTCATATACAATGTTCTCTGTGAACATAAAGACATATCAAGAAACGTGTATGAATTTATACACGGTCTTTAATCTGATCTTTGATATGAAACAATAACAAGTTTTAAGCTACGTTGAAAGCGATGGTTCTTTTAAGATCACTGAAGTAAAGAAGCTATGAGTCTGGTCAGTATTTGGTTTATTTGTTTAACGGCATATCAGCTCCTTATGGATAATTAAATGCCGGTTTACAACGCGAACGGGAAGACTAATTTGCATATTGTTTATGGGATATATAACATCGGATCTATATGGAATGCGTGGTGTAATGGTTAAAGTCATGAGTCTGGTCAGTAGCTATGAGTCTGGTCAGTATTTGATTTTATGTTTAACGGCATATCAACTCCTTATGGATTATTAAAAACCGAAATTTGATTAATTTCTGAATGATCTTATTATAATGAGAATTTTATGTTTTGCTGTCTGTGACCGAAATTATATTACTACTCAAGTCATAATTCCTATAGTTATTTACGTCACAATTTCTATGATTTTATATTTTTACCTCGAAATACCAGAGAATTTTATGCATCTCGTTCTCTAGGACAGGTTTAGGTTTGTGCATATACCGTTTGGTTGTATGGTGAAAATCGAATTTCTTGCACAATTCCCAGTGAATTACCTTTCCCACGGATTCATGCTTAGTCTTGTACTTCTTTTTTTCATATTCTTCCCAACGGCGTAACCATATTTACTCTAGGCCGCAACTTATCTGATTGTTCTCTTGAATGTGTAGGACCCCGACTAACGAAAAAAACTTGATTTTTTAACTTGATTTTTAAAACTTAAAATGAATAAATAAAATCATTACAGTATTCATTTTGTGAGACCAAATTTTAGATAAATGTAACAATTGGAAATTGGTTTTATTTTCTCTGTGCGAGACATCTGATTTGATATCTAGAGTATTTTTTCTCTTAAAAAGAAATATGTATATATAATATATATATATATATATATATATATATATATATATTATATAGGTATATATAAAAACACATTTTTTGTGATGAAACAAAGAGAATACAGTGCTCAATCATAAATTGTGAGAGCTAATATTTATTTAATTTTTTGAGTTTTTTTTAAATAAATGCTTATTATAGACAGCTACCCAGGTTGTCTTGCTAAGTCGCAATCATCAGGCTGTCAAATTAGATCTTATCTAGATAAGATCTAATTTGACAAGCTGATGATTGCGACTTAGCAAGACAACCTGGGTAGCTGTCTATAATAAGCTTTTATTTTTTTTAAAACTCAACAAATTAAATATATATATATATATATATATATATATATATATATATATATATATACTAAAAGTTATTTAAAATATTTAGAAAAGCCAGTTGAAATTATTCAGTAAATATCATTTACTGAATAATTGTAATTAACTTTTCACAAAAACATTATCATAGAAAAATATTCATAAATCGTTAAGTAAAAAACATTACATACAAAACAATACTGCCAGAAATTGTCAATTTTGTTTTCACTAACTCAAGCATCGTTTTTTTAACCGAAAAAAAAACAATTTTGTTTTATAAAAGAGCAACACAAATTTGATGACTATTTCTCCGAATGTTTGAGATGAGGCTTGATGATTAGTATTATCTGCGTTATTCGGACTATTGATGAGGACAACAGTCCGAATAACGCAGATAATACTAAATTGGATGACCTTTAATATTTTTTCTTACTCTTCTTATCCTATCCATCTTATCTTCTTATATTTTCTATTCTGGTTGGATTCTCTGGTCTTCTAGTTCTTAAGTTGACTTGGGTTGGCTTAGGTGTGTCTTGGGTTTGTCTCATCTTGTTATATACACATATTGCGGGTATATAAACAAGAGTTCGTATGTGATAAAGAGAGAGAGGGGAGGGGAGAGAGGGGGAGGGAGAGAGAGAGAGAGTATGTGTGTGTGTGTGTGTGTGTGTGTGTGTGTGTGTGTGTGGACCAACATAGAGACACCAGAGTAAGAGAGTGACATACAGATAGACAGATAGTCGTTTACTTACTTCTTCTTCTTCTTCTCTTTCCATTTCTGCCATGATGTGATCGTCTAGGTTCTTCCTTTACTTATTTGTATCTTTAGTATCGTTGGTATTCTAACTAGTTGCTGCTTCATTTTCTAACTTTTTGTTGTGATGTTAGTCCCAACAGTAAAAAGAAGTCAAGTCGAGATGGGGTAAAATAAGACAAGTGTATTTACAATTAATGGTACATGTACGACTAGCTTGTCGTTAACGGGAACAGTCCTCCTTTCCACTCGGTGTCTCACTATTTATAGTGAGAACCGGTGCATGTTCTCCACTGTAGGAACGGCCGGTACAACACCCCCCTTTGAAAATATCCCGTCTGGGGATTAATAACGTTTTTTTGTTATTGGTTTTTTTCGCTTG
>CM042167.1:74674509-74692009 GCA_023376005.1 Doryteuthis pealeii
ATATTCTGTGGATGATGATAGCCGAGAGGGTAAGCTGTCCGACTGCTGCTGAAACGATCGGATTTCTAACCCAGCTGTAGGTAGCTCACAAAATGTCTAGCCACACTGAAGAGACTTGATAAGTCGAAACACGTCTCTGTGGATGACTATATATATATATGTGTGTGTATATATATATATATGAAGAAAAAGTGTAAGTAAATCCGATAATATGTAATATAGTAAAAAAAAATGTTAAATCACAAGTTTCATTAACGAATAATGTTTAATAAGCCTACGCTGCAGTGTTCCGGTCTGTTTAACAAACCTTCATCACGGCTTTCGTTGGTTTAAGGAAAAAATTCATTGATAATTTATTTTTTCCTTAAGCCAACGAAAGCCGTGACGAAGGTTTGTTAAACAGACCGAAACACTGCAGCGTAGGCTTATTAAATATTATTTGTTCAGGAAAATTGTGTTCTTTCAATGTTTACCACACACACACACAGAGACACACACACCACACCCATACACACACACACATATATATATATATATATATATATATATATATATATATATATGTGTGTGTGTGTGTGTGTGTGTGTGTGTAATAAAGGGAATGATATACCGGTAAAAAATATTGAGTTAATCCCAATATTTGGTTGATACAAGTATTAATCGATCAGTGATATAACAAATATAAAGTGCTCAATACGTTAATTGAGCGGATGTAGTATTACAGTTTGCACGAATACTATATATATATATATATATATATATATATATATATATATATATATATATATATATGGTAGTTGTGGAAAAGGTGACTTACCTGTGAAACAGGTCGCAATGGTTAGTTGATGCAAGTTTCACAATGATAAGACAGCGATATAACAAACATAAAGTGCTCAATACGTTGGTAGAGCAAATTTATTATGAGAAAGGTAAACGGTAATAACCGTGTACCTTTATCATGATATATATATATATATATATATTTATTTAAGAATGGAAATGAGTAACCTACTCGAGTTTCATCGATAGATTCTTCAGGGTTACTTTTAAATTAATCGAGTTTACGATTAATCTTTGGTGTTATAAACATGCCCGTTGGAATGGGACTTAAATTCAGTAGAGGAACGCTTGTTTACATTTTCGTAGATCAGGAACGGTTTTTGATTATTGAATTAAAAATTTGAATTAATTTATGGGAATTATTTTTTCAATTATTATTTAATAAAAGATATGTTATGGGTCGTATTAATAGTTAAAGTTGAAAATTTAAAATTATTTAATAACTAGTTTAATTTGGTTTGAGAGTATTTAAAAAATACAGGTTGTGTATGTTACGATAATAAAATAAAAATAAAAATAAAAGTGGAAAAAAAATAAAAATAAAATAATAAATAATAAAGTGAAAATAAAGGTGAAAAAATATGTTAAAATTTTAAATTTAAAATTTAAAAAAAAAAAAAAAAAAAATATGGGGGGAACGGTGTTTATATAAAACAACGATTTAATTTTTTATTTTAACTGGGATTAAAATTAGAATTATGTAAAGCAAAGAGATAGTTGGATAATTGAAATATTATTTTTGGTTTTATTATTTTGGGTTATTTATTGAAATTTAAAATTTTAAAATCTTAAAATTTAACATTTAATATTTTAGCTAAATTAATACTTGAGTCTTAAGGTATATATATTTTTTCCCAAAATTTTTAAGTTTACGGTTTGCTGCCGCATGATTTCGTTTATAACTGGTGTTTACTGTTTTAAATGTTGAAGTAAATTAGTGTAATTTATTTAAATTGCAAATAAATAATAATAAAAAGATTTAAAATTAATAATAAACACTAAAACTGATTGAGTAAATTAAAAAATAGAGTTAAAATAATAATATTAAATTTAAATTTAAACAAAAAATTGTATGCTCTACATTGTATTGAGCACTTTGTATTTGTTTTTTTCTCAACCTTAACCTCTGGATATTGTGCGCTTCCAACGATCGTTCTTATACCCACCGGTAAGTTAATACTTATACATATACAAATATATATATATATATATATATATATATATATATATAATTAAACATTGATAATCAATTAAGTGTTATCCCCGGTCCATCATGCTTACCGTAAGTCACGTTGAAAGCACTGGTTCCCGTTGTTGTATACCAAAAATATTGGGTATATAATGGGAGAGAGAGAGGGGGAGAGAGAGAGAAATAAACATGAGATAGATAGATAGTGAGAGAGTGAGTGAGTGATGAGTAACATAAAATAACGTGGTAGGTAGATGGTGAGTGAGTAATTGATTCAATGATAAGCAGAATAAAAGAATGAGATAGATAAATAGAAAGTGAGTGAGTGTTCAGAATGAGAGAGAGAGAGGGGGGGAGAGAGAGAGAGAGAGTTGAATATTGATGGGATGATGTTCTTACTTGTTACTCTTCTTCTATTTCGTCGTCAGCATACTGTCTGCTCACTTGTTCTTGCTAACTCGCCCACCATCTTGTTGAGCTTATTTCTCTTCAGGGCTTTCTGTTAAGAATACCAAGGTTAAAAAGCCCAGTCTGAACATAGAAGGTAAAAGTTAGCCGTTTGATAGAATATCATAGAAAACTGACCAAGGTTTTATATGCCGTCCATATCACGATTGTCCAATTTACGAAGTGTCACACATTCCACTCACTCTAAATCTGAAAGGATTAATAGATATATTGATAGATTTGAAGGGATTTAAATAGATAGATAGATAGATAGATAGATAGATTAAGGTACTGAGATAGATAGATAGATATAAAGAGACTGGGATAGACAGATATGCACAGACTGAGGAATATATACAGATAGATAGGTAGATAGATAGATCTGAAGGGACTAAGATAGATAGATAGATAGATAGATAGATAGATAGATAGATAGATACATCTTAAGGTACATATATCATCATCATCATCATGTCGCGCTGTTAGCATATCCATGACAATCTCTCTCCATCCGTCCCTATCGTTCATCATTCTCGGGAGGTCCTCTATACAGCATCCTGTATCCGCACAGGGCTGATCAATGTATGTCTTTGCTGGTCGGCCCACACTGACTTGTCCATGTGCTGGCTGCCACAGAAGGACGTCGCTTATGAGTTCGTCCTTGCTTCTCCAGCAGTGTCCTGCGTGTCTTGTCCGTCTTACTCGGATGGTCTGTGTGATATGTGGCAGATGGCCGTACAGCTGCTTTCTCGTGGGGTGCTGTTTCCACGTCTTGTTCAGGATCACCCGCAGCATTCTTGTGCAGCTCCCATCTAGTTTATTCTCTAGTCGCTTCGTTAGGGTCCAGGTGGTGCAGCCATACAGCAGCACTGATACGACAACGGCCTGGATAAACTGTTCATGTCTTTCAAAAACAAAAGCGATATCTCCACCATTGATGGCAAACTCCTAAACTCTGTAGAACAATTTAGATATTTAGGCAGTAACATCTCCTCCACAGAAAACGACGTTAATGCCCGCATAGGAAAGGCATTGGCCGCTATATATGAATTATCGGCCATATGGAAATCCAATCTCACAGACAAGTTAAAGAGACAGTTCTTCAATGTACATATATATATATATATATATATATATATATAGAGAGAGAGAGAGAGAGAGAGAGAGATAGAAACTGAGATAAACAGATATGCACAGATTGGAGAATATAGATAGATAGATAGAGTTGAAGGGACTGAGATATATAGATCGATAGATAGATAGATAGATAGATCGGAATGGACTGAGATAGATCGATAGATAGATAGATTGATAGATTGATAGATTGATTGATAGATAGATAGATAGATCTGAATGGATAGAATAGATAGATATAGATCGATGATAGATAGATAGATAGATAGACTGAATAGATGAGATAGATAGATAGATAGATAGATAGATAGATAGATCTGAATTGACTGAGAGATAGATAGATAGATAGATAGATATAGATAGATAGATCTGAATGGACTGAGATAGATAGATAGATAGATAGATAGATCTGAATTGACTGAGATAGATAGATAGATAGATAGATAGATAGATAGATAGATCTGAATGGACTGAGATAGATAGATAGATAAATAGATAGATAGATAGATCCGAATGGACTGAGATAGATAGATAGATAGATAGATCTGAATGGACCGAGATAGATGAATGTGAACGGAGTGAGTTGTTGCATTTCAGCTCATTATCGAAAATGCGACAGGCAATCTCCTCTTAACTAATTGTAGGATGTAATATAAATGTATAATTCTGGAAATATTGTTCCATGAGCACATCCGAAGTGAGGTAGTTCGAGAGTGGATGGGTGTGTGTGTGGGGGGGGGGGGGGTAAGGCCTGCTCTATTTCTCATCTTTTGCTTCTGGCGGTCCAGCGTCCAACACCAGATACTTGTAAATTGCTTTTCTGAAAATGAGCCTAAGGCGTTGTTCGAGAAAGTATTTCTCACTTCTATTTGGCCACGCTGCTTTCCTAAAGGTTCCGAGTCAACAACCTCCTCAAAGAACCCCGCTACAACCATTAAGTTACCCAGGTTGGGTCGTAAATGGATGATATGGTCATAAAATCCTGAGGCGCCAACAAGGAGCAGGGTAATTATGAACTTTTGTTGAGTAAATTAGGATATCCCAGAAAAAACCGAACCCACAAATTTTGTAATAAAACTGTTAATTTTAACTAGGGGGGGTTTATGGTTATGGTTATGGTTTAGGGCTAGGGTTAGGGTTTAGAGTTTAAGATTAATTTACTGGGAAAATATATAAATAATTTGGTTTCTTTTTTTTCTGGGTCACCTGTACAGGGTGACCCAGAAAAACAGAACCCTAACCCTAACCCTAACCTTACCCCAACCCCAACCCTAACCATAAACCCTAACCCTAACCCTTAACCTCTTAGTTAGAATTAACAGTTTTTTTACAAAATTTGTGGGTTCTTTTTTTTTCTAGAACATCCTAATTTACTAAACAAAAGTTCATAATTACCAGGAGCAGTAGGTATTATTATCTGGGCTAGAATTATCGGAGGTACCATAGTTGGTCCGTGGAGACTGTCTGACGGTACAAAAATAAGCGAAGATATATATATATATATATATATATATATATATACCAACCCCTCCGCACGAGTAGGATGCGATACAAGGTCAATTTCTTAAGCGGAGTTTAACAGGTTTGAATTCAGAGTTTTCCTTCTCCTAGACTGGTTACCTGGCCATGGTTAAAGAGCTCAGTCTGCCCTGCTATTTACCCATAGCTGGAGGGAGACTTGGATTCATACCTTTCCCAAGGGTATTAGCGCCATGTGAAATTTAAACAGCTTCGTCCAGGAATTGAACTCCGGTTGACGAGTCCATTTCCTACGAGTCTAACCATTAGACCACGCACCCCATATGTTTTATATTGCCTTCCTCTAATAGCACCAGGAATCTTGACTAGAAGAAGTAAAAAAAATCACCCTCAGTAGTCATCGATTTGCGAGACAAGCTTGCTAACCATTAAACCATCATAAGACGACCGAGGAGTGTAGAGAGTATTCGTACATGTTTTCCTTCTTCAAAATTGTGGATGGTAGACTTTTTAATAACAAAAATCAAAACACAGTAACTTTCATCTAAAGTTGTTGTTTCTTTTTTTATCACGCCTGCCAAATATCAAAGAGGCCATTTGATAAGTAAATTACATGTAATTTCTCTTTAGTGTTATTATTGGAGTGAATTCAAAATGGCGTCAAATCAATAAACACTTTCTTCTTTTAGATTAGCAAGAAATTAGTCACTTATTTAGGAAGAAAATATTCTGTGATTTTGTTTATACTCACTGTATGATTGTTGCTTTTAAACATCTATTTTGCAAAAAAAAAATACCGAAATGTGGCACAAGGCCTAAAATGGGAGGGGAAAAGGTTGGTCATTTCTATCCTAACTTTTAACTTAACTATTTCTATTTGGGACACAATTTATACTACAAATTTCTATTTACCATGAAACCAATTCGCACTACAATCACCAAAACTTACCAGTCTCTCTATGACAAACCTACACCTAATCCCGTATTTACATAGTCATAAGGTAGGGAGGATGATTTGATTTATTATATACGAAAAAGAAAATCCCAGTGAAAACAGTGAGAGAGAAAAAAAGGAAAATGCGATAAAAATAAAATGATTATTAGTATGGACCCCCTCACTAAGAAATATGGCAGAAAAAAACTAGTTCACCGGTCGACAATTGCTTGAAGGAGGGCGAATATAAAATGAAAATAGAAATAAATTTCTCCTCAAGCACCCGGAGAACTTGAGTTTCTGTCATCTAATGGGGTGGTTATGGGAAAGAAAACGAAAAACTCGTGGGGACTAAAAAAAGAAAGGGCCCATGAGATTACATACTCTAGATAAGTAATAAAAAAAATTAAATACTTAATTATAATAAATTTTGATTTTAAAATTATTTTCTTTTTGTATTATTTAAATTTTTCGGACTGTTGTTCTCATCTTTATTGTTATATACACAACGTTCCGGCTGATATATTCTCCCGCCTTCTTTAGGTGTTTCGTTTTAATTCTTTAGATAAGACTTGATAATTTGTATTATGTAGATTTTTCGGACTGTTGTCCTCATCTTTATTGTTATATACACAATATTCCGGTTTATGCGTTTTCCCGCCTTCTTTAGGTGTTTCTTTTTTAATTTTTGATGAGGCTTGATAATTTGCATTATGTAGATTTTTCGGACTGTTGTCCTCATCTTTATTGTTATATACACAATGTACCGGTTGATGTGTTCTCCCGTTTTCTTTAGGTGTTTCTTTTTTAATTCTTTAGATAAGCCTTGATAATTTAAATTATGTAGATGTGTTATATATTGTACAAACGGAAATATGAATTTCCGGTTTTATTAAACAAAGAAGTTTAACACCTGCCCGTTATCAGATCAAGAGATAAAAATACGTGGGTGTAGCTATGAAGATAAAAGAACCGAGGGCTTAAGACAGGTCAGTCGTCAGTTAGCCCAGGAGGCAGTCACCCGGAGAGAGAGTGAGGTGATCGGGGTCAGTAGTCGGCCGAGCGAGACCTCGTGTAGTTGGTGTCGGAAAAGCTAGCGTTAATATTTACCAACTGAAAAAGCTTGTCGCCCAGAAATTTAATCGAAGGACCGAAAGTCTAAAGACTGAATATATTAATTAAACTGACCCTCTCTCTCGAAGTTAAGAAGCTTGAATTTATTTCAATAAACTTCTGGAGGATAACTTTGGTGTTATTGTCATCCCTTACAACGAAGATAAAACTATTGCAATTCAGTAGAGTGACGACGCGCTATGCAACAGATGTTTCGGACTGTTGTCCTCATCTTTATTGTTTTATACACAAAGTTTCGGCTGATGTGCCTTCCCGTTTTCTTTAGGTGTTTCTTGTTGAATTTTTTTAGATGAGGCTTGATAATTTGTATTATGTAGATTTTTCGGACTGTCGTACTCATCTGTATTGTTATATACACAAAGTTTCGGCCGATGTGCCCTCCAGCCTTCTTTAGGTGTTTTTTGTCGGATTTTTTTAGATGAGGCTTGGTAATTTGTATTATTTACATTTTTGGGACTGTTGTCAGTAAGGTTCCTGATTGCGACATAAAAAGCTCCGGCGTTCGACCAGACGTTCCCCGAGTTCAACCAGACACACCTGCTGCTTAGATCATTCTTACCTTTCTTTTTTTTATAATAAAAACGAAATGGTTCAATATTTAACTGAGATGACGACACTTATAAAAATAGGAATTAGGCAAATAAGTTACACCAGATAATTAGGAATTACATTTTTGCATTTCAACTTGGACGTTTTGAATGGTCTCATTTTTTAACCATAGTGTGTTGCAAGATGATAACGATCGTACTTATAAGCTTAATCTACCTCTCTCTCTCTCTCTCTCTCTCTCTCTCTTCTCTCTCTCTCCTCTCTCTCTCTCTCTCTCTCTCTCTCTTTCTCTCTCTCTCACACACACACACACACACACAACACTTTTTTCTTTCCTTCATTATATTCGATTTAAACAGATTAGCATTATCGACCCTCTCTTTATCTTTCCCCTACTTTCTTTCTTTCTTTCTTTCTTTCTTTATTATTATTTTTTTGTGTAGCATGTCCTTTTTCTTCCCTTTCTTTCTTCATAATAAAAACGGAATAACCCATTATTTAACTGAGGTAACGACACTCATAAAAAATAAGAATTCGGCCATTAAGCGACACCAGATAACCAGAATTATTATTTCATATTGGACGATTTGGACGGTCTCATTTTTAACCAAAGGGTGTTGTTGCAAGATGATAACGATCGTACATTTAAGGAACGCGAGTATTTATATATAGATAATAATAAAACAACATGTTTCTGAAATTTTGTCACGTTTGTTCTTCCACACATCATGCAACTTAAAAAAACGACCTGTCAACTGTTTTTACGTTTTCGAGTATTTGTCGAAAGGTGGGTGTAATCTTTGACATTTGACCTCGATTCTTTGAAGACAAAAATAATAATTTTTCACTATATTTCAAGCAAAATCATTTTTTCTTTTTTCCTTTGCTATTTTTTTCTACTATCCTGTTAATAAAACCTAAAGTTAACTAATTTTCTTAGAATAAAATTTCACAGGTGCATTCTTAATTTTAGAAATAATCTTTTTTTTAGATGGATCGTTCATTCACTTGTTGACAAACCCACAATTAATTCCGTAATTTAACCAACAAAAATGTAAACAGCACTTGCAGTCACACAATCAACCAATCGTCTAAAAGGGTCAGGGCCGGTTTTATTATCGATCTATTAGTAATAGATCAGTAATTAGTAATAGTCTATTATTACTATTAAATAGGGAGTTTGACCATCGCTAGATGCTCCATTCTTGCGACCTTGTGCCACATACAATCCGTGGTGGGTTGGTCAAAATACCTAAATATGGCGCAGTTGAAAAAAATAAGTGAAAACAAGGCGTAAAGGAATATAAGTTACGCCTAGTAAATAACTATAAGAAACTAAACTGGGTACCACATGTGTAATGGTTATCAAGCTATATTAGCAGACCATTGTTAGTGAGTTCGATTCTCACTGGGTGACCCATACTTCTTGCCTGGTGCTGCATTCAAGTAAATAACTATAAGAAACTAAACTGGGCACCACATGTGGTGTAAGGGTTATCAAGCTATATTAGCAGACCATTGTTAGTGAGTTCGATTCTCACTGGGTGACCCATATTTCTTGCCTTGTGCTGCATTCAAGTTACACCTAGTAAATAACTATAATAAACTAAACTGGGCACCCCATGTGGTGTAAGGGTTATCAAGCTATATTAGCAGACCATTGTTAGCGAGTTCGATTCTCACTGGGTGACCCATATTTCTTGCCTTGTGCTGCATTCAAGTTACGCCTAGTAAGTAAAGATAAGAAACTAAGCTGGCTCCAAGGTTGGTTGATTGGTTGGTTGGATTTTACGGAACATCAATTCATTAAGAAGGTGTCATTTCTAAATAATGTTCAAATCCACACAAGGACAGTTTCAGTTAATGATTTGGTTTGTTTGGTTTGTTTTGTTTTACGGCATATCAACCTCAGTGGGTCATTTAATGCCGATAAAGTTTTGAAATAAATCAATTCTTAATGGATAATACAATTTTTTTATAAATACATTTTTCTATTTAACCCATAGATGGGACCCTAACAAGCACTACCACTCCGGGTCAGAGTGGACCAGGGAGCAATGGTGATGAAGGGGTGCTCCACATTCCCCAAACCTCCAAAACTGGAACCTCACCATCAGATAGAGTTTAACGTCATTCCCAGGACATTTAGACCCGCAGCCACCGCCTTCTAGCACCCATATGATAAAAAAGGGTTGGGGCTTGCCATAAGGGCAATAGGGTTGGAAAAATCATATACGTGCTAGGGCTTGACGTGACCAGCCGATTGATCGAAGGGGGCCTCTCCGACCGCCCGTCTAGCCCAAGATAGGGCCAAAAAGGAGTATTGCATGTCATGAACTGCTCATCCACCTGGGCTCTAATCTTAAGCATCACGTGTTGCCACTCACGGCCAGCAGGTGGCCCGATTGGGGGAGTCTTACCTCTCTGCAGAGGTACAGTCGGTGCATTCTAACGCCCCAGCCGACAGGGCAGTCACTTAATGAAAACATTGAATCTTTTGCAAGAACTGAAATATATTGTTACAATTTGTGTGGTGGCATAAATATCTGACAGACCCTGTAGCGAGAATTCAAAGGGGCCAGTGGAAAATCATCAGGACTGTTGGTGACCTTGATCCCAAGGGGCGCCAATCTCGCGCGTTACATGATTAGTTAGTTACACAATCAGATACAACCTGATATTGGAATAGAGAGGATCCCTCCCTCTCTGCTAGTATGGATATCTCCCCGCTTGGAAGAACATGGGCGAAATAAAAATCTTGATCAAGGAAAAACAAATGCCTTGTGGTTTAATGAATCGCACGACTAAAAAGTTAGCCCTTAGAAGAAGCAGTTAGAAGAGTAGACGATAAGATGACGGCTAGACAAGGTAGCAGAAGCAGTAAAGAAGAAAGGAAGTAACAGGAAAGTCTCTCTCTCTCTCTCTCTCTCTCTCTCTCTCTCTCTCTCTCTCTCTCTCTCTCTCTCTCTCTCTCTCTCACCCGAGTTTCCTCTTTCGTTTATATACCCGAAATATGATGTACGATGTCAATGTGGGTATAGAACAATATTTCTCTTTTTGTGAGTATATGAAAATGGAATTAGATTCGACAATTTGAAGAAAAGAAAGTAAAATTAACAGCGTTCATCCCAGGGGGCTATCCCCCAGACAATACCTGTCCGTTTGATTTAAAGGGACATGGCTGGGTTTATTGTGCGGTGCCTGAAGCGCTCCCCTGGAGGGGGAATGCCAACGGGATATATATATGAGGTTAAGTAAACAAACAAATGTGTTTATTTTTATATGGCTTTAAGCCGACAATTTTTGGAGGATATGTGCTTAATTGAAGTCATACCTAATTTTGAAAATTAATTAGTTAATAATTAATGAATTGGTATATATATGTTCAAATGTAAGACTAAACAAATCGAGAAAATGTCAATCCCTGAATGTACATTTCGACCTATTAGGTCTCATCAGCAAGGTTATAGACATGGGAGACTGCTCCGTGTGTGACTCGAAACCTCGACTGTCAAGCTGACAGGCGAAGACTCTAAACGTTACACTAGCTTGCCATTCCCACCTTCTTATGTCGAAATGTACATTCAGGGATTGAAATTTTCTCGATTTGTTTAGCCTTACATTTGAACATATATGCCCACCTAAATTCATTAATTATTAACTAATTAATTTTCAAAATTAGGTATGATTTTAATTAAGCACATATCCTCCATATATATATATATATATATATATATATATTATATTATATATAATCAAGGTGTTTATATGTACATATGTATGTATATATATATACAAGGTGTGTCAAAAAAGTATCAAGAATGTTTGTACTTTTTGACACCCCTTGTATTCTGACAAAAAAAAATTAATTCTTCATTTCTATCTTGGTAAATACAGCATTAAAATTGGTACATTATGACACACCTATATTCTGAAAAAAAGATGAATGAATGGAACGTTATTTTATTCAGAATACAAAGTGTATCAAAAATTACAAAAATTCCGATAATTTTTGATACACCTTGTATATATATATATATATATATATATATAAATATATATATATATATATATATGTGTGTGTGTGTGTGTGTGTGTGTATTCACTCACACGCACCCGCAAAATTGCAAATCTATAATCAAAGAAATTTAAGCGCTATAAATATTCTTGCCGTAAGATGAAATTATATGTTTGAAATATTTCTGCTGATAAAATAAAAGAAATTACAGGTTTCTTTTCTTGCTTTTATTTTTGGGGACCGGGAGATCCGATTTCTGACATTTTATTTTTATTTCTCTATCCACCTTTTCATCTTATCTATTTTTTTTATTTACGAATTTTTAGTTGAATTTCTCGCTTCCCATGCGAATTTATCTCATTTTAACACCAGCAATTTCATCCCTTATTTCACCTCCTCAAATAAATCTTTGCAGCAATCCACCTAATCTATTTCAGCTAACGATTGCTCTTAGCAATTCCACTTATATCTTTAGTAGCGTCATTTTTAGATCAAATTATAAACAATTTTTTTAAAGAACATTTTTCACCTGTTTTTAAATATAATTCATTTTTTTTTAAATCCAGAAAGAATAAATCAAAACACTCAGCCGTTTCTTCGAACCTTACATTTCCCGTCAATATAACTGTGGAAGCGCGTGGTGTAATGGTTAAAGTCATGGGAAATGGACTCGTCGCCCCGAGTTCAAATCCTGGATGTGCTAATTGCATTTCACTTAGCGCTAATACCCTTGGGAAAGGTATGAATCCTACTCTTCCTCCAGTTATAGACAAATAGCAGAGCAGACTGGGCGATCTAACATTGGTTAGGCAACCGGTCTAGGAGAAGGAAAACTCTGAATTCATACCTGTTAAACTCCGCTTAAAAATTGACCTCGTGTCAAATTCTTCCCGTTAGGAAGCGCGTGGTGTAATGTTTAAATTCATGTGAAATGGACTCGTCGTCCCGAGTTCAAATCCTGGATATGCTAATTGCATTTCACTTAGCGCTAATACCCTTGGGAAAGGTATGAATCCTACTCTTCCTCCAGTTATAGACAAATAGCAGAGCAGACTAGGCGATCTAACATTGGTTAGGCAACCGGTCTAGGAGAAGGAAAACTCTGAATTCGAACCTGTTAAACTCCGCTTAAGAAATTGACCTTGTGTCACATCCTACTTATGCAGAGGTGTTGGTAAATATATATATATATATATCCTAATCACTATATCGTTAATCTTTTTGTATTATTTTGATTTTTCGAAGTGGTGTCCTCCTATCTATTGTTAAATATTCTGTTATATAATATCGTGGGTAGCATACGAATTATGTATGTATGTGTAGGTAAACAAATTATGCATGTATGTGTAGGAAAATTTTGAATTGAAGTTCGTTGAAGATTTAAAATCAGAGGGTGTTAATGGAAAGTTACCGTTAGCCGATAAGGTTATTGACAGCAGTTGACTTTCACTTGACACCCTGACTTACGCCAAGGTAAGGGTTACCATGCTGTAAAATACAACCAAATGACAAGGTAGCCTGAAGAATTATAAATTTTTCTGACGCATGAAATAAAAATTGTGAGCAAAAGAAATCGACGAGCCGGGTTCGAGTTCTGATCGCCGCTGTTCACTACGGGAAAAAGGTACAGGTTTAGCTCAGTGGGCAGAAAATCTGCTTCGGAAGCATCAGGTTCCGGGTTCGCTACCACCCCTTGCCAACTCAGCGCATGAGCAGCACAGCTTGGATAAAGTAGGGAGCAGATGGTAGGTGTGGTGGTTAATCTCAGACGTAAAGACAATCCTATTCTATCACTAGTGAAAAGGGATAGACCCCCTCGCTGTATAGCTGATACCGATAATCTCTCTCTCTCTCTCTCTCCTCTCTCTCTCTCTCTCTCTCTCTCTCTCTCTCTCTCTCTCTCTCTTATTTTTTTTGGGAAATAAACCGGCGGCATTTATTTCAGAGCGACACTCTTGGGAGAGTAGTATGGGAGACACTAACCATCACTGCTGGAAATATATGCAAACAATAGTTTTTTAGCAGAAAAATTTCTCTATCTAACGGTGTTCCACCCTGTCGGCTGGGGCGTTAGAATGCACCTCTGCAGAGGGGTAAGCCTCCCCCACCTGTTGGCCGTGGGTGGTGACCCGTGATGCTTAAGGACGGAGTCTTTGTGGATGAGAAGCCCATGACCTGCAACACTTCACTTAGACCCTTACTTAGGCTAGACGGGCGGTCAGAGTGACCCCCTCCGATCAATCAGCTAGTCACGTCAACCCTTTTTATTATATGGGTGCTAGAAGGCGGTGGCTGAGGGTCTACATGTCCTGAGAATGACATTAAACTCTAGCTGATGGTGAGGTTCCAGTTTTGGAGGTTTGGGGAATGTGGAGCACCCCTTCATCACCATTGCCCCCTGGTCCACTCTGACTTGGAGTGGTAGTACCTGTTAGGGTCCCATCTATGGGTTAAATAGAAAAACATGTGTTTATAAACAAAATTGTATTATCCATTAAGAATGAATTTATTTCAAAACTTTATCGGATTTAGATGACCCACTGAGGTTGATATGCCGTAAAACAAAACAAACCAACGGTGTTATTGTACTTACTGTATTTGTTGTAGTTTCTCTCGTATTGTACTCTCATGTCCCCCTCTATCCGTTATCTTTTTACTCCTTTTGAGTTTTCACATCAGCATTAGCTGATGGTCTTTCACTGGAGTCTGAGTGACAGCAAGTTTCCTCAGGTCTCCAGGACTCTTCTGAGTATTCTGGCAGATTGCAGCAGTGCAGTGTTCTGAATGGTTTCAATCCTTCCTCTGATTTCCAAACTTTCCAAACCCTTTTCTAATCCTTTTGGGACTGTTCCACGTGCACCAACTACAATTGGTATCACTTTCACTTTCATGTTCCATAACTTTTTCAGTTCTTTGGCAAGGTCCAGATATTTGTCCACTTTTTCATTTTCCTTTAGCTTCACCCTGTGATCTGCTGGCACTGCAAAATCCACCAGTTGACAAGTTCTTTCTTTTTTGTTTATCAACACTAGGTCTGGTCTTCTTGCTGGGATAAGGTGATCCGTTTTTATTTCAAAGTTCCAGAGAATTTTATGCGTTTCGTTCTCAAGAACAGATTCTGGTTTATGCATATACCATTTTGTTGTATGGTCAAAAAATTTTTTTTCATAATTCCCAGTGGATCACCTTCCCAACCCAGTCGTGTCTAGTTTTGTATTCTCGTTGTGCTAGTTTGCTACATTCGCAGAGTATATGGTTTTATTATTATTATTATTATTATTATTATTATTATTATTATTATTATTATTGGCATTGCAGTCCAAGACGACTATATAATTCTTGTGCCCCTGAAGTTACAGCACCTCCTGTGAATGTGAAGTCTAATGTTCGAAAAACAGCCTAGACCACAGATGTCGCATGTGAAGGCTGTTCCTGCAGATGTTGATGTGCCGGTACTTTATTGCCGCTGTTTTCTTCTTGACCTCTTGGTTGTATCCGTTGTTCACCAACAGCGGCTAGAGATTATCTTTAGAGCGTTGAATGCGGGCTCTTGATCTTCACTGGTGAAAATCTATCGCCAGTGGTGGTATCTATATGAAAACCTTTTTTTTAGCTGAAAACCTGCTCTATCCAACGGTATTACTTGGTAATGAAAAGGAGACATTAATTGTGGAGTGTGGTATACAGGTTTTTTGCTCCTTGCTGGTAAAAATCCATAATCAGTGATTGTGTCTATGGGGGAACATAGTGTTCATTTGTTGGAACATCATGCTCTATCTTAATGGTTGTTTGTGTTCCCTTATCTGTTGCAGTTTCTTTGTAAATGAAGCTTACTTTCGAAGCTTTCCACATATTGTTTATGGTAATTACCACGCATGCATAAACTCATCCAATTAAAAATAGCAGCAGGTTCTTACTTAAGCGAGGGTTAATATTTCAGTAGAAAGCAGATCAGACAGCCTCGCATGTAACTGACTCATTGGTTATATTTTGTACTACTGTTCTTTAAATATATTTGTTTAACTTATTTCCTGTCTTGTGTCTATATTCTGGCTCCTAACAGGCCACAACACATTAAATCAAATCTACATTTTAGAAAGTCCTGAGCTAAAAAGCTGCAATATTCATAGAAAATGATGAAAAACACAATAAAGAAATTAAAAAACATAAAATATAGTTTTAATATTTTTTATTTCATAAAAATTTTCGCGGAAGAAATTGGTTGATGAGAATAATCCTGGAATTCTGGGAGTCTGGTGGGCATCTTAAAAATATGTCGGATGGAGATGTTGAAAAAACAAAAATTATTGGCTTACAATCCGGAAGAACGAAATTAATTTCTAAAAATGAAATTTTTAGATGAAAGAAAAGTATAATCCTCACAGTTTCTTCCATGGCGTTATGGACCAGTTCCAACTCGTAATGCATAAATTTCTGAATTTGACTACATTGTACGCTTATCTGAGCAGATTTCAAATAATACACAGAGTGAAGCAATGAACAACGTGTCAACACAGCAACTTGCACGATACTACCTATCACAACGAGTATCGTTACACGGTTCGAACTTATTTGGTCATATGATATACACGCTGCAAACTAGCATTTACCAAAATATTGCCAACATTTTGATTCACTCTCCTCCCTCTACAATCTAGATTATAAACAGTTGATGTTATTCCTGTCTATGGCCTCCAACCTCCATTCGTCCCTTATCTCTACTCCCTAAACTAGTTTCCCAACCCCTCCACAATATAAACTATAGACAGTTGATGTTATTCCTGTCTATGGCCTCCAACCTCCATTCGTCCCTAAGCTCTATTCCCTAAACTAGCCTCCCAACCACTCCACAATCTAAACTATAGACAGTGATGTTATTCCTGTCTATGGCCTCCAACCTCCATTCGTCCCTTATCTACTCCCTGAACTAGTTTCCCAACCCCTCCACAATATAAAACTATAGACAGTGATGTTATTCCTGTCTATGGCCTCAACTCCATTCGTCCCTAAGCTCTATTCCCTAAACTAGCCTCCCAACCACTCCAACAATCTAAACTATAGACAGTTGATGTTATTCCTGTCTATGGCCTCCAACCTCCATTCGTCCCTTATCTCTACTCCCTGAACTAGTTTCCCAACCCCTCCACAATATAAACTATAGACAGTTGATGTTATTCCTGTCTATGGCCTCCAACCTCCAATAGTCCCTATCCTCTCCTCTCTAAACTAGGCTCGTAACCCATCCACAATCTAAACTATAGACAGTTGATGTTATTCCTGTCTATGGCCTCCAACCTCATTCATCCCTAAGCTCTCCTCCCTAAACTAGCTCCCAACCCCTCCTCAATCTAAACTATAGACAGTTGATGTTATTCCTGTCTATGGCCTCCAACCTCCATTCGTCCCTAACCTCTCTACCTAAACTAGCTCCTAAGCCCTCACAATCTAAACTATAGACAGTTGATGTTATTCTGTCTATGGCCTCCAACCTCCATTCGTCCCTAACCTCTCCTCCCTAAACTAGGCTCCTAAGCCCTCCACAATCTAAACTATAGACAGTTGATGTTATTCCTGTCTATGGCCTCCAACCTCCATTCGTCCCTAATATCTACATCCTAAACTAGTCTCCTAACCCCTCCACAATATAAACTATAGACAGTTGATGTTATTCCTGTCTATGGCCTCCAGCCTCCAATAGTCCCTATCCTATCCTCTCTAAACTAGGCTCCTAACCCCTCTACAATCTAAACTATAGACAGTTGATGATATTCCTGTC
>CM042167.1:74697009-74717009 GCA_023376005.1 Doryteuthis pealeii
GGTTTATGATAAACCATTATCAGGACAACGCAAAAGAAATTTTGTAAGGGAGAAAAATGAAAAAAATGTTTAAAAAATAATGGTAAATAACATTATATTCACACATCCACCATACACTTGACATTTTTTCATTTTTCTCCCTTACAAAATTTCTTTTATATTGTCCATTCTTCACATGCCGGATTAATTTATTCATCGTATTTCCATATATATATATATATATATATATATATATTATATATAATGAAAATTTTGTAGGAATATGTACATACTAGCAGATCTGGTGGATATACCACAGGATGATAATTTAATTATTACAACGTTTGATATGGATACAAAAGATCTGTTGCGAAATAGTTCAATACGTAAAATGTAAAATAATCTTGATTCAACTCACACACTTTTTTCTTTCTTTTTTCTTTCCTTCTTTCGTCTTTTCATTATGCTTGATTGAAACACGTTAGCGTAATCGCTTCCACACGCTCACCCCTCTCTTTATCATTCTCTTACTCACTTTCTTTCTCATCATTTTTTTCTGTGTTGCGTGCCCATTTTCTTTCCTTTCTTTCTTTATGATAAAAACGGAATAGTCCATTTTTTAGCTGAGATGACGACACTCATGAGAAATAAGAATTCGGCGGATAAGCAAGACCAGATAGCTAACATTTACATTTTTGCATTTTTAAAAAAGGATTTGTATGGTCTCATTATTAAGCAGAGTGTGTTGCAAGATGATAACGGTTGTACAAATAAGGAACACGAGTATTAATATATAGATGTTTTTATTTGTTTGTTTTATTATCTTTATTCTTCATATGTTCTTGTTTTAAAATTTTTTATTCTTTTTTTTATTATTGTCATTGGTTTTATTTGTATTTATCATTACCATATAAATTGTGGTTTTTATTATGTTTTATGATGATGATGGTTTAATATACAAAGCGAAACGTTTTAACGTTGGCTTATACTTCTATGATAAAAACTGACAACCAGCGCTTGGTTTTTGAGCAAAAATATTAGAGATTTGATTTATATTCGTGGAGATAATTAAAAATAAAATTTAAGTGATAACAGCATGGATTTTTATTTTCATTTAATATTTTAGATAGTAGATATTAACATTTCTTTTCAGAGTAGCTGGATTAATGCAAGGTCTTTTTTTACATAGGGATTTAAATGGGGCATTCTACGAGGATTCAACTCACGATTCAGTAATAATGGATCTACGGGACTAACTTTAAAAAATCCCCCTCTATGATAAAAACTGAAAACCAGGGCTTGGATTTTGAGCAAAAATATTAGAGATTTTATTTATATTCGTGAATATAGTTAAAAAATAAAAATTAAATGATAACAGTATAGATTTTTATTTTCATTTAATATTTTAGACAGTAGACATTAACATTTCTTTTCAGAGTAGCTGGATTAATGCAAGGTCTTTTTATTTTACATAGGGATTTAAATGGGACATTCTACGAGAATTAAAGAGAATTCATATTAAACTAGCAGCGGCTACCCGGCGTCGCCTGGGTAGAGGGGGATTTTTTAAAGTTAGTCCCGCAGATTTATTATTACTGAATCGTGAGTATTCAACTCACGATTCAGTAATAATAGATCTGCAGGACTAACTTTAAAAAATCCCCCTCTACCCAGGCGACGCCGGGTAGCCGCTGCTAGTTTAATATGAATTCTCTTTAATATTCTGTAATTCCACCTAATGACTGAATTAGAAGATTTGGTTGAGGACAATGTTTACAACAAATATTGTCTGCTGTGATATCTTTGTGACATGTGTATTTGTTGGACTTTTTTTGTTTTTATTTCATTTCAGAACTTATATCAGCTGTCAAGATGACATCCGCCAAAATAACAGTGTGAGATTGTAAGTTTGGTTCAGTTCGGTCATGGAATAAAAAGCTTTCGACTTTTTTTGTTGTTGTTGTAATGTACAGAAAAATCGGCAGAAAACATGCCAAGAATTTTGCATCTTCGTGACATCAAATATGACGAGTTGGAAAAATAAAAAAAATAAAAAACCCCCCAAAAAAAACAAAAAAAACAAATCGACAAAAAAATTCTAAAAAAGAAAAAAAAAATGAATAATAAAATCTGAGTCTTCATCCTTTTCTGTCACTTTTTCACAGTACTTCTGACGTTGGCATTTCTATTGATTTCATATGTCCAATTTTTTTTTTAGAACTCCTGTTTGTTATGATCTTCGAGATTGTTTCAAGTGTCATAACAATTATTGGAATGGTAGTCATTTTTGCGAATCGGTAGTTCCTGGGTCTTCCGAATAACCTATTGACCTTTTACAGTTTTTATTATCACACTTTCGTTATATAATATATATATATATATATATATATATATATGTGTGTGTGTGTGTGTGTGTGTGTGTGTATGTATGTATTTGTATATGGATGTATGTATTTGTATATATACGTACTTGTATATATGTATATGTATTTGTATATATATATATGTATGTACGTATATATATATATATATATATATATATATATATATATATATATATATTAATATATATGTATGTATTTGTATATATATATATATATGTATGTATCTATTTGTATAATATATATATATACATATATATATATATATAAAAATATATATATGTATGTATGTATGTATTTGTATATGTATGTATTTGTATATGTATGTATGTATTTGGATATATATGTATATATGTATTTGGATATATACGTACTTGTATATATGTATATGTATATATGTATATACGTGTGTATTTGGATATAAGTATATATATATGTATTTGTATATATGTATACATATATGTATTTGTATATATGTATATATATGTACATATGTATTTGTATATATGTATATATATATGTATATATATATCTATTTGTATATGTATGTATATATATGTATTTGTATATATGTATATATATATATTGGTATATATGTATATATATATGTGCGTATTTGTATATATGTATATATATGTGTGTATTTGTATTTTTAAGGTTTTTCATAAAAGTATAGAGATGGAAGCTGTATTTACCAAGATAGAAATTAACAGATAAATAGAACCTTTTTTTTCAAAATACAAGGTTTGTCATAAAAGTGCCGAGTTTAAAGTTTTATTAAACCAAGATAGTAATGAATAATGAATGGAACGTTTTTTTTAACAGAATACAAGGGGTGTCAAAAAGCATAAAAAATCTTGATACTTTTTGACACACCTTGTATATATATATTGTAGGTATGTATTTTCTCTTTTTTTTGTGTGTTTTGCAATTGGTAGAAAAATATTCGACGAGCAGAACAGAAAGAAAAGAGAGAGAAAATGAAAGAAAACGGAAAACAGAAAAAGAGAGAAGGAAAAAAACGAAAAAGAAAGAAAAAAAGGAAGGAATTAAAAGAAAATCAAAAACAGAAAAAGAAAGAAAGAAAGAAAGAAGAAAGACAAACAAGAAAAAAGCAATGAAAAAAAGAAGAAAGAGGAGATAAGAGAAAAGAAGAGAAATGAAATGGAATGCAGAAAAGGAAGAAAGAAAGAAAGAAAGAAAGATAAAAGAGGAAGCAAATAGAATAAAATGAAAATCTGAAAAGCAGGGAAGAAAGATGAACAAGAAAAAAGCAATGAAAAAAAAAAACCCAGAAAGGAAGAGAAGAAAAAGAAATTGGAAAGAGGAAATTATATGTATGGTTTTGGCTATAAATTAAATACTCATTTTTATACTTACGTAATTACTGAAGGTATTTATGTGTAAGCAGTGACGTACTTTCGGTTACAGACAAATGGACACCGAATCTCCTTTATAATAAGATAATTATTTCAACTTATTCTGTCTTCTCGATTTTCGCGTGTTTAATACTTGTTAAAATTCAACTTTTTAAAACCACATCTTTTCAAATTTATCTAGTATTTTATGGCAGACCTCCAACCCTTTTCATCATGTATATACTAGAAGGCGGTGGCTGAGGGTCTTAGTGTCATGGGTATGACGTTAAACTGCATCTATGGGTAAGGCTCTAATTCTGGAGCTCTTGGGGTGTGTGGAGTACTCCTTCATTTCCATTACTCTCAGGTCATTCTCTGACCCGAATGATAGTACCTGTTAGTCTCACATCTATGGTTTTAATAGATGAAAAATGAGGTTTTAAAAAAGGTGTTAAAAATTAGTTATAAAAGTATATTTAAATACCTAGCAAAAATGTGTGAAATAAAACATAAAATTTTGCATAAAATAACCCAACAAGTGTTGATATGCCGTAAAGTCCAACGAACCAAGCAACCGACCACAACCATGTATAGAATAATCGCTGCTCTGCAAAAAATACATTCTTAAGATTTCTCTCATGTTGAACTTACCATGGGTATAAGATGTACAAGTCACCATTTTTATTTATAAACTTTCCCAAAATCAGCAGCAGGCATTGACCAATGAAAAATATATAGAATATATTTAAGGTATAGGTAATTGTTTTAAAATCAGTTACTAATGCTGGATTATTTAGGCATATAAGGTGTGCTGTAGGCCTCCACTTAAACTTATAAACTCTGCGTGGGCGCGTGGATTCAATCAGCCAATCAACACACTCGTATACGTGGTTAGTTAATTATTTAATCACCGACCTTGAAAGCCTCTCAGGTACTGGTATTCGACCCGGACGGACGGATCAGCAACCAAGGATTCTACCTAACACTAAGGACCACAACGATTCTGCTTAACACTAAGGACAACAGGGATTCTACCTAACACTAAGGAACACGAGGATTCTATCTAACACTAAGGAACACAACGATTCTGCCTAACACTAAGGAACACAAGGATTTTGCCTAAGACTAAGGAACACAAGGGTGCTGCCTAACACTAAGGAACACAGCGATTCTATCTAACACTAAGGAACACAGGGAATCTATCTAACACTAAGGAACACAGGGATTCTGCCAAACACTAAGGAACACAAGGAGTCTACCTAACACTAAGAAACCCAAGGATTCTGCCTAACACTAAGGAACACAAGGATTCTATCTAACACTAAGAAACCCAAGGATTCTGCCTAACACCAAGGAACACAAGGATTCTGCCTAACACTAAGAAACACAAGGATTCTGCCTAACACTAAGGAACACAAGGATTCTAGCTAACACTAAGAAACCCAAGGATTCTGCCTAACACTAAGGAAAACAAGCATTCTAACACTAAGGAACACAAAAGGAACACTTAAAAATGGCCACAAAAATCGTAACAGCTAACTGGACAAGACCAGTAGGACTACAACTGGATTCTCTGCTACAACGAGTACTCTCTTTTTCTACCAGGATTTCAAGGAATTTAACAGACTTTTTACTACTGAGACTACACCCTTTATCTACCATTAGATTTACCAGCAGGAGACCTAAACGCCCAAAGTGGCGACCAGCACCGTAACAATATCAATTTGCGAATTTGGAAAATATAAACGAAGATGTATATTGACGGTCATAATCTAGGAAATGCTAGCTGCAGTGATAAAATTCGGAATAAAATTGTCTATTGTCGGCAATAAAAAGGAATTATATCTTTTAAGAAAAAAATTATAGAATTAGCACACTTAGAAGATGTTGACTGAGGTTTTTGTATTTAGTTGTAAATAAACAGATAAGACTTGAAACATTTTTATTTATTCAATAGCTGAACATTATGGCTTCATAAAATATTCCTAAAATAAATTTGATTAGAATATCTACATTAATGGTTTAATTTTTCGATGCTATGCTGAGGAAAATATTGTAAGATGTTGACTTATGAGTCCCCCAATTTAGGAGTTTTCCGAATTACGAGCTGTAACTTGTCGATGTTGCTATCTTCCAACATAGTATCATTTTGTGTACTGCTGTCCCACATCCATACAATGGACCGACCGACACGTCTGCTCTTTTTCGGCTGGACTCTGGTAAGAGCAAACTTGTCGGTCGGTCCCTTGTATGAATGTGGGACAGCATGATACTATGTTGAAAATATATTAATTTGACGATACCCCTCTCTTTCTCTCTATCTTTCCTTCTCTCTGAAAAAGAACCCACGGGCCCAGAAATAAATACACACTCCCTTGGGACTATACAACTTGCGTGTATGTTGTTTCTGAACTAACGACTATTACTAGTACTAAGGCCGACTACTACTGCAGCTTGAGTTGGCCTATGCGACACATATCGCCCTGTTACATATATAGATTTGATACCGTGACCATATTGTTATGCTACAGTCGGTCTTTTGCTTTGAGAGATAAAATTTGAGATACCAGCGAGCTTCAGATACACTTATGTTAATGTTCCTAAATAAAAGTGTTTCCAAACTTATTACACAAAAGAAAAATACTATTTATGAAGAAATAAGTCGTCAGGGTTGCCTAAAGTCGCTATCAACCAGACAGCGAGGGAGTCTATTCCCTTTTCACCTGCTAGACCTAGGAGATTATTTCTTAGCGTCTGAGGCGGTGCGCCACACCAACCATCAGCTCCTCACTTTACCGCACAGTACCCTGTGCTACTTATACACTGAGTTGGTATCGAACCAGGACAGCCGAACAGTCCACCGACTGAGCTAAACCGGCCCTTCGGGGTGGCCTAAATTTGGTATCAGCCAGACAGCGAGGGAGTCTATCCCTTTTTCACTAGCGCTAGACCAAGGAGATTGTTATTTAGCGTCTGGGGCAGAACGCCTCACCCACCACCAGCTCCTCATTTTATCACACAATTCCCTGTTACTCATACGCTGAAGTTGGCGAGGGCCAGTATCGAACCAGGGACCGTGTAGTTCCTTGTCCAGCGCCCTACCGACTGAGCTAAACCGATTCAAGAATTTACAGTACACAATTCATTACATTCTATTTTATTTATGTTTTTATAAAATATAAAGATATTTTTCTTATTAAAAAAAAAACGTAACAAAAAAAAAATCGGGGTATTTTCAGGGAGGGGCTGGGACGGATTTATTATTGGAATCAAGATGATTGGTAAGACTAGATTCCAGGCCGCGACACTAACCTTTTTCATGACCGTCCCGAACAAAAATTATCAACCGTCCCGAATAGGGTTTGGACCGTCCCAAATGGAGTTTGGACCGTCCAAAAATCAAAATATTTTTGTTTAATTCATTAGCATCATCTATACTTGTCAGTCATCAGCAGCATAATAACATGTAATAAAACATTGAGATAAACTGAAGCAGTGATAATTCTGGATATTTTGACAAAAAATCCATTTCCTAGTGTGTTTTGAGTTTAAAAAATACTTTTTTACTTTAAGTTACCCTGAGAAGGGTTAGTAGTACATAATTCGGTCCTTTTAAACTATCTTCCTCCACCATTATTCATTACATGGCTTTGAGAATAGACCTGCGGTGCCGTAGCCTCATTTTGAGGTCAGCATTCGGTCAATCACTGGACGGCCATTATTGGAATGTAGTACTAACTTTTAGGAAATCTTTTTACCGTCCCCGACAAACTGCCCGAATGACGTATTAATCGTCCCGGATGTAATTTTTTATCGTCCCCGGGACGACGGGACGGCGTTAATGTCGAGCCCTGCTAGATTCCACGACGCGCTCATAATACCATGTTCCAAAATCAATTGTTTGTTCGTACTTTCTTTTATTGTGTTAGTAATCTCTGAGAAAAGAAACACCAAACATGCCTGCAGACAGACTCTCCCGTAAAATACTTTTTGGGGAACTCGCAGATGGCTCGCAAAGGACAGGAGACCCCCCAAAAGCGGTTCAAAGTCCATATTAAGACAACGCTGAAGAAATGCACCAGCCGACCTTCAAGCCTAGAAGATCTGGCCACCAACAACCAGAGTTGGCTAGACACGTGCCGCACAGGAGATAAGCAGCTCAATATCGAGATTAACACGGCTGCAGAGCGGCGACGTCTTCGTGGTCATGAACCACCAAATTTCCCATGCAATGTTTGTGACCGCATCTGCAAGTCCAGAATTGGACTAACTATCCACCAGAGGGTCCACAATTGTTGAAGACATGGAGTGACGTCATCGTCGTCATGAACCACCAAATTTCCCATGAAATGTGTGTGACCGCATCTGCAAGTCCAGAATTGGACTAACTATCCACCAGAGGGTGCACAATTGTTGAAGACATGGAGTGACGTCATCGTCGTCATGAACCACCAAATTTCCCATGAAATGTGTGTGACCGCATCTGCAAGTCCAGAATTGGACTAACTATCCACCAGAGGGTCCACAATTGTTGAACGATATGGAATGGTGACATCATCGTCTTTAAGGAACTTCTAAAAGGAAAGGAAAAGGATAATCTCTGGGAAAAGTGCATACGCCAAGAATCTAGTCTTGCCAATCATATTGGTTCCGAGATCATGTCTCTTGAATTATGGCTGTAGAGCGGCCATGTTCGTATTTCTGAATTTTTAATTCTCCTGGATGCCAGGCATATGCGATCGCGCGTCATTCCTGGAGCTAAGCCATTTTCTCTTCTACATGCATAAGCATAGATCCAAATATTGTCCCTCCGGCTATGGATAAATAGTAGGGCAGACTGGGTTAGGCAATTTGTCTAGGAGAAGGTACACTCTGAATTAAAACTTGTTACACTCCGCTTAAGAAATAATATATATAATATATATATGTGTGTGTGTGTGTGTGTGTGTGTGTGTGTGTGTACGTTTGAGTTCTCAATTTTGGTTGAATCCTATCAAAGTAACACTTGATATTATCCACTTATATATTATAATAATATATATATATATATATATATATATATATGAGGATAGGAGGATTGGAGTAAATCCGACAGAATGTAGTAAAGAATAGAGGGAAAAATGCGGACAAAGGAACAAAATTCAGACGAGTATATGAATGAGATATATTTCGCCGTGCTTTAAGCTCGGCTTCATCAGTCGTTTATTTCATCATTACTAATCATCAAATAAACGACTGGTGAAGCCGAACTCAATGCACGGCGAAATATATCTCCTTCATATACTCGTCTGAATTTTGTTCCTCCGTCCGCATTTTTCCCTCTTTTCTTTACTACACACACACACACACACACACGCTCATGCACACACACACACACACACATACATATATATATATATATATATATATATATATATACATATATAAGATAACTCTAATGAGTCAGATTACCCTAATAAAAGTTTCGCTTAATGCTCTTCAGGGCTGAGTCAGATCTCATCCCTGAAGAGCATTAAGCAAAACTTTTAGTAGGTTCATCTGACTCATTAGATTTATCTTTATTATTTGCTCTACTTAGGTATTGAGCACTTTTTACTTATTAGCTTTAGTCTCCTGGCGGTTTTATATGAATATATATATCTTATATATATATATATATATATATGCATATACATTGTTTTTTCTTTTGACCAAAATATTGTACTAATAGATTATTTTTTGTTAGTATGATTATCTTGGTCTTTTCTTTTTTCCAAAATTTTTTTCTCCCCGGTTGATGTTTGGTAGTATATTTTTACAATCAAACTATTTGCTGTGTTTTTTCTCACCGCGAGGATTTACCAATGAGTTTGGTATATTAAATATACTAGCAAATATATGCACCCTCCGGGTGCAAGTATTTAAGTTTTGATATAATAAAATATCATATTAAATTAGAAAGGCTAATGAAACTGACTAAGAATGCAGATAAAAAGATCTGCAACAGAGGGGGTATAATCGAAAAATAGAACAACTTTGAAACTAACTATTCCATCATTTTCCATTACTCCCCTCTTTCATTGGTAAATTTTCCTAATTTAACTATTTAGTTAAAATAGGAAGTAAAGGATAATATTACAGTTATTTCTTCTTGTAAATAAATTTCTTTTAAGATTTATCCACGAGATTTGTGTTTATATTTCTTAAGATAAAACCAAACAATTAGAAATCAATAATACCAAGCACATATTTATTAAAATAAAATTTTAAATATCAATATGCAAATTAGCCTTCTCGTTCAAACTGTAAATCGCTATTTTGTTGTATACATAAATACTGAAGGTTTAAAAGAATGAAATCATGGAGAATTTGACGTAAATAATTAAGGGAATTGTGACTTGAGTAGTAATATAGTTTCGGCTTCAGACAAAAATGCAGTATATATATATATATATATATATATATCTATATATATATATATATATATATATGATAATTTTTGTAATATTTTGATAGTGAGTAACTATTTTTAGGAAGAACTAAACTAGTGATTGTAGCAATATCTAATTCGCTCACTAATTCATCAAAGTAGTTAAAATCATTTAAGTTTTACACGTAAAAAAAATTTTTTAAACTTGAAACTAAAACAATTTATTCTCATTAAAACGTTTGCGACTAATTGAGTTGAAACTTCACTCACATGAATTTTATTTGTTTGTTTGTTTGTATTTTCTTTTTTTTATTTTCTTTTCTTTCTTTTATTTATTTACTTATTTATTTTTTTGTTTTTTTTCAAAGTAGCCGAAATCTTTTCCCAGACAGTAAAAAAGAAAAAAAAAAAAAAAAAAAAGAAAAGATGAAAATCAAACGAACTCGCGCATGCGTACGGGCATGCGTACTGCACACACAAAACAAGGCAATTGAAAAAGACGCACTGATTGGTTGACTCCGAAAATTACTGTTCATACGAAACAAAAGAAATGACTATATTGTCGTCAATTGTTTTCGCAATTTAAACTTACCTTTCACCACTTTTTTTTTATTTCTTCTTTTTTAATAAACATTTAATGGAACGTGTCTACTCGAAGCTAATTACTAGATTGTTCCTTATCTTCTTATCTTTAACTTGTTTGTTTGTTTGTTAGCCGAATGTGTGTTGACGAACTTGTCAAACAAAATTTCGTCATTCACTCAAATTTACGGCTGCACTAAAATTACAATAAAACTAGCGGATGTACCCGTCTACATTGATTGGTTGGTTGGCTGGTTGATTTTCACAGCATACCAACCCGTCTGGGGTTATATCATGCCTAGAGGTTATGAAGTAACATATGTTGTGTATCTATATTTACACTTCTGATGGAAGCGCGTGGTGTAATGGTTAAAGTCATGGGAAATTGACTCGTCGCCCCGAGTTCAAATCCTGGATGTGGTAATTGCATTTCAATTAGCGCGAATACCCTTGGGAAAGGTATGAATCCTACTCTCCCTCCAGCTATTTGTAAATAGTAGGGCAGACTGGGCCTTTTAACCATGGTTAGGCAACCGGTCTAAGAGATGGAAAATTCTGAATTAAAACCTGTTGAACTTCCGCTTAAGAAATTGACCTTGTGTCACATCCTGCTCGTGCGGAAGGGGTCGGTAAATATATATATTTACACTTTTGTAGTGACTGGTTTTTGCAATGTGTTTACAATGTTGTCAAACAAAATTTCGTCATTCACTCAAATTTACGGCTGCAATGAAATTACAGTAAAACTAGCGGATGTACCCGTCGACATTGTTTTTTTTGTTTTTTTTTAATTTTTTTTTTACGGCATATCAACCTCAGTGGGTCATTTAATGCCAATAAAGTTTTGAAATAAATCAATTCTTTATGGATAATACAATTTTTTTATAAATACATTTTTCAATTTAACCTATAGATGGGACACTAACAGGTACTACCACTCCCGGTCAGAGTGGACCAGGGAGCAATGGTGATGAAGGGGTGCTCCACATTCCCCAAACCTCCAAAACTGGAACCTCACCATCAGATAGAGTTTAACGTCATTCCCAGGACATGTAGACCCTCAGCCACCTCCTTCTAGCACCCATATGATAAAAAGGGTTGGGGTTTGCTATAAGAGCAATATAGTTGGGGCAATCATATAGGTGCTAGGGCTTGACGTGACCAGCCTCTCCGACCGCCCGTCTAGCCTAAGTAAGGTTCTAAGTAGAGTGTTGCAGGTCATGGACTGCTCATACACCAAGACGCTGTCCTTAAGGATCGCGGTTTGCCACCCATGGCCAACAGGTGGCCCCATTTTGGGGAATCTTACCCCTCTGCAGAGGTGCAGTCGATGAATTTTAACGCCCCAGCGGCGTACATTGGTTGGTTGGTTGATTGGTTGATTTCAACGGCATATCAACCCGTCTGGGGTTATATCAGACCTAGCGGTTAGGAAGTAATATATCTTGTGTAACCGAGTTCAAATCCTGGATGTGGTAATTGCATTTCAATTGGCGCTAATACCCTTTGGAAAGATATAAATCCTACTCTCCTTCCAGCTATTGGTAAATAGTAGGACAGACTGGGCTTTTAACTTTGGTTAGGCAACTGCTCTAGGAGAAAGAAAATTCTGAATTAAAACCCATTGAACTCCGCTTAAGAAATTGACCTTGTGTCACATCCTTGCTCGTGCGGAAGGGGTTGGTAAATATATACATTTACACTTTTGTAGTGACTGGTTTTTACAATGTGTTAGCATCATTGAGGATACTGTTGTATGGTACTGATTAGGCAGTTTTGAAATAAATTCATTCTTAATGGATACTCAATCTTTTTATAAACAACTTTTACTATTTATAACCCATAGATGGGACCCTAACCGGTACTACCACTCCGAGCCAGAATCTTTAACCCGTCTATGTTGGGTAAGAAGTCCAGCCTTGGATCGCATTTGGTAATAATGAGGTCTAAAACCTTTCTCACGCTGGTCAGAATTGTCAATATCAGCCAGACAGGGGGTCTATCCTCTTTTCGCTAGCGCTAGAGCAGGGAAATTGTTTTTGCTAAGGTGGAGCGCTACACCTACCGTCATCTCCCTCAGAATACCCGATCTGTGCTACTCATGCGCTGAGTTCGCGGGAAGCGGTATCGTACAAGGAACCTTGCTATTCCAAGGTGGGTACTCTAACAACTGAGCTAAACCGGCACCAAGCATTTGATTATAAACAGTAAACATATTCTTGAGTAGAGGAAGCTGGCAAGTGTGGGTAATCTATGCGTGTATATATTTAGCAGGGTGTGACATAAAGTCAATTTTTAAGCGAATTTTAACAGGTTTGAATACAGTTTTCCATCTCCTAGACCGGTTGCAATATCAAGGTTAAAGAGCCCAGTATTGGATTATTTCGGATATAAGGCGTGCTGTAGTCCACCACTTAAACTTATAGACACTGCATTGGTGTATGAATTAAAGTCAGCCAATCAACACGCTCGAATAAGTGGTTAGTTAACTATTCAATTGCCGATCTTGAAAGCCGTTCATTTGTACGTTTTCAACACGGACGAACGGATTAGCTGCCAAGGACTCTGCCTAGCACAAGGATTCTTTACCGGGGATTCTACCTAACACTAAAGGAACACAAGGGACCTCCACTTGCAGTCTAAGAATGGCCACAAAAATCGTAACACCCAGTCTGCCCTTCTACTCATAGATGGAGAGAGACTACTTGGATGCATGCTTTTTCTAAGGGCATTACTGCTATATGAAATGCACCTCGACCATGATTTGAACTCAGATTGCTGTTTCCATTTTCTCGACGATAATCATTACACGACCGTCGCCTCCAGAAGTAGAAATGGTACGGCAAGAATATTCGTTTATAAAATCAAAACAAACAAAAATATTGAGTCTTATGTTTAACAAAATGACTTGATTCAACATTAAATTATATGAAAGACTGTTTGTATACTGTAAAATAAGAAGGCGCGTGGTCTAAAGGTTAGTGTCGTAGGAAATGGAGTCGTCGACCGAGTTCAATTCCTAGACGAAGCTGTTTGCATTTCACAAGACGCTAATACTCTTGGGAAAGGTATGAACTGGGCTTTTTAACCATGGTTAGGTAACCAGTCTAGGAGAAGGAAAACTCTGAATTCAAACCTGTTAAACTCTGTTTAAGAAATTGACCTTGTGTCACATCCTGCTCGTGCGGAAGGTTGGTATATATATATATATATATATATATATATATATATATATGGATGTGGTAATTGCATGTCAATATCGCTAATACCCTTTGGAAAGATATGAATCCTACACTCCCTCCAGCTATTGGTAAATAGTAGGGAATAATGGGCTCTTTAACCTTGGTTAGGCAACCGGTCTAGGAGAAGGAAAACTCTAAATTCAAACCTGTTAAACTCCGCTTAAGAAATTGACCTTGTGTCACATCCTGCTCGTGCGGAGGGGTTGGTATATATATATATATATACTGTAACATAAAACAGCCTACCAAGCAACTGTGGTGGCTTGACGATATGATATCATTAGATGATGATGATGTTGATAATACAAGAATCTATCCGTGGGAGTCGAAGATTCTTAAAAACAGATGTTTCGAACGTAAGTCCTTTTGTGATGGGCAGGCTAAATCCTCATTTAGATTCTTATTCAAATGTATACCAATTAATTAGGATCCAAATTCTTCGGGTCGGACAGCAGAGCTTCTCGAAGATCCTAAATCTTTAATCCCGCGAAGATTATTTTACCAGGAAGCGATCCGAGTCTATTTATTGAGTTTCGATAAAATGCACCGACCTGTTTCTCCGTTTCTGTCCCATCGAACTGACATGATCGATGGCAAATCACTACTTACTACGGTGTTCCGCAAAATCAGATAATAAATATTTACGTTGCTCGGTGCACTTTATTACTTGGTAATGTTGTTATTCTAAATCGTACAATTAAGCATTGATCTTCCGAGGTTGCACAATATTTATTGCTACGTATCTGCATCCATAATGGACGACGTATAGTAATATTACAGAGTTATCTCCCTTGTCCGGGCCTATCAAACGGATGGGGTCTCGCTGCCCAAATCTACTGCAGATCTATCTAACATCAAAACGGGACATAAACGAGCTTCAAAACATGATTACGGACGTGCTCTATAGATATTTACTAAGCTTAGCTTAGCGGTGGCACAAGGCCAGAAGTATGGGGCGCCCAATGAGTATCGAACTCATTAATAATGGTCTGCGAATCTAACTTGCTAACCATTACATCACGTGAGGCGTCCATGATTTCATGTATATTATTTACTAAGCTTAGCTTAGATGTGACACAAGCCAGAAGTATGGAGCACCCAGTGAGAATTGAACTTATTAACAATGGACTGCGAATCTAACTTACTAACCATTACACCACGTGAGTGCCATGTGAACGTGCTCTATAACCGTAAGTTCAGGTCGTTCATTTCCCCTTTAAGAAACATCTCAGCGCAATGAATTTTTTGGGCAGTGTCCCTATCATCTCCAATAAACTAGTGGGTCGTTAGCGTGTCATGGCGGGTAATTCCTCTTAAATAAGCCTCTTAGGACTGTGAGTTTTTGGGGGCAGTATCCATATTCTCTCCCATAACCAATTATTTCGCCAGACTGCAATACCAGGAGTTTCCTCTTCTATAAATATCTTGGGTAATTCCTCTTAAATAAACCTCTTAGGGCTGTGAGTTTTTGGGGGCAGTACCCATATTCTCTCCCATAAGCAATTATTTCGTCAGACTGCAATACCAGGAGTTTCCTCTTCTATAAATATCTTGGGTAATTCCTCTTAAATAAGCCTCTTAGGGCTATGTGTTTTTGGGGCAGTACCCATATCTCTCCCATAACCAATTATATCGTCAGACTGCAATACCAGAGATTCCTCTTCTATAAACATCTGGGTAATTCCTCTAAATAAGCCTCTTAGGGCTATGTGTTGGGGGCAGTACCCATATCCTCTCCATAACCAATTATATCGTCAGACTGCAATACCAGAGATTCCTCTTCTATAAACATCTTGGGACAATGAATGTTTTCAGCTATGCCCATTTCCTCTTCCATAACCTATTATATCATCATACTGCCGTGGCGAGTAATTCCCCTTAAAACCAAATCAAGACTGCGTATGATAGCACATGGCCAGTGGGTAGGTCGATTTTAGAACTGCAACGTCCCCCACATGTTGAAAGTTGCAAATTCACATTAAAAATATTGCCACACAAAATATTTTTCTTCAAAACTTTGCCTCCATTTGAAGAAATATATTTCATTCTTTTAAAGTGTTATCACTGTTACAGCTTAATTATTAAGTAAAAAGCATCATGTCGAAAGGATTCAGTTGTGACGGGGACATATTTTTAATTTAAATTCTAGTTATGATATTTTATTCGTTTCGTTTAAAATGACAAGTTGTTCCGTTTTGAATATTGAAATTGCTGTATTTTCTAACCAATTTCTAGGCTAAATTTTGCGAAAACGAGAATGTTTGGTGCATTTTAGTAGACGATCTTTGATGTTATTTCTTCAAACAATTGTACAAGTAAAATATCTACTTTTTGGTATCCGTATTCAATATACTAACACATAACTTTCACGCCCCTAGACAATTTATAAATTGATATCTATAAAAAAGTGAAAAATCAACCTACCCTGATCGGAAGGCACAGGCACATGCACAACAAACACAACAGTGTTACCAATAGCCGCGTGAACAATTTCCCTGTGTCCCCAGTGCTTTGGAGATCTAATTTTACACGTCGTATCGGGTGTAAATTTTTTGTTTTAGACGGTAGAACATCCGACTAGGAATCGCAAGGTTCCTAGTTCGATACCGGTCCCTGCCAACTTAGCGCATAAGTTGCACAAATTGGGTAATCTTGTCTGTGCGGTAAAGTGGGGAGATGACGATAGGTGTGGTGCTCCAACTGAATAAAAAATATCTCCATGTGTTGTATACCCTTTATTTACTTACTTACTTCTATTCTTCTTCTGACGTCTTTTCTATCTTACGTCTTCTAGCATCTCTCTAGCGTCTGGACTTCTCTTGGGGACTTCGTGTCTGGTCTTCCATTGGGGATTTCTCTTTATCAGAAGCCTGTGTCATTGGTAGTTTTTAGATAATAACCCAAGACTTCGATTTACTTAGATCATATTTTATTCCGAAATCCCCACCAGACTACCTGAGCAGATCGAGTCGGAGCGTGTGTAACACGACTTACCACCGTCGTGGGTTTTGGCCGACTGACTAAAATCTATTTCTAATCTAAACCGGAAGAGGGTCTCCTCCACCGGTTCTCACGGTATGCACCGGAAAGGATCAGGATGAGATCAAGCCTTGTCACTTATCCTTCAAGGCCCTGGGCTGCAACTTATAACAGCTATTTTGATTTCTACACTACTGTACATAAATATTAGGAATCTAATAATTATGTAACACCTGGTCTAGTGCTAGAGAAAAGTAGATAGACTACCTTGCTGTCCGGTTGAAACCGACAATAGCCCACAACGCAACATTTACTACTTTTTAATTTTTTTTTAGATTGGAGACCTTATTTATCAATCAATACTCGTAAATTCCGACCAGCGTCGTCGAGTGCTTCCGCCGTGAGAAAGTTTTTTTTAAACCTCATTCTAGACTACACCGAGCGTATTTATATTCATACAAATTTCTCAAAAGCCCAACTGAATAAATTTTAATCAGTTCATTATCTGTGAAGATAAAAGTTTTATCGAATTTTCCCGCCATCAGACACGATAGCGTCGGCCATATTCAAAATGATTAATATATCTTTTCTTATTGTTGTTATCATATTACAACTTGTACTTTGTCGTTTTTTCTTTCTTATATTTTATTTTCTTCATTTCGAAAAAAGTAATTTAGGCTTGTTCACGAAGTATGATCGCACTTGGAATGATACAATATAGCAGACTCTATTCCAAAATGTCCCTAATTATAAAGAGGCAGTGAACAAGAAAAGGAGGCTTTTTTGTCGTGTTAGCTACCTAATTATACGCTCGGTTGAAAGTGATTAACAGTTACAACTAAGAAGTTTTCATACAATTTGAAAATGGCAATATATATATATATATATATATATATATATATATTATATATATATATATTGTAATATATATATTGTAGTATATATATATGCATATATATGCACTCACATATATATATATGAATGTGTGTGTGGAGGAGTGTATGTAGATACAGGGGTTGTTCTTGTTGTAGTTGTTAAATGAATGAATATCATATAAAATGAAAGAATTGATATTCTCATTAAATTTCCTATTTAAATATAAGTTTGCAGCTAAATAAAGAATAAGATTACATTGTGTGCATTGATGAGAAAAATATATACATTGATATATATATATATATATATATATATATGACAGATAGATATAATTGTATTTAATTATTTATTTAAATAAATATGTAAAAATATGTATATAATTTATAAAAAGTACTACAACGTATATATATATATATATATATATATATATATTATATATATATATTATATGTGTGTGTGTGTGTGTGTGTGTATGTATGTATGTATGTATTGTAACACCTTAAAACCGATTAAATATCGATTGAAACGAATTGAAAGGGATTTGATACCAAATACTTTCTCCACATTCATGTCAGTTTATGAGATTTTTCGACGCATATATATATATATATATATATATATATATATATATATATATATACCTGAATGTATGTCTTCAAGATACTAGATTGGAGATCGAATACGTGAAATTGAGTTTTGCATATATATATATATATATATATATATATATATATATATATATATATATATATATATCGAATTAAAGTTCTATATAATCGACATTTTTAATATTGAATTAAAGACGTATATATACATATATATATATATATATATATATATATATATATATATATATATATATTTACCAACCCCTCCGCACGAGCTGGATATGACACAAGGTCAATTTCTTAAGCGGAGTTCAACAGGTTTGAATTCAGAGTTTTCCTTCTCCTAGACCGGTTGCCTAACCAAGGTTAAAGAGCCCAGTCTGCCCTACTATTTACCCATAGCTGGAGGGAGACTAGGATTCATACCTTTCCCAAGTGTATTAGTGAAATGCATCGTCCAGGATTTGAACTCGTGGCGACGAGTTCATTTCCCATGACTTTAACCACTACACCACGCGCTTCCTATAAGACGTATATAATCGACATTTTTAATTATTGATTTTAATAATAAGTTTTACAACAGGTCCTCAACTCGGCAAAAGTTTCCGCACATAGCTGTTGTATTTCAAATCTTTGCTGGTTAGCCTCCACTGTTGAGTCTCGGTGTAGGATTTTACAAGGGAACGTTACATGAGTTCGTCTTAATTTCATCATCTGTGCCCAGCATGTCTTGGTCGTCTTACTTTTTATGGTTTGTATGATCGGAGGTAGATGGCCGTACAGCTGCTGTTTTGTGTGGTGCTGCTTCCAGGATTTGTTTGAAATGGCACACAACATCCTTGTATAGTTTCTATCTATATTTTCCCCAAGCGTTTTTATCAAAGTCCAAGTGGTGCAGCCATACAGTAGTACAGATACAATGGGAGAATTCTGGCTTTATTTTATCATGGGTATCAGACTTCCGTATAATCAATAACCTCCAAATAGCAGTCAATGCCTTTCCTATATATTGGTTGGTTGTCTGGTTGTAGCAGCGGTCTATAGAATTTGCTGAGTTCCTCCCGGAGGCCGACCAAGCCTGGTGATCCGATGCGAGCGAATGGATGGACCCTCTTCCAGTCATGGTTCAAGCGGCGCAATTTGTAAACACGATGAGCGATATTACGTTCAAAATCAACCCTCGGCGTCATTAGCCACGTTGTTGTTAACCACCACAATACTTCTCCAGTCCGGGGGTTGGGGTGGTCTGGAGCGATCACTTCACGAATTTATTCTTCAGGTATTTTTTCTGTATGTATATTGACATAGATTACTGTAGATGATATATTGCTACCTAAGTATGTGAACGGGTCTACTAATTTCAGAGGTTTGCTATTCAAGGTAAAGATGGCTCCATCTTTGTAAAACACATAAACTCTGCTTTATCAGCGTTCACAAAGAGACAAATCTCTCTTGCTTGTTGGTCATTTATCATTCCTCTGGTAGCCCCCTCTGTAATTAAACACACACACACACACACACACACACACACACCACACATATATATATATATATATATATATATATATATATATATATATAATATA
>CM042167.1:74719509-74727009 GCA_023376005.1 Doryteuthis pealeii
CTTCGTGTCTTCCTAACTAAAGCTTAAAGATGCATTCTCTATCAATGATAACTTATAAATAAAGCAAACCATATTATCATATATATATATATATATATATATATATATATATATTTATGGACAGCATGTGATAAACATATAATAAATGAGAACGTAGTGAGATTGATCTATTGAGAGAGAGAGAGAGAGAGAGAGAGAGAGAGAGAGAGAGAGAGAGAGAGAGAGAGAGAGAGAGAGAGAGAGATCTAATCCGACCGAGATGTAAAGATACGATCAGACTAGGATATATATATATATATATATATATATATATATATATATATATTGGTAGATATATAGATATGTAGATAGATCCAGTCAAACCGAGATAAATAGATTGATAGTAGAAGAGAGAGAGAGAGAGAGAGAGAGAGAGAGAGAGAGAGAGAGAGAGAGAGAGAGAGAGAGAGAGAGAGAGAGAGAGAAAGCGTATCAGATCGAAATATAAAGATATGATCAGATAAGGAGGATAGCTGGATGGATAGATAGATAGATAGATAGATAGATTGATACTCGAGAGGAAATACCACATCAAATATTGATTTAACATAAAAAACTAAAATAAACATTTGATTTAAGATTGAATTAACAGCATTTGCAATGTCAGAACACGAATGAAATAAAACATGATATTTCGTTCCTTTTTCGGACAAACCACTGAGTTTTCTTCGTCTAAGATGACTTCATGGCTGCAATCATATTACTTAATATCGATCAGCCACTTGCTGATATCGATTGGAGAGGAAAACTACCATCGATTAAGTGGGTAATTGTCATGATAATGTTTACCGTTCTTCATATCGATTAGGAAATTCCTGCTATGCCAATGTTGGATTTGCCAAGATCAAACAGAATCTTATGCAAAAGTGTGCGGGGGGTAGGGTAGGTGGAATTATGAGAAAATGAGGTAAAGAAACATGCAGATAGATTGCTAGATAGATAGATAGATAGATGATACGAACAGCTTGAGATAGTAAGGTAAATATGAACAGGTTGATATATATATATATATATATATAAAGTAAGTAAAGTCGACGGGGTGGCCTAATGTCGGTATCAGCCAGTCAGCAAGGGAGTCTATCTCCTTTTCAATAGCGCTAGACCCAGGAGATTATTTTAGCATCTGAGGTGGAGCGCCACACCTACCATCAGCTCCTTACTTTACCGCACAGATCCCTGTGCTACTCATACGCTGAGTTGGCGAGGACCGATTTCGAACTAGGAACCTTGTGGTTTCTAGCCGAACGCTCTACCGACTGAGCTAACCCGGTCCCTCATTGCGTATTCTACAAGGATTAAGCTCGGAACACGATTTTCTTAATCATAAAATGGAAATATTTAGAGCATTCCCACACCGAAAAAATGTTTGATATGGAATTGGACTAACCAAAACCTCAGACCGCCATAATTTAGGAATTCACACATATATATAAATACACACAAAATAATTGGAAAAAAAAATCATCATAAAACACGGGACTCAATGACGATAAATAGGAAGTGAATGAAGAAAGCAAAAGCAAGAACGAATAACGGATCACATTCACACGAGGCACGAGTTAAAAAACTGTCCAATTTTTTCAAAAAAGTCAACGTCTCTGATGACGGATAAACATCTGAAACCATTGGTAAGACGAACTTTGTATTGGTGACTTAAATAAATAAATAAATACAGCTCTTAAAGAAATAATTGAGCACTTTATAATCATTAATCCAATATTAATAACAAAAAATTAATATATATATATATATATATATATATATATATATATATAGGGTGTTCAGAAGAAATTTGAGTTTCAGAAGAAAAAGAAAAAGTGCCTGGTAACTACAAAGTTTAATGGATTGTAAAGAAAACGAGTAGGATGCGACACAAGGTCAAGTGCTCAATTGAGGGATAGGATCCTAAACACAATACCATATACGCATTTACTAACCCCTCCACACGAGTACGATGTGACACAAGGTTAATTTCTTAAGCGGAGTTTAACAGGTTTGAATGCAGAATTTTCCTTCTATGCCGATTGCTACACTAAGGTTAAAGAGCCCAGTCTGCCCTACTATTTACTCATTGCTGGACGGAGAATAGATGCATATATTTACAAGGGTATTAGCGCTGTGGGAAATCCATCTTCATCCATGATTTGAACTCGACTCACCGTGTTCATTTCACAACGTGCCTGACAGAGTTTATACGTTCTTTACAGTTCCAAATATCCAAGTGTCCTAGGTGTGACATTGAAGTGTATCTAATGATGAGGTTCCATTACTCCCAGGTCCACTCTGATCCGGGTTGTAGTACCTGTTAGAGTCCCATCTATGGCCTAAATAAAAGATTTAAGTAATTGTGTTTGAAAAAAAACCTGAGTTTAAATAAGAATTTTGAATACCATCAATTATAAATAGAACAAAACATTTTCGGCATAAAATAACCCAACAAGGATTGACATGCCATAAAATCCAACCAACCAACCTAATATTGTGCAAAGTCTTCGTTAACGCAAGCCTTTACCCAACTTTCCGCCACGAACAGGGTCCGAAAACCAGAGTTTTCCTTTTCCTAGACTGGTCACCTTACCATAAGCTAAACAAAAATCAGTCTGTACAACTATTTACTTATAGTTTGAAGAGAGAACAGATTCCTGCCTTTTCAAAAGGCATTGGCACAAAGTGAAACACAGCTTCGTATAGGATTTGAACTCAGTCGCCGATTCCATTTCCCACGCCATCCGCCGACTGAATGCTTAAAATATACGCCTTTACTTAGGCTAGACGGACGGTGGAAGAAGACCCACCGATTAAACGGCTGGTCAAGTCAAGCCCTATGACCGATATGGCAAAACCCCAACCTTTTTATCATATAAATTACATTAAAAAGTGGTCGCTGAGAGTATCAATGTCCTGGGTTTGACGTTAAACTCTAATTGATGGTGAAGTTCCAATTGTTGAGATTTTGGTATATAAAGTGTGTGCTAAATGCCGTTCTTACTTATAGACTAGGCCAGAATCATGTAATCTAACTCTTGGCCAATCACTGGCAGTACTCTGAGGTTGATACAATACTTAACCGACCCTACTGGTTATAATTACGTTGGCATTCTTTGACGATTAAATCACTGGACCTTTACCAATACGTAGGATAGGACTTATACGCTTACCAAAGGATTCCATAACATAGGACTTTCTTTAAGCCCTTTTCAACTGGCCAAGGATGGCATTTAAAAACTTTACACCAATTCTGGAGCTCTGGGGAATGTGGCGTACCTCTTCGTTACCATTACTCCCTGGTTCACTCTGACCCGGAGTGGTAGTATCTAGTATGCGTCCTATCCATGGGTTCGATTGAAAAAAATGATCTTGAAGAAAAAATTGAATTAAATTAGGGAAATAGATCACTAATTAGGACTAAGCCTATTATAAAAGTGGACACCCCAGGATTTAACAGGTTTGAATTCAAAGTCTTCCTTCTACTAGACTGGTTGCCTACTATTTACACATACCTGAAGGGAGAGTAGCTGGATTCATACCTTTCCCAAATGATATTAGCGCTATGTAAGCTCTAGCTTCGTTCAGGATTTGAACTCGGGTCGACGAGTCCATTTCCTACGACGGTAACCATGGCGTCCAACTAAATAAAAATATGATAATGAATAAAACGTCTTCGGCATAAAATAACCCAACTGGGGTTGAAACGCTGTAAAATACAACCAACAAACTATTTCCTACGACCAATAACTGTCTCATAGGCGCCTCCAGTTTTAATATCGATGTGTGCAAAGTCAAACACCACAGAGTGTTTTACCTCACGAAAAGAAAAAAATGGCGACGATCTTACAAGGTAGACGACAGCCGCAGTATTTCCGGGGTCAGGTTGAAAGCGGCGAGAGAATGCGTGTTGAAAGTTCGTCTTTTCCGATTCGTATAGAGACAAAGATCAAACGTGACTGTAGACACAGGAAGACGCCGCCGCCGCTGCTGTTTCTGCCGAGGCTGCTGCTGCTGCTGCTGATGATGATGATGATGATTAGAAATATTTACAAAACTTGACTGACCCTTCAGAAGTTTGTTTCTTAAATGAGAATCTAAAAGAGTTCTATCTTTTTCTTCCTGATGAATTAACCAAGTTAAAGTCTATATGGTTTTACGAACTGCTATTCAGAAATTAAGTCTGCAAAATTCAATGGTCCATATTGTTTGTTAAAACAAATTTTATTAAATAGACGCCCAGCATTATATATTTATATATATATAAATATATATATATATACATCAAAATGAAGCTGGTTCTCTGTGGATCACATCCCTATTTCTCCACATAGGTGAGTCAAAAAGTAATGCTATTTTATTTAGGACATGTATAATTACCAACACAGGAACATATATCATACATCAAAATGAAGCTGGTCCTCCGTGGATCTCACCCCTACTTCTCCACATAGGCGAGTCAAAAAGTAATGCCATTTTGTTTAGGACAGGTATAATTACCAACACAGGAACAGGTATCATACATAAGAAAGAAGCTAGTCCTCTGTGGATCACATCCTTACTCCTCCACATAGTCACCGTTTCTCTCAATAGCAATTGTACACCTTCGAATGAGAACATGTATCCCTGCCCCGTAAAATTCTGTTGACTGTTCTTTGAGATACTTTTTCAGTAGAGATTTCACTTCCACGTCACTGGAATAATGTTTGCATTTCAAGCCATCTTTCATGGGGCCGAAGAGATGATAGTCTGAATTCCAGTAACGAGAAAGTGAAATCTGTAGTGAAGAAGTGGCTCATAGAACAGATAGCAGAATTTTTCCGGGGCAGGGATGTGATCCACATAGATCCAGCTTCATTTTGATGTATGATACATGTTCCTCTGATGACAACTATAGGAACGGTCCCCAAAAGTCTGGAACACATTTTGATGAATTGGAAATCAGAGGAAGAATCGAGACCATCCAAACTACAGCATTGTTAATATCGGCTGAAATATCCAGAAGAGTCCTGCAGACCCGAGGAGAATTGCTGTCACTCAGCCCCAGTGAACCACCGGCTACAGCAGGGGTGAAAAACAGTGGGTACTGTAAGCAACCTGGGTCATTTGTTTATCAAAATGACTTGATTCGGCATTAAATGAACCGCAAAGGTTTGATATGCCATTAAAAAAAAAACAACCAACTAACCACGACCACTGAAGTTAAGCATTAATGATCCTGTTCAATACTTAATTGGGTAACCAATCAAGCAACAGCAGGTACTGTAATCAACCTGTCCTTAGTTTATCAAAATGACTTGAATGGTATATTATATATATATATATATATATATATATATATATATTATATATATATATATATATATATATAATGGAGAATGAATGTGAAAGGTATTAGCATATGAAGGAGATCAATGCTAAAATAGCAGAGCTTTTTAAAATCAGAGATTAAATATTATGGTGTTAATATTCCGTAAGTACTGTTTCATGCATACCATGCAATCTTCAAACGGTTAAAATTATTAAAATATTAAAACAAGCCTCCGTTCTAATATTTTTATATTTTTAACCGTCAGAAGATTGCATGATATGCCTGAAAGTGCAGTTAGGGAATATTAACACCATAATATTTAATCTCTGATTTTAAAACTGCTCTGCTATTTTAGCATTGAGCACTTTCATATGCTAAGCCTTTTTATATTCATTCTCCATTATATAGCAAAAAAACCAAAAAAAACAAAACCTTATATAGCAAAAGAGAAAAAAACACTCAAAGCGGTGTAAAAATCAATTTTTGAAAGATATTACCTAAGGGGTCTGTGAGTTAAAACTTCAATGTTAAAGAGTTTGTATCATAATTAAAATCATTAAATTTAGTGAAGGAGTAAAAAAAATAAATTTTTAAACAATTTGAAATGGAAACTTAGTTCTGTCCCCCTCAAATACAATGTTGCGCGCATCTATTAATTATTAATTAGATAATTATTTTAAATATTTTACACATAAATTTTACACAAAATCGTAGGTATTTATTTATTTGTAAACTTTTTAGTTAACCCATTGTTACGGAAAAAAGAGCGAGAGTAAAAAATGATTTCAATACAAATTTCGCAAATTATTTTTTTTCCATTTAAAGTAATACAATTTTGTAATTAATTTCATAGTCTATATAGTTTATTTATTTAAATAATATATAATTTATTTATTACAATGGAAAGAATTCAAACGTTGAATTATAAGGAACACATTTTAATATATTTTGCAACTTTGGTAAGTGTGATGTAAGCAGGGTCGTAGTTTTGGTTACAGACAAATACATAACGAATCTGCATTATTGATAGAATAGCAGTGGCTACCCGGCGTCGCCTGAGTAGAGTAGGATTTGTTTAAGTTAGTCCCACAGAACCATTATTGTTGAATCATAAGTTGAATCCTGATGGGATGCCCCATTTAAATTGCTATGTAAAAAAAAAAAAAAAAAAAAAAAAAAGACCTTGCATTGTTCCAGCTACTCTGAAAAGAAATGTTAATGTCTACTATCTAAAATATTAAATGAAAAAAAAATCCATGCTGTTATCATTTAAATTTTATTTTTTAGCTATCTCCACGAATATAGATTAAATCTCTATTATTTTTGCTCAAAAACCAAGCCCTGGGGATATTTAATGCGTATATATATTAACTTTGTTGTTAATTGTTTTATTTTCGAAGTTTCCTCCCGACATACAGATACACACAACTGCCCTTTATATATGTACTAGAAGTGGTTATCCGGCATCGCCTGGGTAGTCTCGCAGATCCATTATTACCAATCGCGAGTGAGATCCTCGCTGTTTGCCCAATAAAAATCCCCACGGAAATATATAACAATATAGTAAGAAATTTCCATTCAATGATTCACAATTTAAACAAAAATAAGATATAAATGATGCAATTAATTCACTCAATGAATATTATATCTCAAAGCGAAAAAAATATACAAAAAAAAAGATAAACAAACTAACATGCAAATGACTTTCCCTTCTGTTACTTTTCAAATTTGAATTTTTGAATATCTTCCCAAATATAACTCAAATCTTCATTATTTTTGCTCAAAAACCAAGCCCTGGTGATATTTAATGTGTATATGTATTTACTTTGTCGTTAATTCTTTTATTTTCGAAATTTCATCCGGACATACATATTCCCACAGCTACCCTTTATATATGTATAGATAGATTATAGATAAAATATGACTTGACATCAGGCCCAATGAAAGTTAGAACAGCATGGTTAAAACTATGGAAGAACAGAGGGACAAAAAAAAAAGAAAGTATAAACAAAACTGGAAAGACAATGAAGGAATGAAAATGCATAGGGATTATCAAATTGCATTTCAGTTTCAGCATTTTGGAATATATATTAAGATGAAACAGAAAGGGCACACCGTCGTCTGGTCGGAAACATTGTGGCAGGCGAATAAAAGGTTTTTATTGA
>CM042167.1:74732009-74769509 GCA_023376005.1 Doryteuthis pealeii
AAAAAAAAATGAGATTAAAAAAGTTTGACTTTTTAAAAAGGTTTGAATACCATCAAGAATGAATAAACCCATATATATATATATATATTATATATATATATATATATATATGTGTGTGTGTGTGTGTGCGTGTGTGTGCGTGTGTGTGTGTGCATGCGTACGTGAATAGTATCAAATGTTTCAGTGATAAGATTCAAAGAAAATTGAGAACTCAAACGTACATATAAAGATTTATCGGCTGGTCATGTCAAGCCCTAGCGCCTACATGATTGTCCCAACCCTATTGCTCTTATGGCAAGTTCCAACACTTTTTATCAAATATGTGTTAGAAGGCGGTTGCTGAGGATCTTAATGTCCTGATTGTGAATGTCTAATTCTGGAGCTCTGGGGAATGTTGAATTCCCATCCATCATCATTACTCCCAGGTCAACTCTGAATCGAAATACCTGTTAGGTTCCATCTATGGGTTAAATAGAAAAAATGAGTTTTAAAAAATCTTTTTAGAAATGAGTTTAAAAAGAAGTTGAGTACCAATCAAGAACGAATAATTCAAAACGTCTTCGGCATAAAATACCCCAATGGTTTAGCATGCCGTAAAATCCAACCAACAAACCAATTTATTAATATACATAAAGATATTAAAAACATATTTGGCATTAGATAAACCACAAGGGTTGGGATGCGAACTGAACACCAAACAACCAACAAGACAGAGAGAGAGAGAGAGAGGAGAGAGAGAGAGAGAGAGAGAGAGAGAGAGAGAGAGAGGGGGGGGGTCTCAGAAGTCCAAACTACACTGGAACGAATAAAATATTCTATAGACTAAAAATTGAAAATGACGGCTTATATTGGCAGTTACTGAAGTTAATTAAAATTATTTTTACAAATGTATTAATACACATGACATTAATGAAAATTATTTCTACCAATTTATTAATATACATGAAGTTAATGAAAATTATTTCTACCAATTTATTAATATACATGAAGTTAATGAAAATTATTTCTACCAATTTATTAATATACATGACATTAATGAAAATTATTTCTACCAATTCATTGATACATATGAAGTTAATGAAAAACTTTTAAACATTTTTGGTATCAAATAACCCATAACGGTTGATATGTCAGTAAACACTAACCAACCAACATGAGAGAGAGAGAGAGAGAGAGAGAGAGAGAGAGAGAGAGAGAGAGAGAGAGAGAGAGAGAGAGAGAGACAGAGGCAGAGACAGAGAGAGTCTTAGTAGTCTATACTACACAGGAACGAATAAAAGAATCTACAGACTACAAAAACAGAAAATGCCGACTTATATTGGCAGGTACTTACTTTAAAAATGTGCTTGCACTTAGTTAAAGTTGTCATTTTGTCGAGAATGATGTGACATCTATCAGATAAATTCTTGTGTTTCTTAATTTTCAATGCGACGTGAGTACACTTTTGATTCTTCAGTGACAATCCAAGAGACAACGATTGAATCACAGAGTCTCAGAAGTGGAAGGAATCTAAGGCGACATATTGGCATCAATGGGTCGATCAATTGCGATAAAGGTCAATTTAAATGCCAAACTTTCGAAGACATGACACTCGTCGTTAGAGAACAAAAGACATAAGAGTTGTCTTTTCAAAAAGACACTGGAACTTTGAGAAATAAAAATATAAGTCATATAAATAGAATTAGTGCATCTTAGTAGTCTGAATATATTTGTTCCGGCTGACTGGGGGGAGGCATTGAATTAAACGAATTCATAAGAATACACACATGTCTAACCACCCTGTCGGTTTGGGTGTTAGAATACAGCGACTGCACCTCAGCAGAAATTATTTCTACCAATTTCATAATGCACATAAAGTTAATGAAAATTATTTCTACCAATTTAATAATACACATGAAGTTAATGAAAATTATTACTACCAATTTAATAATACACATGAAGTTAATGAATATTATTTCTACCAATTTACTAATACACATGAAGTTAATGAAAATTATTTCTACCAATTTAATAATGCACATAAAATTAATGAAAATTATTTCTACCAATTTATTAATACACATGAAGTTAATGAAAATTATTTCTACCAATTTAATAATACACATGAAGTTAAGGAACATTGTTTCTACCAATTTAAAAATGCACATAAAGTTAATGAAAATTATTTCTACCAATACATTAAACACCCAGTCGTTTAGGGCTATAGAATACCTCTGCAGAGGGGTAAGACTCCCCCAGTGGAGCCACCTGTTGGCCGTGCGTGGCGACCGTGATGCTTAACGATGGAACCCAGTTGGCTAAGCAGTCCATGAGCTGCAACATTACACTTTGGCCCCATACTTGGGCTGGACGGGCGGTCCGAGAGACCCTCTTTGATCAATCGGCTGGTCACGTCAAGCTCTCGCACTTACATGATTGCCTCAACCATATTGCCCTTATGGCAAACTCCAACCCTTTTATCATATGGGTGCTTTAAGGCGGTTGTTGAGGGTCTTCATGTCCTGGAAATGATGTTAAACTCGATCTGATGGTGAGGTTCCAGTTCTGAAGGTCTGGGGAATGTGGAGCACCTCTTAATCACCATTGCTCCCAGGTCCATTTGTTACATAATTGTTAGTACCCTAACAATTATGTACAGTTAGTGTAGAAATCAAAATGGCTGTTATAAGTTGCAGCTGGAGGCCATTGAGTACGATGTCATGGAGGATTGAGTGACACGTGTTGAACTCATCCTGATCTCTTTTCCAGTAGATACCGTAAGAATCAGTAGAGAAATGAGAAAGAAGGCTTCTTTCCGGTTTAGATTAGAAAGAGATAGTTTAGTTAGTATTGGCCAAACCACGGAGAGAGAAAGTCGCGCTTGAGCGCTCTGCCATACTCATTCTGCGCGTTAGTCTGGATTGAGATTTCGGAATAAAATATGATCTAAAGAAAATCGAAGTCTTGGGTTATTCATCCAAAAACTACCAATGAACCAGGGCTTATGATAAAGAGAAATCCCCAAAGGAAGACCAGACATGAAGTCCCACAATGGAAAGTTCCAGACGCTAGTAGAAGGACATAAGATACCAAAGATGATCGCCTGAAGAATAAGAGAATATATAACACACTCTGACCCGGAGTGGTAGTACCTGTAAGAGTTCAATCTATGAGTTAAATAGAAAAATGTGCTTTATAAAAAAAATTGATTATCCATAATGAATTTATTTCAAAATTTTGTCGGCATTAAAGGACCCATTGAGGTTTATATGCCATAAAAAAAAAACAAAAAACAAACCCATGTCTAAAAATATCTATATCAACAATTGATAAGTGTTTCTCTGTCTATCCTTAATAGACAGTCAAATGGTTTCATGTAAAACTACCAAATTTGCAATACATTTTATTAGTATAATTTTGGATTATTCGCCGACCATCTTTATCATATGGGTGCTAGAAGGCGGTGGCTGAGGGCCTACATGTCCCAGGAATGACATTAAACTCTATCTGATGGTAAGTTTCCAGTTTTGAAGGTTTGAGGAATGTGGAGCACCCCTTCATCACCATTGCTCCCTGGTCCACTCTGACCCGGAGTGGTAGTACCTGTTAGGGTCCCATCTATCGGTTAACTAGAAAACTGTATTTATAAAAGAATATTGTGTATCCATTAAGAATTAATTTCTTTAAAAACTTTATCGGCATTAAATGACCCACCGAGGTTGATATGCCGTAAAACAAAACAAACCAAAACCAATCCGAGGAGGACTAAAAACATTCCTAAGCCCACAGAGCAGCAGTTTCAAAGCAAGGACATAGAGAATAGAGGACAAGGTACCACACTGACGAACCGACCATTCAAACGGAAAGGCTCCCGAGCGCTCCCCATTCACTTGTACCGCTGCCGTTAGGGATTGGTACAGGATGCGGAACTTTGGTTCGAATCCGGCGACCCACCCTGTTAAATGCTTTGGACAAACCCAAATTGATCAGCGCGGCAATATCATCGTATTTTACACAGTCTAGAAGTGGGTACGAATGTACAGGGTGACAACCGCCCCCCCAAAAAAATGGGGTTCTGTTTTTTGGTGGTAGTTTGCATCAGTAACAGTATATATATATATATATATATATATATATATATATATATATATAGCCCACCAAAAAAAAAACAAAACAAGAAAACAAAAACAAAAACAAAACAGAATATGGGTTCTGTTTTTTTTTGTGCCGGTAGTCTGTATCAGTAATAGTATATATACAGGGTAACCCCCCCAAAACAGTTTGCGTTCTGTTTTTTGGTGGGGGTCACATTGTAGAATAGCGCACAAGAGATAATATCATTAGAATCGCATCTTATGTATAAATAGCATTAGATTCAAAAACTCCCGAAGTAGTAACCCTAACCCTAACCCTAACCATTCTACATTAGTACCAAGGATCGTGTGGACTTGAGGCAAGTTGTTTTTCCTTCACAGTGTCCTTCCGCTAAGTTCCGATCAGATACCCGGTAACAAACCATAAACGTTGTGCTAAAAACCCGGGCCAACATCTTTCATTCTGTGTTAAGCAGAGTTATGCTTACATAGTCCAGGGATCACCAAATGTTTTCAAGGTGAGCCGGATAATTGAAAAATTAACGAGCGCGGGCCGGATCATTGAAAAAATAACAAGCGCGGGCCACACTATTATTGTGTTTAATACTTGCTAGCCAGAACAAAAGCTCTGAGAAAAAAGATGTAAAACAAAATTTATCTTTCCATGTTATATTCATGGATGAGTGGCGTAAGATGCACACAAACAAATTTAACCAACATATTTATTTTCAAGGCATTACCAAATAACGCAATATTAGCAGAAAGGTTTAGTGAGATTTGCGAAACTGAAGTGTGCCTTTCAAGATATTGTCAATGTTTGGTTTGGAATTGCTACATCTAATCAAGAGAATTTCTTTCAAATGTTTATCGATCAATTTTGTTCGATGGGTTGATTCCATAGTCAAGTCCATGAAGATTTAGTAAGCTTAACATGGTATTTAAATTTAAATGATATCAGAACGTCTCGCGTTCTGTACGTTTTAACAAACAAATTCATGTACCGTCAGCGGGCCTGATAAAATGCTTTCGCAGGCCGGATCCGGCCTGCCAGCCGGAGTTTGGTGACCCCTGGTCTAAGCCCTCCCAAATATTCCAGTCGCCTTTCTATAGAAATGGAATTACGCTTTTGGTAATGAGTTCTCGTGGAAATAATCGCATCGAGTGAATTGCAATGACAAAATCAACAAGAAAAGAAAAGATGAAACAAAATACTAGTAAACATTATTGCTATGATATATGTTTTATTATATATATATATATATTATATATATATTATATATATATATATATGTGTGTGTGTGTGTGTGTATGTGTGTTTGAGGAGAGAGAGAGAGAGAGAGAGAGAGAGAGAGAGAGAGAGAGAGAGAGAGAGAGAGAGAGAGAGAGAGGGGGGTTAATGCCAAAATATTTGGAATATTTTAGTTACGTTTTCCGAAAAAGACTATTATAATATTTCTCTGGATTTTTGAGATTAGGCTTAAAAATTAGTATCATTTGAATTATTAGGACTATGGTCCTCATCTTTATTGTTATCTGTACAATATCTGAAGAATACCGGAGAGCACATCGATCGAAACGTTGTACAGATAACAATAAAGATCAGGACAATAGTCCGAATACTCTAAGTAATATAATATGGACGATTAAATTAAAATTCAGGACAAATACAGAACAGCGCGAAAGAGATAATATCATAAGATTACGTATAAAAAGCATTTATATTTCATTACATTTTACGGAAATACCCGAAAAGTTTGAGAAGCTAAGATTTGGATTAGGGTTAGGGTAAAGGTTAGGATTAGTTTTAGGATTAGGATTAGTTTTAAGGTTAGGGTTAGTGCTAGTGTTAGTGTTACGGGTAGGGTCAGTTTTAGGGCTATGGTTATGTTTAGGCTACTTCGGGAGTTTCCGTAATCTAATGCAATTTATCAGTAAAATTCGATTCTAATATTATCTATTGCTCGATATTTTGCATTTGTATCTGTAATTCTTTTCTAAAGATGCATTGGAATATTTGCTCATGCTGAAACTGACGGTTGGAACGACGCGTCTCGTTGCTGAGGAAACGCGTCCGTCACAAAAAACGTCGACATTTTGCTGGTTTTCTTGAACTAACAAGACTTGCTGTGTCGCGCTCTGAGAATTTTCTCCTGAGATTTTCACCTGAAACATTTCAACTCATTCATTCCAACTGATACATTTCTTCGATTTTTTTTAAAAGAAAGATTAATTTAATCTTTTTCATCCTTCAGTAAGCTTTTTTTTAAAAATATTTATTTGCTTTTAATTTATTTTCCGAGAAAGCTTCAATTTAAATAGGCTTCCCGCTATTTAAATTGAATTACTCTTAGTGATATTTAGAATTTTAATACATTTTTTTCTATTCATTATCAATTATCTATTAATTTAATTTTTTTCTGCTGTTAGAAATTGTGTGTGCTTTTTAGAATACAATAAATATTCAGATTATTTTAGTTAGATTTTAGAAAAAGTTTTTGCTATTCAAATTAGAGAAAAATCAATTTATAGTTGTTGACTGAAAACAAATTTTACTAAAAATTCTCTTCTTTTAATTAAAGACTAGTCGTAATAAATTTGAAGCGAGAATCTTCAATAACTATTCAAATTTCTAAACTCTTGAGTATTTTAAATACATAACCTACAGCAAATCTCTTGTTTGCATTTTGTAATTTAATATTTTTTTCCTTGAAATAATATCGGATAATATAGATTAATTTAAAAGAGATCTTTTGTTAATATTTGATTTTTTTCGTTATCAATTATCTATTATAAGATATTTTATTGTATTTTACTTCTAATAGAAATATATTTAGATTGTTTTATTTTTTTAATATTCGTACATTTTTTAATTGACGGTTGACATTGCTATACATTTCTTTTCAAGCAATCGAGCGTTTCGTTGCCTTCTTGAAGATTAATTTCATCTTTTTTTTTATCTTTCAGTGAATTTTTGTTATAATCATTTACTTTTAATTTTCTTATTTTTCAAGTTAATTATTTAAATTTTCCGACAAAGTGTCAATTCAAATAGCCGGGAATTGTAATAACTCTTAGTGAGATTTAGAAGTTTAATAGATTGTTTTCTATTTATTTTCAATTACCTATTAATTAATTTTTTAACGACTCTGTTGTAGATTCCATTACGTGTTTTTTAATATAAAAATATATTAAAAATTCCTACATTTTCTGTTGTTTTTTTAATACGAAAATATCTAATAATTCTGTCTTTTTAATATTGGTACTTCTTCTAATTGACCGTTGACGTTGATAAAAAATTTTCTTCAAATAACCGAGTGTTTCGTTGATTTGGAGACGCATTCATTATAATAAATCGAATTTCTTTTAAAATATAATTTAATCTTTTTCATCTTTCAGTGAGTTTTTATTATTACTATTATTTGTTTTTAATTTTCTTGTTTTTCCAATCACTTATTTAAACTTTCCGACAGAGTTTAAATCAAATAAGCGGTAAACCTTACAAACCCTTTGTGAGTTTTAGAACTTTAATAGATTGTTTTTTTTTTTTTAGCAATTATCAATTATCTATTTAAATCTTCTTAGTTACTTTGTTATTCATTTTATTGTGTGATTTCTTTACTGCAAAAATATATTGTGAGTTTTAAATTTCAAAAATATATTGAGAATTCTTCAGCACCTTATTGTTTTTTGTTTATACAAGTGAAAAAATTTTTTTGATTTTGATTTTTTCAGCTATAATTTACTTCAATTTTGTTTTCATTTATATTTTACCTATCTGTTGTTTTTGCTTCACATTAAATCTTTTTGAGTATTTTTCATTTGGATTAAAGTTTTGTTAACTTCCAGGGTTTTCATTAATACAAAAATATTTAGATTATTTTAGTTACATTTTGAGGAAAAGGTTTTGTAATTCAAATTTAAGAAATAACTAAACGAAACAACAGTTTTTTCTGATTTTATAGTTGTTGATTGAAAACAAATTGTAGTCTTTCTTATATAACTCTATTTATAGAAGCTAATTGTTTTTGTTGTTTGATTTTGTTTTTTTTTTTTATATATAAGCGAAATTAAATTTTTTATTTTCTAATTTTTCAGCTATTTTTTACCTTCATTTTCTTTCAGTTATATTTTACTAGTCCATTGATTGTTGCTTTACATTAAGTCTTTTTCAGTATTCTTTATTTAGATAGAACTTTGTTTTAACTTGAAGGCAAACTTCTACGCTAGGATTTGTGTTTTTAGCATTTTGTTTTTAAATTGATCTTCTCATTTTTGTGTGAGTTTTTAAAAAATCTTATCTTATTTTCTAAGTCGATTCTATCTTATCTATTGTTAACTAATTTGGAAATTGGTAATTTACTAATCTAAACATCCATCTGATTTGATAAAAAGGTAAAGAAATACTAATATCTCGTTTTGTTTTCGTTAAACTATGTCTTCATTTAAGCAATTTTTTGAGAATCTAGAGGCCGGAAGGAATTCTACACCAAGTTCGAACGATGACCCAGTGCAGAGGCTGAGAGATGTCATTGATATGAATAATCCACGTGTGGCGGCTGTTTTCGATGAAGGTGAGATGCCTGTTATTGATTCTTTAGTCATTGCAGAATCGCAAGCAATGAAGATCTCATTGGCCCCAAATGTGATCATCATCGACATGGATTGGCCTCTTCCAAGACGCGAACCAGGGAACAGAAGGTTGCAGAGACGGCCCCTCAAAAAGTGAAGAGTCTTGCGGAGTTTATGGTGGAGTCTTTGAAGGACAGAAATGTGATGGAAAAGATAAGGCAGATAGAATGTTCACAGGTATGTCAGGTAGAAGAGTGTTTGAAGGTAGGAAATGAGATGGAGAAGGTAAGTGAGGTAGACTGTTCAGAGGTAAGTCAGGTAGAACAAGTAGAGGTAAGACAGGTAGAAGTAAGTCCTGTAGATTTATTTTTGAAGATAAGAAATGACATGGAAAAGGTACGCCAGGTGGAGTCTGGTGAGGTAAGTCCAGGAGATTACGTAGAGGTAAGTCAGGGAGAAGTAAATCCCGTAGATGAGTATTTTAAGGTAAGAAATGAGATGGATAATATAATAAAGGTGGTTTTTGATGAGGGAAGTCAGGTAAATCCCGTAGATGTGAGTCAGGTGGAAGTAAATCCGGTAGAGGAGTATTACAAGGAAAGACATGAGATGGACAAGAAACTACAGTTGCTGTATGGTGAGGTAAGTCATGTCGAGGCTCAAAAGGTGAGTCATGTTGAGCCTATAGGTAACATACAGCTGGAAACTGAGGAAGGAATTCAGCCCGACCCCGAGGAGGAAACTGCATCCAGACTACCGGAAGACGACGATCGGAAGGAAAGAAAGCCAGGTTTTTGGAAGCGGATTCGACATAGGCTTCGTCGTTCTAGGCGTCGTCTACTCTCTTGTTTTTTTCCTCGTACCCAGGAATAATTTGGTTGATAAAGAGTCATGAATTTTTACTTAGTGTAAATTCTTTCTAAATTTATTCAACTATTTCCATTTCAGGAATAAGCATGGACATAACACAGAAATATTTTTTGCTGATGACTTATAAGTTAATAAATATCAACGAGAGGTTAACGTTTAATCTAAATTTATCCTTTTTCATACTTTTCATTTCAGCAATAAGCATAGACATAAAACAGAAGTATATTTTGGTGATGACTTATAAGTTAATAAATATCAACGAGAGGTTAACGTTCAATCTAAATTTATTCTTTTTCATACTTTTCATTTCAGCAATAGGCATAGACATAAGAGAAAATGTTTTTAAGATTTTTTTTAAATTGTTGAATATTTGTGTCCATCACAAAACAACGACGCCATTTTGTTTTACTTGTCTCAACCAAACTTGTCTCTATTTGATATCTTCACCTTTTTATCTTTCAATCATGTTTTATTTTAAATTTGTTTTTAATTCTCTTGAAAATTTTTCTCTGTCAATTATTTAATAATTTGTTGCCTTTATTTGATATTTTCAAATTTTATCAATGATTTTTTATTTTAAAATTTGTTTTTATTACTATTTCAGAATTTATTTTGAATAAATACGAAACTATCTATATTTTATTACTTACTTTATACGATAAACGTTTGCTATTCCTTTTGCTATAACGTTATATATTTTCTTTTATTCAAATAACCAAGCTTTTTGTTGCTTTGTCAGTCCATCACTAAACGTCACAATTTTACTGTTTTATAAGCAATTTTTACCATTCTAATTGTTATAATTTTCTATTTATTAATTACTATGTTTTAGATTTTTTTCTATGCATTGAGTATTATCTAAATTTTTATTAATTGATTTATACGAAAAAGTTTTGCTATCGCTTTTGCTATAATATTATATTTTTCTCTTTTTTTCTTCCAAATAACTAAGCTTTTCGTTGTTTTGCTCGTTCATTACTAAACCTCTCAGTTTTACTGTTTTTCTTAGCAGATTTTACCATTCTAATTTAGATTTTTTTCTATTTATTATCAAATTTATATTTTAAAAAGATTCTTTATCTTTTCAGTTACTCTCTTCAAAGTTTTTGTTTTCTACAAATACAAAAAAATTTAATTTTTATTTGTTACTTTATACGAAAAAGTTTTGTGATCCGTTTTGCTATAATATTATATATTTTTTCTTTCTTTTTCAAATAACCGAGCGTTTCGTTGCTTTGTGCATCAATCACAAAACGATTTCTATAAAAGTTTTTTTTTCTAATATCAATTATTTTATTGATGTTATTCCTTTCTATGGCCTCTAAACTCCAATCGCCCGTAAACTCTTTATTTTTTAATTACTCTGTTTCAGATTTGTTTCTATACATTGAGTATTATCTAAATTTATATTAATTGATTTATATGAAAAAGTGTTGCTATCGTTTTGCTATAATGTTATATTTTTCTTTTTTCTTTCAAATAACTAAGCTTTACGTTGCTTTCCCCGTCTAACACTAAACGTCACTCACAATTTTACTGTTTTTCTTAGTAATCTTCCCCTTTCAAATTCAGATTGTTTTTTCTATTAATTACCAAATTTATATTAAAAACTCTTATCTTTTCAATTACTATCTTTAAAGTTCTTTTTCTATAAATACGGAAAAACTTAATTTTTTATTTGTTACTTTAAATGAAAAGTTTTGCTTTTATGTTTTATTTCTTTTTTCTGTTACTGTAAAGTTGTGCTAAGCTTTGTAGATGATGAGGTCATAAATACAGAAAACCCAGTGAGAATCAATCTCACTAACAACGGTCAATTAAACAAGCTTGCTAACATGAAATTTTCTTTAAAGTTATTCTTGTTGATTATTTTTTATTTTATTTTCAAAAGTTGATTTTATTTGATCTTTAAACTTTTTAAGTCATACCCATAATTTGAAAATAATTTTTGTTTGATGCACAAAGTTGTTTTTCTTTTCGTATCTACAAAATGTTTGTATTATTTATCTTAATAGTTGTTTTATTTTGTATTTTTAGTAAAACTCGCCAAGTATTTCCATGCAATAATGAAAACGAGAACAATGGGATGGATGGTGCGGTGGAAATAATATTTAGGGTATCAGAAGTTGGCTTACACCGGGAGGAAAATAGTATAGGCTATAGGCTAACACACACACACATACACACACACACACACACACTCACACATGTAGTTAGACATTTTTTTTAATGTAGGGCGTTAGGTAAGAGATTAGGTATTAATGGAAATTGGAGCAATAGTTAATATCTATAGTTTAGATTGTAGAGGGGTTGGTAGACAAGTTTAATTAGTGGGGGATTAGGTACTAAACGAGGTTGGAGGCCATAGACAGGAATAACATCAACTGTCTATAGTTTAGATTGTGGAGGGTTTAGGAGGCTAGTTTAGAGAGGAGAGGATAGGGACTATTGGAGGTTGGAGGCCATAGACAGGAATAACATCAACTGTCTATAGTTTAGATTGTGGAGGGGTTGTGAGGCTAGTTTAGAGAGGATAGGATAGGGACTATTGGAGGTTGGAGGCCATAGACAGGAATAACATCAACTGTCTATAGTTTAGATTGTGGAGGAGTTAGGAGACTAGTTTAGAGAGGATAGGATAGGGACTATTGGAGGTTGGAGGCCATAGACAGGAATAACATCAACTGTCTATAGTTTAGATTGTGGAGGGGTTAGGAGCCTAGTTTAGAGAGGATAGGATAGGGACTATTGGAGGTTGGAGGCCATAGACAGGAATAACATCAACTGTCTATAGTTTAGATTGTGGAGGAGTTAGGAGACTAGTTTAGGGTGTAGAGATTAGGGACGAATGGGGGTTGGAGGCCATAGACAGGAATAACATCAACAGTTTATAGTTTAGATTGTGGAGGAGTTAGGAGGCTAGTTTAGGGAGGAGAGCTTAGGGACTATTGGAGGTTGGAGGCCATAGACAGGAATAACATCAACTGTCTATAGTTTAGATTATGGAGGAGTTAGGAGGCTAGTTTAGGTTGGAGAGCTTAGGGATGAATGGAGGTTGGAGGCCATAGACAGGAATAACATCAACTGTCTATAGTTTAGATTGTGGAGGGGTTGGGAGGCTAGTTTATGGGGGAGAGCTTAGGGACGAATGGGGGTTGGAGGCCATAGACAGGAATAACATCAACAGTTTATAGTTTAGATTGTGGGGAGGGGGGTTAGTAAACTAGTTTAGGGAATAGAGCTTAGGGACGAATGGAGGTTGGAGGCCATAGACAGGAATAACATAAACTGTCTATAGTTTAGATTGTGGATGGGTTGGGAGGCTAGTTTAGAGAGGAGAGGATAGGGACTATTGGAGGTTGGAGGCCATAGACAGGAATAACATCAACTGTCTATAGTTTAGATTGTAGAGGGGTTGGGAGGCTAGTTTAGGGAATAGAGCTTAGGGACGAATGGAGGTTGGAGGCCATAGACAGGAATAACATCAACTGTCTATAGTTTAGATTGTGGAGGGGTTGGGAGGCTAGTTTAGGGAATAGAGCTTAGGGACGAATGGAGGTTGGAGGCCATAGACAGGAATAACATCAACTGTCTATAGTTTAGATTGTGGATGGGTTACTAGCCTAGTTTAGAGAGGAGAGGATAGGGACTATTGGAGGTTGGAGGCCATAGACAGGAATAACATCAACTGTCTATAGTTTAGATTGTGGAGGGGTTGGGAGGCTAGTTTAGGGAGTAGAGATAAGGGACGAATGGAGGTTGGAGGCCATAGACAGGAATAACATCAACTGTCTATAGTTTAGATTGTGGATGGGTTACTAGCTAGTTTAGAGAGGAGAGGATAGGGACTATTGGAGGTTGGAGGCCATAGACAGGAAAACATCAACTGTCTATAGTTTAGATTGTGGAGGGTTGGGAGGCTAGTTTAGGGAATAGAGCTTAGGGACGAATGGAGGTTGGAGGCCATAGACAGGAATAACATCAACTGTCTATAGTTTAGATTGTGGAGGGGTTGGGAGGCTAGTTTAGGGAATAGAGCTTAGGGACGAATGGAGGTTGGAGGCCATAGACAGGAATAACATCAACTGTCTATAGTTTAGATTGTGGATGGGTTACTAGCCTAGTTTAGAGAGGAGAGGATAGGGACTATTGGAGGTTGGAGGCCATAGACAGGAATAACATCAACTGTCTATAGTTTAGATTGTGGAGGGGTTGGGAGGCTAGTTTAGGGAGTAGAGATAAGGGACGAATGGAGGTTGGAGGCCATAGACAGGAATAACATCAACTGTCTATAGTTTAGATTGTGGATGGGTTACTAGCCTAGTTTAGAGAGGAGAGGATAGGGACTATTGGAGGTTGGAGGCCATAGACAGGAATAACATCAACTGTCTATAGTTTAGATTGTGGAGGGGTTGGGAGGCTAGTTTAGGGAGTAGAGATAAGGGACGAATGGAGGTTGGAGACCATAGACAGGAATAACATCAACTGTTTAAAATCTAGATTGTAGAGGGAGGAGAGTGAATCAAAATGTTGGCAATATTTTGGTAAATGCTAGTTTGCAGCGTGTATATCATATGACCAAATAAGTTCGAACCGTGTAACGATACTCGTTGTGATAGGTAGTATCGTGCAAGTTGGTGTGTTGACACGTTGTTCATTGCTTCACTCTGTGTATTATTTAAAATATGCTCAGATAAGCGTACAATGTAGTCAAATTCAGAAACTTATGCATTACGAGTTGGAACTGGTCCATAACGCCATGGAAGAAACTAACTGTGAGGATTATACTTTTCTTTCATCTAAAAATTTCATTTTTAGAAATTAATTTCGTTCTTCCGGATTGTAAGCCAATAATTTTTGTTTTTTCAACATCTCCATCCGACATATTTTTAAGATGCCCACCAGACTCCCAGAATTCCAGGATTATTCTCATCAACCAATTTCTTCCGCGAAAATTTTTATGAAATAAAAAATATTAAAACTATATTTTATGTTTCTTAATTTCTTTATTGTGTTTTTCATCATTTTCTATGAATATTGCAGCTTTTTAGCTCAGGGATTTTCTAAAATGTAGATTTGATTTAATGTCTGGTGGCCTGGTTAGGGGCCAGAATAAAGACACAAGATAGGAAATAAGTTAAACAAATATATTAACAAAGAACAGTAGTACAAAAATATACCAATGAGTCAGTTACACGCGAGGCTGTCTGATCGGCTTTCTACTGAAATATTAACCCTCGCTTAAGTAAAGAACCTGCTGCTATTTTTAATTGGCTGAGTTTATGCATGCGTGGTAAATTACCATAACAATATGTGGAAAGCTTCGAAAGTAAAGCTTCATTTACAAAGAAACTGCAACAGATAAAGGGAACACAACAACACCATTAGATAGAGCATTATGTTCCAACAAATGAACACTATGTTCCCCCATAGACACAATCACTGATTGTGGATTTTTACCAGCAAGGAGCAAAAAACTGTATACCACACTCCACAAATAATGTCCCCTTTTCATTACCAAGTAATACCGTTGGATAGAGCAGGTTTTCAGCTAAAAAAAGGGTTTTCATATAGATACCACCACTAGCGATAGATTTTCACCAGTGAAGATCAAGAGCCCGCATTCAACGCTCTAAAGATAATCTCTAGCCGCTGTTGGTGAACAACGGATACAACCAAGAGGTCAAGAAGAAAACAGCGGCAATAAAGTACCGGCACATCAACATCTGCAGGAACAGCCTTCACATGCGACATCTGTGGTCTAGGCTGTTTTTCGAACATTAGACTTCACAGTCACAGGAGGTGCTGTAACTTCAGGGGCACAATACTTATATAGTCGTCTTGGACTGCAATGCTAATAATAATAATAATAATAATAATAATAATAATAATAATCTATTAATAATAGAGATTCGCTTCCGGTTTTTAGGGGTACAAGAAAGTTCTGTCCGCTTTCCTTCAACCAAACTAAAACATCAGATTAAGTCTAGACAGCTATTTCCAAGGTCAAATCAGATGCCAGATACTCAGTTAAACTTCACATTTAGTTAAATCTACTACTGTTGATAGTTTAAAAACATCTATAGCCCATGGAAGACAAAAGTTTCAAAGTGAATCATATGCGTCATTGCATGTTGTATGAATTCCACAACTGCACTGAAAAACATAACCGCTGTCTACCCAGAAGGTGTGAGTGTTAGAAACTGCCATAGATGGTTTTTGAATTTTAAAGAAGGAAATGTCGACCTGACTGATGAGCCTCGATCGGGGAGACCCAGTCGTTTGGATGAGGAACTTTTGAAAGCTGCAGTGGAAGACAAACAATCAGAACATTGTCCTAAAGACTTGATGCACCTTGGTCCTACCGATCAGGAGCATTTGAAAAAGATTGGAAACGTGTATAGAGAGGGTAGGTGGTTCATCATGAACTCTCCCCAGCCAACAAAGCAATGCGGGCAACTATCTGCAATAGTCTCCTTTTAAGGAATGAAAAAATCGCCTTTCCTGGATCGTATTGTTACTGGAGATGAAAAATCCTTAGAGTGGGAAGTTCTTCCCCACCCCCATACTCGACAGTCCTTGTTCCATCAGATTCTCACTTATTCCGTTCTTTAGAGCATTTCATCAGTGTAAAAAGATTCATAAATGTTCACGAGGTTGAAGCGGAGTTGTATTCCTTTATTTCTTCCAATGATGTTAATTGTTTTTGAAAGAGGGATTAAAAAGCGCCCAAGTAGATGGAAAAAGTTTATATCCAATGATGGTGACTATTTTGTTGAGCAATAAAGATTTGTCAGTAATATTTCTTTCAGTTATTATTCCTAACAAAAATCGGGACAGGACTTTCCGTTACTCCTAATATATCTAAGCACTTTGGATTCTTCGCAGTTTTCATGTCACGATCCTTAGAGATTCGCGCTAAGTAATGGCTTTTAGTCATTTTTGCACAAAACTACAAGGGATACAACCAAGAGGTCAAGAAGAAAGCAGCGGCAATAAAGTACCGGCACATCAACATCTGCAGGAACAGCCTTCACATGCGACATCAGTGGTCTAGGCTGTTTTTCGAACATTAGACTTCACATTCACAGGAGGTGCTGTAACTTCAGGGGCACAAGAATTATATAGTCGTCTTGGACTGCAATGCCAATAATAATAATAATAATAATAATAATAATAATAATAATAATAAAACCATATCCTCTGCGAATGTAGCAAACTAGCACAACGAGAATACAAAACTAGACACGAATGAGTTGGGAAGGTGAACCACTGGGAATTATGCAAAAAATTTAATTTTGACCATACAACAAAATGGTATATGCATAAACCAGAATCTATTCTTGAGAACGAAACGCATAAAATTCTCTGGGACTTTGAAATAAAAACGGATCACTTTATCCCAGCAAGAAGACCAGACCTAGTGTTGATAAACAAAAAAGAAAGAACTTGTCAACTGGTGGATTTTGCAGTGCCAGCAGATCACAGGGTGAAGTTAAAGGAAAATGAAAAAATGGACAAATACCTGGACCTTGCTAGAGAACTGAAGAAGTTATGGAATATAAAGGTCAAAGTGATACCAATTGTAGTTGGTGCACTTGGAACAGTCCCAAAGAGATTAGAAAAGGGTTTGGAAAGTTTGGAAATGAGAGGAAGAATTGAAACCATTCAGAACACTGCACTGCTGCAATCTGCCAGAATATTTAGAAGAGTTCTGGAGACCTGAGGAGACTTGCTGTCACTCAGACTCCAGTGAAAGACCATCAGCTAACGCTGATGTGAAAACTCAAAAGGAGTAAATAAAACCATGTACTCTGCGAATGTAGCAAACAAGCTCAACGAGAATACAAAACTAGACACGACTGGGTTGGGAAGGTGGTCCACTGGGAATTAGGCAAAAAATTTAATTTTGACCATACAACAAAATGGATATGGAGTCTAAAAATGTTTTCACTAGTCAACACACTGGCTACGCATACCCCAACCATGAGAAAAGTATGTTGGAATTATTAGGTATATAGTTATTTACTAAGCTTAGCTTATATGTGGCACAAGGCCAGAAGTATGGGGCACCCAGTGAGAATCGAACTCACTAACAATTGTCTGCAAATCTACCTGGCTAACCATTGCACCACGCTATTATTCAAACGCTGCTTTCTCTTTTAGCTGGACGTTTCTCAACGAGCTGTTATGGGCAAGAGTCTATCTACCCCCTTCTCGGTGGGGCTTTTGCCCCCCACCCCCTTACATTACTGTAAGTCCTTTATACAGCATTGATTATCCTATAGTTCCATGTCTGTAACATTTATATGTTAGGTACATTTGGGTATCTTGTTTATACCTAAATATTGTATTTACATGTTCTATTCTACTGTACATTATGTATATTATCGTTTCCATGTGCTGTTATATATATTAAATGTTTTGTCTCACAACGTGTCGGAGCTGTTATTCAATTATCAACCTAATTATATACCTAATAATTACCATTATTAGGTATATAAGGTGTGCTACAATTCCCCACTTGGATTTATAGACTAGCCGTGGTCATGTGGTTTATTCCTTCGCCAATCACTAGCCATACTGCGTGGCTGATACACTACTTAAACACTGATACTGGCCATAGTTCACTTGCGACCATTGACGAAGGAACTGTGGATTCTTTACCAAAGGATTCTTTATCAGTGGGTTACCAAGGATCCAATTCAACTGGACAAGCGCTCTTGCTTAAAGTCTACAGGATGGCCCATAAGATTGTAACAAAGTATGGCCCCGAAAATAATGCTTTCAATTCATCTTCTCGTAGTAAATCGGCGGAGTGTCCTATTATCGGTATCAGCTATACAGCGAGGGGGTCTATCCCCTTTTCACTAGTGATAGAATAGGGGGATTGTCTTTACGTCTGAGATTAACTACCACACCTACCATCTGGTCCCTACTTTATCCAAGCTGTGCTGCTCATGCGCTGAGTTGGCAAGGGACGGTAGCGAACCCGGAACCTGATGCTTCCGAGGCAGATTTTCTGCCCACTGAGCTAAACCTGTACCTTTTTTCCGGCAGTGAACAGCGGCGATCAGAACTTGAACCCAGTTCGTCGATTTCTTTTGCTCACCATTTTTATTTAAAAAAAAATTATAATTATTCAGGCTACCTTGTCATGTTGTAGGTTGTTTGGTCATTTGGTTGTATTTTACAGCATGGTAACCCTTACCTTGGTGGAAGTTGGGGTGTCAAGTGAAGGTCAACTGCTGTCAATAACCTTATCGGCTAACGGTAACTTTCCATTAACCCCCTCTGATTTTGAATCTTCAACGAACTTCAGTTCAAAATTTTCCTACACATACATTCTTAATTTGTTTAAGAGGAAACAGCTGTACGGTCACCTTCCCCCCATCTCACAAACTATCCGAGTGAGACGGACAAGGCATGCAGGACACTGCTTGAGAAGCAAGGATGAACTCATAAGCGACGTTCTCTTATGGAAGCCAACACATGGACATGCAAGTGTGGGGCGCCCAGCAAGGACCTACATTGACCAGCTATGTGAGGATGCTGGTTGCTCCACAGAGGACCTCCTAGGAGCAATGAATGATAGGGAAGGTTGGCGAAAGATTGTCATGGATACCCGTGCTGCATGCGCGACATGATGATGATGATGACACATACATACATAATTCGTATGGTCATTTGGTTGTATTTTACAGCAGGTAACCCTTACCTTAGCGGAAGTTGGGGTGTCAAGTGAAGATCAACTGCTGTCAATAACCTTATCGGCTAACGGTAACTTTCCATTAACCCCTTCTGATTTTGAATCTTCAACGAACTTCAATTCAAAATTTTCCTACTCATACATGCATAATTTGTTTACCTACACATACATACATAATTCGTATGCTACCCACGATATTATGTAACATAATATTTCACAATAGATAGAAGGACACCACTCCGAAAAATCAAAATAATACAAAAAGATTAACGTTATATATATATATATATAATATATATATATATATATATATATATATATATAAGTCGAAACAGTCTGTACGGTGTTCTGCATAGCGAGCCATCCTTTGCGGGATTCTCTTGTCAAGATTATTTTCTATAATTATCGAATTTTATACGATACATGCATTATAATTGCCTTCAAGCAAAAATATAAATAATAATTTATTCAACAATGCTTCTATAAACAAACAAACATCCAAAAATCTTATTCACTTCGCCGAAGAGCTTACGGCCGAGTTTGTTTACTACACAATAAACGTCCACTTACCTACTATGGTAGAGGCGTGTAGTAGTTTCATTGACAAGGGTAATTTCGCAGGGATTGTTCGCTATGTACCGGCGGCCGAACGGATATGGTCTCTGACTATGCCTGTGAAGTCCCGGTTTCGATTCCTGTCGGAGGGGAGTCGTTAGTATACATCGCTGAAGAGACTTAATAAAGTCGGAACAGTCTGTACGGTGTTCTGCATAGCGAGCCATCCTTTGCGGGATTCTCTTGTCAAGATTATTTTCTATAATTATCGAATTTTATACGATACATGCATTATAATTGCCTTCAAGCAAAAATATAAATATATATATATATATATATATATTTACCAACACCTCCGCATAAGTAGGATGTGACACGAGGTCAATTTCTTAAGCGGAGTTTAACAGGTTTGAATTCAGAGTGTTCCTTCTCCTAGACCGGTTGCCTAACCAATGTTAGATCGCCCAGTCTGCTCTTCTATTTGTCTATAGCTGGAGGAAGAGTAGGATTCATACCTTTCCCAAGGGTATTAGCGCTAAGTGAAATGCAATTACCACATCCAGGATTTGAACTCGGGACGACGAGTCCATTTCCCATGACTTTAACCATTACACCACGCGCTTCCACAGTTATATTGACGGGAAATGTAAGGTTCGAAGAAACGGCTGAGTGTTTTGATTTATTCTTTCTGGATTTAAAAAAAAAAGAATTATATTTAAAAACAGGTGAAAAATGTTCTTTAAAAAAATTGTTTATAATTTGATCTAAAAATGACGCTACTAAAGATATAAGTGGAGTTGCTAAGAGCTATCGTTAGCTGAAACAGATTAGGTGGATTGCTGCAAAGATTTATTTGAGGAGGTGAAATAAGGGATGAAATTGCTGGTGTTAAAATGAGATAAATTCGCATGAGAAGCGAGAAATTCAACTAAAAATACGTAAATAAAAAAAATAGATAAGATGAAAAGGTGGATAGAGAAATAAAAATAAAATGTCAGAAATCGGATCTCCCGGTCCCCAAAAATAAAAGCAAGAAAAGAAACCTGTAATTTCTTTTATTTTATCAGCAGAAATATTTCAAACATATAATTTCATCTTACGGCAAGAATATTTATAGCGCTTAAATTTCTTTGATTATAGATTTGCAATTTTGCGGGTGCGTGTGAGTGAATACACACACACACACACACATATATATATATATATATATATATATATATATATATATATATATACAAGGTGTATAAAAAATTATCGGAATTTTTGTACTTTTTGATACACTTTGTATTCTGAATAAAATAACGTTCCATTCATTCATCTTTTTTTCAGAATGTAGGTGTGTCATAATGTACCAATTTTAAGGCTGTATTTACCAAGATAGAAATAAAGAATGATTTTTTTTGTCAGAATACAAGGGGTGTCAAAAAGTACAACAATTCGTGATACTTTTTTGACACACCTTGTATATATATATATATATATATATATATGTACATATAAACACATTGTAATATATATATATATATATATATATATATATATATATATATATGTATACATACATACATAATATATATATATATATATATATATATATTTAGAGGATATATGCTTAATTGAAGTCATACCTAATTTTGAAAATTAATTAGTTAATGATTATTGAATTTAGGCGGGCATATATGTTCAAATGTAAGGCTAAACAAATAGTGAAAATGTCAATCCCTGAATGTACATTTCGACCGTCACAGGGATTGACATTTTCTCGATTTGTTTAGCCTTACATTTGAACATATATGCCCGCCTAAATTCATTAATTATTAACTAATTAATTTTCAAAATTAGGTATGACTTCAATTAAGCACATATCCTCCAAAAATTGTCGGCTTAAAGCCATATAAAAATAAACACATTTGTTTGTTTACTTAACCTCACATATATATATAAATATATATATATATATGATATATATATATATTATATGATATGATATGATATGATATATGTAATATAATGATGGATAGCAAATAAGAAAAGTGTTTGCATAGAAAAGTTTTCAATGCTAAAATAAAAAATGCGTTGATCCCGTTGGCAGCCCCCCTCCAGGTGAGCACCTCAGGCACTGGGCAATAAACCCAGCCCTGTCCATTTAAATCAAAGGGACAGGTATTGTCTGGGGGATAGCCCCCTGGGATGAACGCTGTTAATTTTACTTAGAAATAATTTAATTTAGATTACATTGTATGTCGAAACATGCGCATGTCAGCACAATCTGTACAATTGTTTTTCCTTCTTTCTTTTCTTCAAATTGTCGAATTATAATTCCATTTTCGTATACTCACAAAAAGAGAAATATTGTTATATACCTACATTGACATCGTACATCATATGTCGGGTATATAAACGAAAGAGGAAACTCGGGTGAGCGAGAGAGAGAGAGAGAGAGAGAGAGAGAGAGAGAGAGAGAGAGAGAGGGAGAGAGAGGAGGGGGAGGGGGATATAAGAGAGTAGAGTAGAGATTTACTTCTTCCTTCCTTTCTTCTTTACTGCTTCTGCTACCTTGTCTGGCCTTTTTTTTTATTTCGCGTTCTTCCAGGTTGTATCTAATTGTCTAACTAACTAATCACGTGACGCGCGAGATTCGCACCCCACGGGGTCAAGGTCACCAACAGTCCTGGTGATTTTCCACTGGCCCCTTTGAATTCTCGCTACAGGGTCTGTCAGCAATTTATGCCACCACACACTCTTGTCAACTGGCTAGTTGACTGGTCGTCTCCTCAGTGAGGTCGCAGATCCTGGTTGGTGTTTCAACCTAAGATTAACCCTTCACTCGCCACGTTGTGTTTTTGATCTCAAGCAAAGGTATTAATCAGGTTTGCTGCCAAAACCTGATTTTACTATAAAATTACTTTGGAAATAACTTTTACTATAAAATTGCATTGGAATTTATTTATACTATAAAAATTCATTGTAAATAACTTTTACTATAAAAATGCATTGGAAATTATTTTTACTATAAAAATTCATTGTAAATAACTTTTACTATAAAAATGCAGTGGAAATGTTTTTTTTACTATAAAAATGCATTGTCAATGATTTTTTCATTAACTGAAACTGTCCTTGTGTGGATTTGAACATTATGTAGAAATGACACCTGCTTAATGAATTGATATTCCGTAAAATTCAACCAACCAATCAACCAACGTTGGAGCCAGTTTAGTTTCTTATAGTTATTTATTAGGCGTAACTTGAATGCAGCACCAGTCAAGAAATATGGGTCACCCAGTGAGAATCGAACTCACTAACAATGGTCGGCTAATATAGCTTGCTAACCCTTACACCACATGTGGTGCCCAGTTTAGATTCTTATAGTCTAGGCGTAACTTGAAAGCAGCACAAGGCAAGAAATATAGGTCACCCAGTGAGAATCGATCTCACTAACACCAGTCTACTGATATAGCTTGCTCACCCTTACACCACATGTGGTGCCCAGTTTAGTTTCTTATAGTTATTTACTTGAATGCAGCACCAGGCAAGAAGTATGGGTCACCCAGTGAGAATCGAACTCACTAACAAGGGTCTGATAATATAGCTTGATAACCATTACACCACATGTGGTGCCCAGTTTAGTTTTCTTATAGTTATTTACTTGAATGCAGCACCAGGCAAGAAGTATGGGTCACCCAGTGAGAATCGAACTCACTAACAAGGGTCTGCTAATATAGCTTGATAACCATTACACCACATGTGGTGCCCAGTTTAGTTTCTCATATTCCTTTACGCCTTGTTTTCTCTAATTTTTTCAACTGCGCCATTATTAGGTATTTTGCCCAACCCACCACGGGTTGTATGTGACACAAGGTCGCAAGAATGGAGCATCCAGCGATGGTCGAACTCCCTATTTAATAGTAATAATAGACTATTACTAATTACTGATCTAATAGATCGACAATAAAACCGGCCCTGACCCTTTTAGACGATTGGTTGATTGTGTGACTGCAAGTGTTGTATACATTTTTGTTGGTTAAATTACGGAATTAATTGTTTGTCAACAAGTGAATGAACGATCCATTTAAAAAAAAGATTATTTCTAAAATTAAGAATGCACCTGTGAAATTTTATTCTAAGAAAATTAGTTAACTTTAGGTTTAATTAACAGGATAGTAGAAAAAAAAGTAGCAAAGGAAAAAAGAAAAAATGATTTTGCTTGAAATATAGTGAAAAATTATTATTTTTGTCTTCAAAGAATCGAGGTCAAATGTCAAAGATTACACCCACCTTTCCACAAATACTCGAAAACGTAAAAACAGTTGACAGGTCGTTTTTTTTAAGTTGCATGATGTGTGGAAGAACAAACGTGACAAACTTTCAGAAACATGTTGTTTTATTATTATCTATATATTATACTCGCGTTCCTTAAATGTACGATCGTTATCATCTTGCAACACCCTTTGGTTAAAAATGAGACCGTCAAAATTGGCCAATATGAAATAATAATTCTGGTTATCTGGTGTCGCTTAATGGCCGAATTCTTATTTTTTATGAGTGTCGTCACCTCAGTTAAATAATGGGTTATTCCGTTTTTATTATGAAGAAAGAAAGGGAAGAAAAAGGACATGCTACACAGAGAAGTAATAATAATAATAAAGAAAGATAGAAAGAAAGAAAGAAAGTAGGGGAAAGATAAAGAGAGGGTCGATAATGCTAATCTGTTTCAATCGAATTAATGAAGGAAAGAAGAGAGAGAGAGAGAAGAGAGAGAGAGAGAGAGAGAGAGAGAGAGAGAGAGAGAGAGGAGAGAGAGAGAGGGGTGGTGGGTGGTAAATTAAGCTATATAAGTACGATCGTTATCATCTTGCAACACACTATGGTTAAAAAATGAGACCATTCAAATCGTCCAAGTTGAAATGCAAAAATGTAATTCCTGATTATCTGGTGTAACTTATTTGTCTAATTCCTATTTTTATAAGTGTCGTCATCTCAGTTAAATATTGAACCATTTCATTTTTATTATAAAAAAAAGAAAGGTAAGAATGATCTAAGCAGCAGGTGTGACTGGTTGAACTCGGGGAACGTCTAGTCGAACGCCGGAGATTTCATGTCGCAATCAGGAACCTTGCCGACAACAGTCCCCAAAATCTAAAAAATACAAATTACCAAGCGTCATCTAAAAAATCCGACAAAAACACCTAAAGAAGGCTGGAGGGCACATCGGCCGAAGCTTTGTGTATATAACAATAAAGATGAGTACGACAGTCCGAAAAATCTACATAATACAAATTATCAAGCCTCATCTAAAAAATTCAACAAGAAGCACCTAAAGAAAACGGGAGAGCACATCAGCCGAAACTTTGTGTATAAAACAATAAAGATGAAGACAACAGTCCGAAACATCTACATAATATAAATTATCAAGGCTTATCTAAAGAATTAAAAAAGAAACACCTAAAGAAAACGGGAGGGCACATCAGCCGGTACATTGTGTATATAACAATAAAGATGAGGACAACAGTCCGAAACATCTACATAATACAAATTATTAAGCCTCATCTAAAGAATTAAAAAAGAAACACCCAAAGAAGGCGGGAGAACACAGCAGCCGGAATATTGTGTATATAACAATAAAGATGAGGACAACAGTCCGAAAAATCTACATAATACAAATTATCAAGGCTTATCTAAAGAATTAAAACGAAACACCTAAAGAAGGCGGGAAAATATATCAGCCGGAACATTGTGTATATAACAATAAAGATGAGAACAACAGTCCGAAAAATTTAAATAATACAAAAAGAAAATAATTTTAAAATCAAAATTTATTATAATTAAGTATTTAATTTTTTTTTATTACTTATCTAGAGTATGTAATCTCATGGGCCCTTTCTTTTTTTAGTACCCACGAGTTTTTCGTTTTCTCTCCCATACCCACCCCATTAGATGACAGAAACTCAGGTTCTCCGGGTGCTTGAAGAGAAATTTATTTCTATTTTCATTTCATATTCGCCCTCCTCCAAGCAATTGTCGACCGGTGAACTATTTTTTTTCTGCCATATTTCTAAGTGAGGGGGTCCATACTAATAATCATTTTATTTTTCATCGCATTTTCCTTTTTTTCTCTCTCACTGTTTTCACTGGGATTTTCTTTTTCGTATATAATAAATCAAATCATCCTCCCTACCTTATGACTATGTAAATACGGGATGAGGTGTAGGTCTGTCATAGAGAGACTGGTAAGTTTTGGTGATTGTAGTGCGAATTGGTTTCATGGTAAATAGAAATTTGTAGTATAAATTGTGTCCCAAATAGAAATAGTTAAGTTAAAAGTTAGTATAGAAATGACCAAACTTTTCCCCTCCCATTTTAGGCCTTGTGCCACATTTCTGTAAATTTTTTTTGCAAAATAGATGTTTAAAAGCAACAATCATACAGTGAGTATAAACAAAATCATAGAATATTTTCTTCCTAAATAAGTGACTAATTTCTTGCTAATCTAAAAGAAGAAAGTGTTTATTGATTTGACGCCATTTTGATTTCACTCCAATAATAACACTAAAGAGAAATTACATGTAATTTACTTATCAAATGGCCTCTTTGATATTTGGCAGGCGTGATAAAAAAAGGCAACAACAACTTTAGATGAAAGTTACTGTGTTTTGATTTTTGTTATTAAAAAGTCTACCATCCACAATTTTGAAGAAGAAAAACATGTACGAATACTCTCTACACTCCTCGGTCGTCTTATGATGGTTTAATGGTTAGCAAGCTTGTCTCGCAAATCCATGACTACTGAGGGTGATTTTTTTTTACTTCTTCTAGTGAAGATTCCTGGTGCTATTAGAGGAAGGCAATATAAAACATCTGGGGCGCGTGGTCTAATGGTTAGACTCGTAGGAAATGGACTCGTCAACCGGAGTTCAATTCCTGGACGAAGCTGTTTAAATTTCACATGGCGCTAATACCCTTGGGAAAGGTATGAATCCAAGTCTCCCTCCAGCTATGGGTAAATAGCAGGGCAGACTGAGCTCTTTAACCATGGCCAGGTAACCAGTCTAGGAGAAGGAAAACTCTGAATTCAACCTGTTAAACTCCGCTTAAGAAATTGACCTTGTATCGCATCCTACTCGTGCGGAGGGGTTGGTATATATATATATATATATATATATATATATATATATCTTCGCTTATTTTTGTACCGTCAGACAGTCTCCACGGACCAACTATGGTACCTCCGATAATTCTAGCCCAGATAATACCTACTGCTCCTGGTAATTATGAACTTTTGTTTAGTAATTAGGATGTTCTAGAAAAAAAAAAGAACCCACAAATTTTTGTAAAAAAAACTGTTAATTCTAACTAAGCGGTTAAGGGTTAGGGTTAGGGTTTAGGGTTGGGGTTGGGTAAGGTTAGGGTTAGGGTTAGGGTTCTGTTTTTCTGGGTCACCCTGTACAGGTGACCCAGAAAAAAAAGAAACCAAATTATTTATATATTTTCCCAGTAAATTAATCTTAAACTCTAAACCCTAACCCTAGCCCTAAACCATAACCATAACCATAAACCCCCCCTAGTTAAAATTAACAGTTTTATTACAAAATTTGTGGGTTCGGTTTTTTCTGGGATATCCTAATTTACTAAACAAAAGTTCATAATTACCCTGCTCCTTGTTGGCGCCTCAGGATTTTATGACCATATCATCCATTTACGATCAAACCTGGGTAACTTAATGGTTGTAGCGGGGTTCTTTGAGGAGGTTGTTGACTCGGAACCTTTAGGAAAGCAGCGTGGCCAAATAGAAGTGAGAAATACTTTCTCGAACAACGCCTTAGGCTCATTTTCAGAAAAGCAATTTACAAGTATCTGGTGTTCGCTGGACCGCCAGAAGCAAAAGATGAGAAATAGACCAGGCCTTACCCCCCCCCCGCACACACACCCATCCACTCTCGAACTACCTCACTTCGGATGTGCTCATGGAACAATATTTCCAGAATTATACATTATATTACATCCTACAATTAGTTAAGAGGAGATTGCCTGTCGCATTTTCGATAATGAGCTGAAATGCAACAACTCACTCCGTTCAGATTCATCTATCTCAGTCCATTCAGATCTATCTATCTATCTATCTATCTCAGTCCCTTCAGATCTATCTATCTATCTATCTATCTATCTATCTATCTCAGTCCATTCGGATCTATCTATCTATTTATCTATCTATCTATCTATCTCAGTCCCTTCAGATCTATCTATCTATCTATCTATCTATCTATCTATCTATCTCAGTCCCTTCAGATCTATCTATCTATCTATCTATCTATCTATCTCAGCCCCTTCAACTATATCTATCTATCTATCTATATTCCCCAATCTGAGCATATCTGTCTATCTCCGTTTCTTTATATCTATCTATCTATCTATCTATATATATATATATATATATATATATATATATAGAGAGAGAGAGAGAGAGAGAGAGAGAGAAAGAAAACTACAGACACGTGTTTCGAGGTATCACCTCTCATCAGTGCCGTTATACCGTTTTTTAGCAGCTACTTCTGGCCGGGTTCGAGACCCGAACGAACTTTCGCTCGCCAATCCTCTTACCCATACGGCCACAGTCAGTTGCCAAGTATAGCAGGCTATTTAATCGCTACATTTCTAAGCAGAAATGAACTCACCTAGAGGTCTCAAACTTTATGTAAACAAAGTGAGTCTTAGCTGAACGCCGAATAAGGTGAATTTTGCAATTAAATCCCTTCTAAATAAAGTGCTCAACCGAAATTGGGAGCGTATAATAGAGTAAACTAAGACACGTGTTTCGAGGTATCACCTCTCATCAGTGCAGTTATACCGTTTTTTAGCAGCTATCTCTAGCCGGGTTCGAGACCCGAACGAACATGTACTTTAAGATTTATCTATCTATCTATCTATCTATCTATCTTAGTCCCTTCAGATCTATCTATCTACCTATCTATCTGTCTATATTCCCCAGTCTGTGCATATCTGTCTATCCCAGTCTCTTTATACCTATCTATCTATCTCAGTACCTTAATCTATCTATCTATCTATCTATTTAAATCCCTTCAAATCTATCAATATATCTATTAATCCTTTCAGATTTAGAGTGAGTGGAATGTGTGACACTTCATACATTGGACAATCGTGATATGGACGGCATATAAAACCTTGGTCAGTTTTCTATGATATTCTATCAAATGGCTAACTTTTACCTTCTATGTTCAGAATGGGCTCTTTAACCTTGGTATTCTTAACAGAAAGCCCCGAAGAGAAATAAGCCCAACAAGATGGTGGGCGAGTTAGCAAGAACAAGTAAGCAGACAGTATGCTGACGACGAAATAGAAGAAGAGTAACAAGTAAGAACATCATCCCATCAATATTTAACTCTCTCTCCCTCTCCCCTCTCTCTCTCTCTCTCTCTCCCTCTCTCTCTCTCTCTCTCTCTCTCATTCTGAACACTCACTCACTTTCTATTTATCTATCTCATTCTTTTATTCTGCTTATCATTCAATCAATTACTCACTCACCATCTACCTATCTACCTCACGTTATTTTATGTTACTCATCACTCACTCACTCTCTCACTATCTATCTATCTCATGTTTATTTCTCTCTCTCTCCCCCCTCTCTCTCTCCCATTATATACCCAATATTTTGGTATACAACAGCGGGAACCAGTGCTTTTAACGTGACTTACGGTAAGCATGATGGACCGGGGATAACACTTAATTGATTATCAATGTTTAATTATATATACTAGCAAATATATGCACCCTCCGGGTGCAAGTATTTAAGTTTTAATGTAATAAAATATTGCATTAAATTAGAAAGGCTAATGAAACTAAATAAGAATACAGATAAAAAGATTTGAAACAGAGGGGGGTATAATAAAAGATTTGAAACAGAGGGAGTATAATAAAAATTAGAACAACTGAAACTTACTCTTCCATCACTCTTGTCTTTCATTGTTATTTTTTTCTAATTTAAGTATTTAGTTATAAGAGGAAGTAAAGAATAAAATGACAGTTATTTTATCTTGTTAATGGATTTCATTTAAGATTTATTGAAGAGACTTTTTCTTATATTCATTAAAATAAAACCAAACAGTTAGAAATCAATAATACTAAGAAACGTATTTATTAAATTCGATTTTTTAATATTAATATGCAAATTAGCCTTCCCGTTCACACTGTAAACCGCTATTTTGTTGTATATATAAATATAATTGCATGTTGTCAGTATGTAGACATAGTTAACAGTATTAATAATGTAAGACAATTTTATTAATAATTGAGGTTTAGATAAAAATAAAATCATGGAGAATGTGATGTCAATAACTAAGAGAATTATGACTTGAGTAGGAATATAGTTTCGGTTACAGACAGAAAACACCACAATCTCCATTATAATAAGATATATATATATATATATATATATAATATATATTATATATATATCATGATAAAGGTACACGGTTATTACCGTGTACCTTTATCATAATAAATTTGCTCTACCAACGTATTGAGCACTTTATGTTGTTTTATATCGCTGTCTTATCATTGTGAAACTTGCATCAACTAACCATTGCGACCTGTTTAACCGTAAGTCACCTTTTCCACAAATACCATATATATATATAATATATATATATATATATATAGTATTCGTGCAAACTGTAATACTAAATCCGCTCAATTAACTTATTGAGCACTTTATATTTGTTATATCACTGACCGATTAATACTTGTATCAACCAAATATTGGGATTAACTCAATATTTTTTACCGGTATATCATTCCCTTTATTACACACACACACACACACACACACACACACATATATATTATATATATATATATATGTGTGTGTGTGTGTGGGTGTGGGTGTGTGTGTCTGTGTCTGTGTGTGGTAAACATTGAAAGAACACAATTTTCCTTAACAAATAATATTTAATAAGCCTACGCTGCAGTGTTTCGGTCTGTTTAACAAACCTTCGTCACGGCTTTCGTTGGCATAAGGAAAAAATAAATTATCAATGAATTTTTTCCTTAAACCAACGAAAGTCGTGATGAAGGTTTGTTAAACAGACCGAAACACTGCAGCGTAGGCTTATTAAACATGATTCGTTAATGAAACTTGTGATTTAACATTTTTTTTTACTATATTACATATTATCGGATTTACTTACACCTTTTCTTCACATATATATATAAGTTAAAAGAAAGGAAATGAATCTGACGGTATGAGTATATATAAAAATATATGAAAACACCACAAAATGCTGTTAAAGTGAAAACATTTCATAACTTAGCTGATATTGAAAAATATTTCGATTATTTTCATAAAATCGAAATATTGTTCAATATCAGCTATATTATAAAATGTTTTCACTTTAACAGCATTTTGTGGTGTTTTCATATCTTTTTATACACATATATCTATATATAGTCATCCACAAACACGTGTTTCGACTTATCAAGTCTCTTCAGTGTGGCTAGACATTTTGGGAGCTACCTACAGCTGGGTTAGAAATCCGATCGTTTCTGCAGCAGTCGGACAGCTTACCCTCTCGGCTATCATCACCCACAGAATATGAAGTGGGTTTTAACTGTTTTAATACACACATCCGTATGTATGCAAAGGCCGTCATAGGGTGAGTACTCCATCCCATTTTATAGGAGAGCATTGAGTTTAAGCTTTAACATTTTTTTCTTCACATTTGTCTTTTAGTCTGTCTGTGTCTGGGATCTGAATTTTGATCTCTTACCGGACTCAGTCATTTTCCCTTTTTCATTTTATTTTTTGTTAGTCTAATCGTCTTTATGCAATAGTCTCTTCGAATTGAAGACTTTTATTGGTGAATACACATTGATTATTTCTGTCTTCTCTTTTCAGTGTTGTTTTTCGGCATCGTTCCAACGAATAACACTGTATATTTCCCCAAATAGAAGACCTCAACGTTCCCCTCTATCGCTTCTATGTAATGGGATATCGTCAATAAAAAAAAGACCACTGCCCCCCCCACTCCTACAACTAAAAAAAAAAAAAGATAACATTATGATTATCAATTTGCTTCTGTCATTTGCATAATCAACAGATTCTTTAAAGAGAATTCATTTATATATTTCGGAGTTAGTACCCTTTCACGATCTATTTTCCTGATTGAACCCCCCCCAAAAAAAAAAAACAAAACAAAAAAACAAAACAAAAACACCAAAAACAAACAAACAAAAAAAACATAAAAAAAAGAAAAAAGCTCTTCTTGCACCCTCCGCAACCCCCGCAAAAAAGACCTAAAAGCAAAAAAAAAACAGAAACGAAAAATCAAACTAACAAAAACGACTGAAAAGAGAAAAATAAATCACTTATTCCTCACTTAAGCAAATAATAATTTGCCAGATTTTAATTATATATACATACATGCATACGTACACACACACACACACACACACACACACACACACATATATATATATATATATATAATATATATATATACAACACAGCAACTCAAAAGTTAATATTTCCTCGCCATTTACTTGAAACAAACATTCTTCTTAATGAATATGCATTCATACACACACACACACACACACACACACACACACACACACACACAACATTGAAGTGTGTTTCGATGTCGTTTATCGTAAAAATATATACACAGATGCGCACACACACACGCACACAAAACACCTAGAAAAATGCCAGTTTTCGATACACACGCACACACACACACACACACACAACACACACACACACACACACACACACCATAAAAGAAGAATATTTGACGTCACATTTCAAACCGTCTATTTTTCCAGCGTTTCTTCTTTAACTTCAATTTTTTAACAGATTGATAAACAAGGACTATCACAGTTTTTCTCATTATTCTGCGATAGAAATTTTTTTACTCTTCCTTATATCAACAAAAGCCCTGAAGAAGATATAATTAGTGGATCGAAACAATGCAGCATCGGCTAATAATTTTATTTAAACCTGTGTTTTTTCAAATTTCTCACTATACTACATACCGTCGGAGTCACTTCCATTTCGCTTCACACACACACAAAAACACACCCTCCCACACACACACACACACACACACAAATATATATATATATATATATATATATATATATATATATATATATATATGAATAATATATGGTTATCACTATCTAACTTGGTGAATTAGTGGGCACCAATTATTTTTGCGATATTATTAGTGTGTTGGTCAATAGCAATGTTAAAGCAGTATATATATATATAATATATATATATATATATATATATTATATGTGTGTGTGTGTGTGTGTGTGTGTGTGTGTAAAATATGTATATATATATAAATATATATATATATATATATATATATATAAATAAATATATATCTATGTATATATATATATATAAATATATATATATCATACGAGAAATTTCATATCCCTAGGTTTCGTGCGCTAGGGCAGATACAGTGAAAGTTTTCATTCTGTCAGACGAAAGCACAATTGTATCAAACGATCACAAAAATTCACATGTAATATATATATATATATATATATTATATATATATATATATATATATGTATATATAAGTTAGAAAATGAAGCAGCAACTAGTTAGAATACCAACGATACTAAAGATACAAAGAAGTAAAGGAAGAACCTAGACGATCACATCATGGCAGAAATGGAAAGAGAAGAAGAAGAAGAAGTAAGTAAACGACTATCTGTCTATCTGTATGTCACTCTCTTACTCTGGTGTCTCTATGTTGGTCCACACACACACACACACACACACACACACACACACTCTCTCTCTCTCTCTCTCTCTCTCTCTCTGTCTCTATCACATAAGAACTCTTCTTTATATACCCGCAATATGAGTATATAATAAGATGAGACAAACTCAAGAAACACCTAAGCCAACCCAAATCAACTTAAGAACTAGAAGACCAGGGAATCCGACCAGAATAGAAAATATAAGAAGATAAGATGAATAGGATAAGAAGAGCAAGAAGAATATTAAAGGTCATCCAATTTAGTTTTATCTCAAACATTCAGAGAAATAGTCATCAAATTTGTGTTGCTCTTTTATAAAAACAAAATTGTTTTTTTTTGGTTAAAAAAACGATGCTTGAGTTAGTGAAAACAAAATTGACAATTTCTGACAATATTGTTTTGTATGTAATGTTTTTTACTTAACGATTGATGAATATTGTTCTATGATAATGTTTTTGTGAAAAGTTAATTACAATTATTCAGTAAATATCATTTACTGAATAATTTCAACTGGCTTTTCTAAATATTTTAAATAACTTTTACTATATATATATATATATATATATATATATATAATTTGTTGAGTAAAAAAAAATGCTTATTATAGACAGCTACCCAGGTTGTCTTGCTAAGTCGCAATTATCAGGCTGTCAAATTAGATCTTATCTAGATAAGATCTTATCTAGATAAGATCTAATTTGCGACTTAGCAAGACAACCTGGGTAGCTGTCTATAATAAGCATTTATTTAAAGAAAAAAACTCAACAAATTAAATAAATATTAGCTCTCACAGTTTATGATTGAGCACTGTATTTTCTTTGTTTTATCACAAAAAAAATTGTTTTTATATATACCTATATATATATATATATATATATATATATATATATATTATATATATATATATATATTTTAAGAGAAAAAAATACTCTAGATATCAAATCAAATGTCTCGCACAGAGAAAAAAAAAATTTCCAGTTGTTACATTTATCTAAAATTCGGTCTCACAAAATGAATATGATTTTATTTATTCATAATTTAGAAAAATGAATAAAGTTTTAAAAATCAAGTTAAAAAATCAAGTTTTTTTCGTTAGTTGGGGTCCTACATATACAAGAGTACAATCAGATAAGTGGCCTAGAGTAAATATGGTTACGCCGTTGGGAAGAATATGAAAAAAAGAAGTACAAGACTAAGCACGAATCTGTGGGAAAGGTAATCCACTGGGAATTGTGCAAGAAGTTCGATTTTCACCATATAACCAAATGGTATATGCACAAACCTAAACCTGTCCTAGAGAACGAGATGCATAACATTCTCTGGTATTTCGAGGTAAAAATATAAAATCATAGAAATTGTGAGGTAAATAACTATGGGAATTATGACCTGAGTAGTAATATAATTTCGGTCACAGACAGTAAAACATAAAATACTCATTATAATAAGATAGTCTATCATTCAGAAATTAATCAAATTTCGGTTTTTAATAATCCATAAGTAGTTGGTATGCCGTCAAACATAAAATCAAATACTGACCAGACTCATAGCTACTGACCAGACTCATGACTTTAACCATTAGACCACGCATTCCAAATATCCGATGTTATATATCCCATAAACAATATGCAAATTATTCTTCCCGTTCACGTTGTAAACCGGCATTTAATTATCCATAAGGAGTTGATATGCCGTTAAACAAATAAACCAAATACTGACCAGACTCATAGCTACTTTACTTCAGTGATCTTAAAAGAACCTTCTCTTTCAACGTGGCTTAAAACTTGTTATTGTTTCATTCAAAGATCAGATTAAAGACCGTGTATAAATTCATACACGTTTCTTGATATGTCTTTCTGTTCACGAAGAACATTGTATATGAAAAAAGAACAAAGAAAATATGAATAAAGACTAAATATTTACCAAGTATAAAAAAACAAAAAACAGTTGCATTTTTTTTACCCAAAGAAGCAGTTTCATTTGTTAAAGGTTTTTTTCTACTCCTTCATCTCTGTTATTGGTTTATTCAAAGATCACATTTTAAGGCCGTGTATTTCTTTTCACTAATGTAAAACGATTTCATCAATTATTGATGCATAAATAAAAATATGGAGGCGCGTGGGCTAGTGGTTAGAGTTGTGGGAAATGGACTCGTCGATTCGAGTTCAATTCCAAGACGAAGCTGTTGGCATTTCACATAGCGCTAATACCATTGGGAAAGGTATGAATCCATATATTCTCCATCCAGCTATGGGTTAAATAGTAGGGCAGACTTGGCCCTTCAGCCTTGGGAAGGTAACCAGTCTAGGAGAGGGATTACTCTGAATTCAAAATCTCCTACAGCTATGGGTTAAATTGTAGGGCAGACTGGTCCCTTCAGCCTTGGGTAGGTAACCAGTTTAGGAGAGGGATAATTCAAAATTCCTGAGGTCGGTCGTTGATTGGGTTTGTGGCAACTCTTGATGCACCAATTCGTTCCTATCGACTGTGCCAAAAAGTTTGGATGGTCCAACACAAGCCTTCACCACTATAAACGAATCACTGTGTGGGTGTTCATTGTGTGTGTGAACCCTCATGCGTCGAAAATCGACGAGAGAGTCCATAAAATAAAAATAATATTATGGAGAATGTGACGTAAATAACTAAAGTAATTCTGACTTGAGTAATAATATAGTTGCGGTTACAGACAGAAAAACACACAATCTCCATTATAATAAGATTGTTATTATATATATATATATATATATATATATACATTTATATATTGTTGCATTGTTGGGATTTATTGGATATAAGGTGTGTATCAGATGGCTACTTCTAAATATAGACTCGCCGACTACCATGTGACCAGCGAAGGCAACCTCTTATCCAATCACTGGCAGTGCTGCTGCTGCTATTGTTGGATTTATACTGACCTTTTCTAGCCACACTAATCATTGCTACTTGGATCTTCCTGGACGTCGGACCTAAAGGATACTATACCACAGGACTTATTGACTTACCAAAGGATACTATACCACAGGACTTATTGACTCACTTATTTACTCTAAGTCCTTTTACAATGGCGGCCAGATACTTAACCGGTTATGGGCCCAGCACCCTTCCACTATACTTTGTTATTTTGATTTATAAATGTGTTTTTTTTTATTTATTGATGATATTTCTGTTCTCAGTGATAATATAGTGAGACGTAACTTGATTGTTTCGTAGGTATGTTCCCAAATTTTTGTCTTTTTCGAAAGCTAAATTTTCTAAAAATGTTACATCGTTTATGGAACACTCTAAGATTTGTTTAAATATATATATCCGGTGTTATATATATTTACCAACCCCTCCACACGAGCAGGAGATGACACAATATTTTAATTTCTTAAGCGGAGTTTAATAGATTTGAATTCAGAGTTTTCCTTCTCCTAGACCGGTTGCCTAACCAAGGTTAAAGAGCCCAGTCTACTCTGCTATTTATGTATAGCTGGAGGAAGAGTAGGATTCATACCTTTCCCAAGGGTATTAGCGCTAAGTGAAATGCAATTACTACATCCAGGATTTGAACTCGGGACGACGAGTCCATTTCCCATAACTTTAACCATTACACCACGCATTCCATATATCCGATGTTATATATCCCATAAACAATATGCAAATTAGTCTTCCCGTTCACATTGTAAACCGGCATTTAATTATCCATAAGGAGTTGATATGCCGTTATAAAAATAAACCAAATACTGACCAGACTCATAGCTACTTAACTTCAGTGATCTTAAAAGAACCTTCGCTTTCAACGTGGCTTAAAACTTGTTATTGTTTCATATCAAAGATCAGATTAAAGACCGTGTATAAATTCATACACCGTTCTTGGTATGTCTTTCTATTCACGGAGAACATTGTATATGAAAAAAGAACAAAGAAAATATGAATCAAAACTAAATATTT
>CM042167.1:74774509-74777072 GCA_023376005.1 Doryteuthis pealeii
GACAAAGAGTCTAACTCTCCGACTCATCAGATGCGAATGATGAATTCTTTATTACTTTAAAGGCATTTTGAAAACAGATTTTTATTTTTTCATTTTTTTGTTTTTTAAAAATTTATAGTCCTGTGATATGAATTCCAAATGAAATTCTTGATGTTGCAAAAAAAAAAAATCTATATATATATTATTTTGCTCTGTGGACTCTAACATTAAGAGCATACATTGAGCTCTCAAATTGCGACAGGTTTTTTTAAATAAAACTCTTGTGTCGTCAGGAAGATTTTCTCTCTGGACTATTATATATAATATATATATATATACTATATATATATATATATAATATAATAGTTGTGTGCCTGTGTGTGTGTGTGTGTGTGTAGTTGTGATGAAAATTATGGAAACGGAAACAATTTACATTTTTAACCATGAAATCAATGTACAATGTCATAATATTGATATTTTTTATCAGAATGCAGAATTCAAGGTTCTTTATACTAAAAGAAATCCTGTATAGAAATCAGAAATATTCTGAGTATAATTATTTCAGACTCTATCTTTATAGGAAAAAATTGAAAAGTCTTTTACCGGTGATTTTTCGATTCATAAAATTAAAGTTTTGAGGGCGTGGGTGGAGACCCCGTTAAAAATACTTTCCTTATATATTTTAGGTAAAAAACCTATTTTAAACATAATTTCATTAACAGGTGAATAACTTACCGAATTCTCGAGATTATTTGACTGTTAGTTGATTTTTATAGAATATTTAAAAAACCGTTTGTTAATTAATTTGGACCATATTAACCTTTATGCTTCTTGCTGATATCATAAGTAATTTTTTTTCCATTTACACCGTCAACATCCGTGTTTTAGGGTTTAGTGGTTAGTATGTTATATATTGTACAAACGGAATATGAATTTCCGTTTTATTAAACAAAGAAATATACAAGATGCCCGTATATAGATCAAGAGTAAATGCGTAGGAGTAGTAATGAATATAAAAGACGAGTCTCGGACAGGTCAAGGCGTTCAGTCAGCCCAGGAGGCAGTTCAAGCCGGAGAGGGAGTGAGATGTGATCGGAGTCGTAATCGGAGAGTGATGCGAGTTAGATTGGCCGAGCGGGTCTCGATGTAGTTGGTTTGGAAAAGCGAGCCTTAGTATTTAACAACTGGAAAAAGGCTTGTTACCAGAAATTATCGAGGGCCCGAAAGTCTAAGACTGATATATTAATAAACTGACCCTTTCTCTTCGAAGTAAGAAGCTCTTGAATTTATTTTCAATAAGACTTCTGGGGAATTAAACTTTGGTGTTATTGTCATCCCTAATTACACGAAGATAAAACTATTGCAATTTTAGTACCGTTGACGACGCCGCTACGTAATTAGGGGTTAGGGTTAGGATTAGGGGTTAGGGTTAGGGGTTTAGGGGCAGTTTTATAATTTTAAAAACCCTCTAAAACGTCGGTTATAAGACAAATTCCGGACTGTGCATCCTGAAATGTAATATGAAAAGATTTAATTAATCAAATCAGCCAGTAGCAGAAGGGAGTGCTAAAGGTCATTATGTCCATAATTGTTGTTTTTAGGTGTACCGTTAGAATTTCCCAAATATGGATTTACATTGAGTTTCATTTCTAATGGGGCTTTAAAAAGCAAAGATGTTTTTTCATTCAATGGGATGAATAGTAATATCTCTCAGTCGTTTGCTAATCTCGTGATTTCTTTGTAGACTCTCTAAAGGATTCTATTCTTATAGTGGGAAATGATTAGTTCCGGGCATGGACACCTATTAGACGTGAACTATCAAAATCAAAAGTTAGGTGAGCGCGTATATATATATTAATAGTAAGTATGCTTGTTAAACATTTATATGATAAATGGAGATTGCTGTTTCTTTGTCGTAGAACTCTCGCATAGATGAAGAAACTCTTCCCGAAACTTTGTTAATATTCCTACTAAGTCACAATCCGCCATTAGACAAGTATTAACATAAACACAATAGTCATCTTTAACACTGAATCCTCCTCTGTGACTAGCTAGAAATTATTTTATACACACCAATGTTGATAGTTCTCCTTCTAAATGTGGCTAAAGAAATAATAACACAAAATAAAAATTGGGGTAATTGCATCATATTTGTATGAGTTTTTTAGAGATTACTTACTCTGATTCCGTCAGGTTCACACTAACAATAAATCATAACTTTCCAATGTGTTTTTAACTTTGTTACCTGACGTATATCTGGAGAACGCCGATACTCTATATGGTGAGAGGTCTATAATAACATGGCTAAGGTATACTCTTGTATCATACCATGAGCATGTCACATTTACTGGACAAGCGTTCCTTCAATATAATCTCGCGCGCCTAGTAGCGTTTGGAAAGGTATGAATCACATTTCCCTCTCAGTTTTTATGAGTCTCAATAGCGAAAGCTATCTGTGGCCTAACGTGGAAGGCTTTAACCATAAGTGGTGACGCAGTTATTCCAGATCAGTGGTAGATGAAAATACATAGATTACAATCTCGTGTACTATTTAATAAATAATGTGCTTAGTATCTCTCTCTTT
>CM042167.1:74777172-74802172 GCA_023376005.1 Doryteuthis pealeii
GTTTAGGGTTAATGATTAGGGGTTAGTTATTTTAAAAAAATTTAAATCTTAAAAATCTTCTGTTAAAAGAACGGATATTGACGTTGTAAATTAAAAATACGTCCTTTCTTAATCGAGATCAAAAAGGGGTGCCTAAAGGTCATATGGTCCAACTATTTGATTACTGATATTGAGATCCGTTCGTTTGCACTTCATTCGACATTGACGAACAGACCTGCAAGCTGGATAGTACTCAAAAATTTATTTTAAAGGGAAAAAAACTTTTTAAGAGAAATCGTTTTCTAAAAAATATCATTTTTACTGGACTATTTCGAAGCAAGAAAGTAATAGATGTTAAAATATTAAGACATTTGAAATAGAAAAATCAAAACAAACTCAGATTAAAGGATATCTTACCTTGTGTAAAATTCTGTTTGTTTCATTTCCAGTTTAGATGTAATTTGGGTTATATTTAAATTAATATATACTAGCAAATATATGCACTCTTCGGTTGCAAGTATTTAAGTTTTAATGTAATAAAAATATTATATTAGAAAGGCTAATGAAACTAAATAAGAATGCAGATAAAAAGATTTGAAAGGAGAGGGGTATAATCGAAAATAGAACAACTGAAACTTAATCATCCATCACTTCCGTCTTTCATTGCTAAATTTTATTAATTTAACTATTTAGTTAAAATAGGAAGTAAGGAATAAAATTACAGTTATTTGTTCTTGTTAATGGATTTCTTTTAAGATTTATCCCGGAGATTTTTACTCATATTCATTAAGATAAAACTAAACAATAAGAAATCAATAATACTAAGCACATATTTATCAAAATCAAATTTGTAATACCAATATGAAAATTAGCCTTTCCGTTCACACTTCAAACCGCTATTATGTTATATATATATAAATACAACTGCATGTTATTAGTATGCAAATATGGTCAACGGTATTAGTAATGTAAAAAGATTATTAAAAAATGAGGTTCAAATAAGAATAAAATCCTGGAGAATGTGACGTCAATAACTAAGGGAATTGTGACTTCAGTAGAAATTTTTCGGTTACAGACAGAAAAACTCAAAATCTCCATTATGATAATATATATATATATATATATGTGTGTATGTGTGTGTGTGTGTGTGTGTGTGTGTTGTGTGTGTGTTTAAAAGGATAAATAGATAAAAGAAAATGTTGAATGGATAAAAATGATTAAGTGAAATGCCAAAATGTGTTTCGACCCAGAGTTTGTCCATGTACACATTCTATTCTCTTTATTATCATTTTAAATATGAAATAATATGATAATAATAATATAGAAATATGAAATATTTAAGTATAAAAACAAAACGACTTTCTTCAGGTCAAAATGTTTGATATTGTAAATATTGGCGTTTCCCAAAACCATTTTTATCCATGTAACATTTTTTTCCTTTATGCATTAATCTTTTCAACATATTGACGGATTCATTTCCATTTTTCAACTCACACACACACACACACACACACACACACACACAGATATATATATATATATATATATAATATATATATATATATATCTGATTCTGATTTTTGTTCTGATTTTTGTTCTGTTTTCTTGTTTTCGTTCTTTTTTACCAATGCTTCAAAAGACCAAACAAACAACGTTCACAAGAACAAAAAGAATAAATAAATATATATATATATATATATATATATATATATATATATATAATATATATAATATATATATGGAAAGAGAGAGAGGGAGATAAAGATAGATAGAGAGAGAGAGGGGGGAGCAAGGACCGCACAAATCATTAATTTAGAATTGAACTGGAAATTCCGTTATTCAAGTTAGACCAATTTAATTATATTTCTCTAACGTACCATAGAATATGGACATGAACCTAATCAATACCATGCACATGATCCCCAATGGTGCTAACATTGTTAAAACCAATTACTACAAAAGTATAAATATAAATACACAACATATATTACTACCTAACTGGTAGGCACGACATAACCCCAGACGAATTGATTTGCCGTTAAAATCAATCAACCAACCACCTAATGAGAAAAAAAAACTCGCTATTATGCACCATTTTTGGTATTCAAGTTTACATGTAGTGAATTATTATGAGAATCTTAATTTAATATACAAATAACACAATACTTGTTCACTGAGGACATTTGTAAATGCATATAAACAAAAATAAATGGAGTCTATAGTAAAATACGTTGTTTTATTAAAAATCTCACGCTACCAGCATTGTAATATGTGAAACAATGCTTTCGCGTGAACAAACAATTTCCATTACTCGGATTTTTCTCCCATGGGAAATATATCATTGTTTACATTTTCTTCAGATTTCTTATTTATTTGGGGAAAAGTATCTTCCTGTGTACTTTGGAAGGACACATCGGTGCGTCGATAAAATAACAAAGAAAATTTTTGATTCTTAAAAAGAAAAAGAAATAACAAAAAAGCCATTAAGAAATATGAGATTCCGAAATGTTTCGCTAATTTATCTTACGTGATTGACTGTTCTATAGGAAATTGTTTTATCAATAAGAAAAATTATTTAAGCAATTCAAGTGTAAGTATATAGGCGCCTACGTAAGGTACTTTGATTATACTCTGTAAGACAAATATTGTTCTTACGTTGTATGTGTATTTTTCGTAATATATATATGTTGTAAAAATATAGAATTACCTTTATTTCCTGCAAACTTGCGTATGTGTCCTGGTAAAATTATGGAGTCCAATATTATTCTTGAATTATTTGTGTTATTTCTTAATAGCTTCTATTGTAAAAGTATAGAATATGGTCATTATTCCCCTCAAAACTTATTTTGAGTGCTGGTAACATTATGGAGGACAAATATTGTTCTTATATAGAAAATGGCCATTATTCTCTTTCAAATATTGTTTTTTCTTCTTTTTTTCTTTTTTTTTTTTTGTCCCAGATAATATTATACATGACAAATGATGTTCTTGGATAGTACGCATTATTAGGTAAAAGTATAGAAAATGTCTATCATTTATCTAACAAACGAAATAAAATGATAAAAGTAAACTCGGTGGGGGCACAGTCAAGTCCGGCGTATATGTTCTTGTTAAGTATCTGACCGCCATCCTTGGCCAGTTGCAAAGAACTTAAGGTAAATAAGTAAGTAAGTAATGAGTTATAGCATCCTTTGGTAAGTGAATAAGTCCTGTGACATAGTATCCTTTTGGTAAGTCAATAAGTCCTGTGGTATAGTATCCTTTGGTAAGTGAATAAGTCCCGCGATATAATACTACGTTCCGACGTCCAAGAAGATCCAAGTAGTAATGCTAGTATGACCAAAAAAAAGGTCAGTATAAATAATCATACCAGCAGCAGGGCATTGCCAGTGATTGGGCAATAGGAATTTTTCCCAGGTCACGTGCTTATAGGCGAGTCTATAAGTAGAGGTGAATATCTGGCACACGCCTTATATCCCAGAAAAATTCCAACAGTTATCCTAAATGATAAAATCCTTAGTCTGCAACAATCTCTCACAAAAGTACTACTCTCTTCTTAACAGCAAAACTCTTACTATCGTTCTCCCTCGGTCTGGAAGGACAGGCTCTTAAATACACAGTTAATATGTACATCCGGGCTTCTTACTCTGGTCTGGCATTGCCCGTTGAGAACTTCAATATTCACCAGCATTTTCAGTACGCGTCAATACTGATTACATCCGGGTTACTGCCAACAGCATTTCAGCGATGAGGAGGTAGCGAGTTCAAATATCCGTGGCCACTCGCCACACTCCTCCCAATCGCACATGCCAAACATATCCGGATGCGCTTTGTTCGTGGGGGTTAAGAATCTGCTTGTCCACAGTTCTGCCTTTCAATTTCGCTACAATTTACCTAAAACTTTCTTTCACTTCTTCGTCATTAGGATAATATTTACCTCTCTTCTATCCCATGAAAGAGTGCTTGAGAAGCAAACTTTATTGCAGTAACGAGGAAGTGAAATCTCTAGTGAAGAAGTGGATCAAAGAACTGTCAACAGAATTTTATGTGGTAGGGGTACATTCTCTCCTTCAAAAGTGGACATTGTTATTGAGATAAGCGGGGACTATGTGGAGAAGTAGGGATCTGATCCACAGAGAACCAGCTTCATTTCTATGTATGATACATGTTCCTGTGTTGGTAATTATATCTGTCCTAAACAAAATGGCATAACTTTTTGACTCACCCTCGTATTTTGACTCATTTGCTATTGAGAGAAACGGTGACTATGTGGAGAAGTAGGGATCTGATCCACAGAGGACAAGCTTCATTTTGATGTATGATACATGTTCCTGTGCTGGTAATTATACCTGTCCTAAACAAAATGGCATTACTTTTTGACTAATCTATGTGGATTAGTAGTGATGTGATCCACAGAGGACCAGCTTCATTTTGGTGTATGATACATGTTCCTGGTAATTATACCTGTCCTTAACAAAATGGCATTACTTTTTTACTCATCTATGTGGAGAAATAGGGATGTGATCCACAGAGGACTAGCTTCATTTTGATGTATGATACATGTTCCTGTGTTGGTAATTATACCTGCCCTAAACAAAATGGCATTACTTTTTTACTCATCTATGTGGAGAAATAGGGATGTGATCCACAAAGGACCAGCTTCATTTTGATGTATGATACATGTTCCTGTGTTGGTAATTATACCTGCCCTAAACAAAATGGCATTACTTTTTTACTCATCTATGTGGAGAAATAGGGATGTGATCCACAGAGGACCATCTTCATTTTGATGTATGATCCATGTTCCTGTGTTGGTAATTATACCTGCCCTAAACAAAATGGCATTACTTTTTTACTCATCTATGTGGAGAAGTAGGGATGTGATCCACGGAGGACCAGCTTCATTTTGATGTATGATACATGTTCCTGTGTTGGTAATTATACCTGCCCTATACAAAATGGCATTACTTTTTTACTCATCTATGTGGAGAAGTAGGGATGTGATCCACAGAGGACCAGCTTCATTTTGATGTATGATACATGTTCCTGTGTTGGTAATATACCTGCCCTAAACAAAATGGCATTACTTTTTTACTCATATATGTGGAGAAGTAGGGATGTGATCCACGGAGGACCAGCTTCATTTTGATGTATGATACATGTTCCTGTGTTGGTAATTATACCTGCCCTAAACAAAATGGCATTACTGTCAGACTCAATTCAGCATAATCTATGTAATTATATATCAAGCAATGTGTTATTTTGTTTGACTCACTGGAAAGTACGAGCAAAGAAAAAGTATATCTATTTTCCTCTTTGTCTCTATTTGGAGGGCGTATGTTCCCAATGGCAAAGGAGTACGATAGACATGATACAAATGTGGAATAATGAATGCATTATGAAAAAAAAAGAGCTGGAAGGGGTCTGTGGATTCGAGTCACAACAAAGCGGTCTTCCTGTCTATAGCTCTGCTGATGAGGCCTAATAGACCGAAATGTACATACAGAGATTGATTTTTTCGATTTGTTTAGCTTTACATTTGAATAGGTATTCCCGCCTAATTCATTAATTATTAATTAATTAATTTTCAGAAATTAAGTACGACTTCAATTAAGCACATATTCTCCCAAAAATTGTCGGCTAAAAAGGCCATATCAAAACACATCGTCTGTTTGTTTACCTCTCATATATATATATATATATATATATATATATATATATATATATATTAATTTTTTTATAATTTTTTTTTTACTTCTAAACTCTACCGGTGTTGAAAAAACCCAGGTAATTCAGTTTTTCAAATTAAAATTAAAATTTCAAACTGATATATGGGGAATTTTTTTTTTAAGAAAAGACCGGCACATCAGTACTTTCTGAAAATAATCACCAGTATCGTATGTATTGGCCAAAAGAAAAAAACACCGGGGGAGTTTTCTAAGTTATATATGTAAAAAGTGCTCAATACATTAAGTAGAGCATGATTATAAGGACCTACAGGATTCAGACACTATCTACCTAGGTTTCAACCGAATATATATATATATATATATATTATATATATATATATATATATATGTATATATTTCTTTGGTAACATGTCTGCTATCATTGGTTTCATGCAATCCAAACTTAATTGTTTAAGCCGAGCGATCGTCGGAAATAATATTAGGGTCAAATTTATGTGTGTGTGTGTGTGTGTGTGTGTGTACATGTGTATGTATATGTATGTGTGTAAGTGTGTGGATAGATGCATATATATATATATATATATATATATATATATATATGTGTGTGTGTGTGTGTGTGTGTGTGTGTGTGTGGATAAAAGGGTATGAAAACACACAAAGGGTCAAATTTATGTGTGTGTGTGTACATGTGTATGTATATGTATGTGTGTAAGTGTGTGGATAGATGCATATATATATGTGTGTGTGTGTGTGTGCGTGTGTGTGTGTGTGTAGATAAAAGGGTATGAAAACACACAATGTTGTTAAAATGAACATACTTTTATATCATTTTCATTGCTAATATTGAACAATATGTCGATTTTTAAAAAAAATCATCATCAGAGCATAATGATAATTAGGTCCGTTTTTAGATGTAAATCTTTTTAATCCGGACTCATCGAGAGAGAAGCCGAAAAATGAGTATGGATTAAAAACATTTACATCTACAAATGGACCTAATTATCATTATGCTGTGATGATGATTTTTTCATAAATCGAAATATTGTCAATATTAGCAATGAAAATGATATAAAAATATATTCATTTTAACATCATTGTGTGTTTTCATACCCTTTATCTATACATATACTATCGGATTCATTTCCTTACTTTTAACTTATATATATATATATATATATATATATATATATATATATATATATATTTGTTGAATTTTTAAATATTGAATTTTTTAAATATAAATTTTTTTTATAAAATACAGGAATTAAAAAATTAAAAAATATAACCGAATACATTCGTCCCCAATAATCAACCGACGTAATTTGCGGTCCAAAAACATAACAGCAAGAAATGTCTTCAAATAAACACCAGAAGATTTAGCAACCTGACGATGGTGAAATAAACTGAAACCTGGGTAGTTGCTTATGAAAAACTTTTATATTTAAAAAATTCAATAAATGAATAAATAAAGCTCCTACAAATTTGTGGTCGAGCACTGTGATTTCTTTGTTTCATCAAAAAAATGTTTTTATAATATATATATATATATATATATATATATATATATATATATATATATATATATATATATATATATATATATATATACATATTAAATTAGTTATATAATTAAGTAGATAAAACAGGTTTTAATATACTTTGATATAAATATGCAATTTAGAAAAATTGTATATATCAGTGGTTGAGGGGATAAATAGAAATATGAAATAATATAATCTCATGCTTTGAAAATTAGAATTCCACTTGACTTTGTTCCTTATATTCTCCAGTCATCTTCTCTCCGTTTCAAAATCCGTCGCATGTGACGATGACGTCATCATGACTGTTTTCTCCAACGCATTAGAACATTTTCTTCAAGCCATTTCAAAAAAGTTCTTTTTTCGAACATCTCGGAAATTCTCCGTATTTTAACCGATTTCATTTAAAAAAATAAGGATTTACTCCGACGAAGGCCTCTATTTCTTTGTATACTAAAAAATTTCTGTAGTTTTTTTTTCTATTATTGTTATTTCATTTTATTTTGTATTTAAAATAATAATAGATAGAATACATGAATACATAGATAAACTCCTGGCCGAAACACGTGACAGTAAAATAAAATAAAATAAATCCTATTTTATCCATTCAACATTTTCTTTCCTTTATTTTTCATTTCAACATATACATATATATATAAGTCGTCGGGGCGGCCTAATGTCGGTATCAGCCTATCAGCGAGGGAGTCTATCCCCTTTTCAATAGCGCTAGACCTAGGAGATTGTTTTTGGCGTTTGAGGTGGAGCGCCACACCTACCATCAGCTCGTTACTTTACCGCACAGATCCCTGTGCTACTCATAACGCTGAGTTGGCGATGGCCGGTATCGAACTAGGAACCTTGTGATTTCTAACCGAACGCTCTACCGACTGAGCTAATGATATATGAAGTTCCATATCAATGGGTTATTTTGCTTGGCGCACCGTGAAGTAGGAGTGAATATTACATTTATTTTCCTCTTTGTCTCTATTTGCGGTGCCGATGTTCTCATCGACAAATGAGAATTATAGACATGAGACAAATGTGGAATAACAAAAACAGAATGAACCAAAAAAAGAGCGGGAAGTGGGTGGGGCAATTCTGTGGGCTCTTTTAGTGAGACGCCACTCCTTTTTACATGAAAGAATTGGCGAAGAAATAAATACCGAAAATATAATCTTCCATTTTTTTTCCTCATTTTTGTTCAAGTGAGATCGGGCAGTTCTTCTGAGTCTCACGAGTGCTTTGACCATGGATCGATATCAATGTAAGGCATTTTCCTATTAGCTGCGATATTAATGTAGAAAAAAATACATTATCTGCCTGGGAAACCATGATTTTAGGGCACTCAGTGAGGACTGAAATCACTGTGATGATTTTCATTAACTGCTCTACAGTTGATGATATAATATGATGATACAAGATATGGTAACAATAACATATCTCAGTTTTCAACAGCTTTATTTTTATGTATGTGTAATACACATACATAAAAATAAAGCTACTGAGAAGCCAAATAGTTTCAGACAAGGAAACCTGTGTTCCCTCAGGTTACAGCCAAGACGACTCTGGCTGATCTGGTTGGTCCAGAGTGTCATCTTCTACTTGTCATTGAGTCTGACTGGCTTCTGTAACCTGTAGCAACATGTCCAAGGAGTGATAACTACAGCAAGGCCCTGGAATATGTCAGCAATGTAAAAGTAGTAAATGACATCGCTGAGCGGGGAGTCAAGATGATGGGTGATTTTGCAAACATCATTACCACAGATTCTCAGCAAAGAGAGTATTTTCTTCAAGCTGTGGAATACAACCATGAGCGATTTGATAGCTTCAAGAAGCAAACTCTGAACATATGACTCTGAAGTGTCCTTCTGACATGGACAATAGCCTTTTCTGCCTCTTGAAAATAATTTTTAGGGTCTTTGTCACACATTTTCTGATGTCAAGATTGTAATATTTATGAAATTTTGATGTTTTTCAGAATATGATGTGTCTTTTTTTTCTTGAATGTTTACTTTGATTATTTTTACAGAAAGAGTATTACAAATGCTTCAATTTGATACCCAATTTGTTGTTCTATCCCAATTATAACAAAAGTTACCGGTGAAAAACTGTCTGGCAGAAGGCAAAATTTGGCACTTTTCTACTATCGCGGGCTTAATATCTTGAGGTCCAATGAGGCAAAGGTTCCTAACATTTTACCTCAAAATGGTTGTGATTTTTGGCTTTTCCAGGTCAAAAAGCATGGGAAACCGAGCAGGAGGGTATGAAAAAAGGAAAAGTTGATTTTTGAACAGGTCTAATGTGTATATTGTGTGTGAAGAAAATAACAGAATAGGAAAATATGAGGAAAAGTGAATATGAGCACAATTTAACACTGGAAAAGTATTACTTAAAATGTCCATAACATTTTTAATGTATTAATATCCTAAAAATGAATTAAATATAAAGATTTTGCTATTCCAAGCTACTTAACCAGGATAAATTTTTAGAAATAAAACAAACAGTTATTTCTTCAAATCCAACATTTGACCATTGATCGATATCAGATGTCTGCAATTCTTTCAGATATTTTGGATTTGGTCATCTGGTCGAACATGATTTGAGCCAATTGACCATTAAGTGTGAGTTGTACGTCATTCGGAAGAGAGAAGAACGCCATTGTCTGGCTCTGTGGATTTCATTCAGCCGGTTCATTCTTAGGGCTCCCATATGAAGTGGAGACATCTAGCCTCTAACGTCTGAGGAGTGAAAGATTGAATAAATCCGATAAATTGTAGTTGAAAATAGAGGAAAAAGTGGATATAACAACACAACAACTAAATTCAATTTATATTTCGCCTCGGTGTTTACAGAAGCTTTGTCAAAATATTATTTTGAAGACCAAATGCTTTTTACACTCTACTTTTATATTGAAAGGGTAATTTTGGGGACACGTAGAAGATGAGGAGGTTTTTGGGGTTTTTTTCACTCTCAAGCAAAAAACGTGGGCTTGATGATAAATCAGGTTTGCACACACTACGATCCACACAATTCAAAAACATATTTAGGTTTAAGAGAGTTTTATAATTTCCTTGAAGCATTGTGTATATATTGGTTAGGAGGTTGATTTAGAAGGCTATCACAATACAGGTGTAAAGAAAAAAATAATAATACGGTAACAATGATGTTGTGTGTTAACCTGTATTTAATTCTTGAATTTTCGAGATAATATCTCTTTTTCAAAAGATCACTGGAACTGAAGCAGTCTAGTTATGACATTTCTTTTTAAATGAATTTTTTTTTTTTTTGAAAATGATGGTATTTTTATATAACTGTATTCTCGTGTTGTATGTTTACGTGAATGCGGGTTTTTTTTGTACTTGCGTGTATTTTGTCATGCGCGTATGTTGTCATGCGCGTCATGAAAATGCGTGTTGGTTGTGACGTTATGACTGTATCATAGCGCGGGATTGCACGTGCATATGTATGTGCGTATTGAAGAGCGTATTTGTGTTTGGTGGCCATGGTGATGTATAATATTTCCTGTTGGATGTAATATAAATAAATATTTAGGTTTCTTTATTTTGTGATTCAGAAAAGCCTATATGTATATTACGAGGGTGAGTGAAAAAGTAGTGCCATTTTGTTTAGGCAAGTATAATTACCAAACACAGGAATATGATCATCAATCGAAAGGAAACTGGTCCAATCTGGATCCCTACTCCCCTACAGAATCACCGTTATCTCAATAGCAATATTCCACCTTCGAATGAGAGAATTTACCTCTATCCCATAAAATTAATATTAAACATTTTATTTATCTATATACGAACCTGAGACACAAAGTAATGCCTTTTTGGGTAATTTATGAGGAAGGGCGTTCCGGTCTCCTGCCTCAGAAATTGCTACCCGGTGACTATTAAAATAACGTCCCCAGCTATGTCGCCTCGGCGGTGTTACTTGAAAGAAAACAACCAATTTAGGTTTGAACTCAGAGTTTTCCTTCTCCTAGACTGGTTACCTAGCTATGGTTAAAGGGCACAGATAGCTCTGCTATCTAACCATAACTGGAGGGAGAATGTGATTCATACCTTTCCAAAGGGTATTAGCGATATATGAAAACAGCTTCGTCCAGGAATTGAACTCTGGTTGACGAGTCCATTCCCTTAGACTCTCACCATTAGACTACGCGCCTCCATTTACGTCAGGTATACACAATTGGGAAATTATGCTTTTTTGCCTCGGAACAAGTAAAGGTCTCTAAAAACTATTACAATGAGTAATTATCTCCATTTTTTGTTTTTATTTATTTGCCCATTAAGAGGAACATATTCACATGGTGTCAATTTCTAGCGTGTCACCGGTTCGTGTTAGAAGCTATTTGTTTGTTTGACTTTGTTAGTTCCATATCAATTGGGAATAGTTCGCTTTCAGTTCCTGAGTCATATAAGTGTTAACCTCGCGCTATAGGCATTTAGTACGGTGTCATGTCCCGGAACTAAATCACTTCCCAAGAGAATCGTTACTCGCAAAGCTACGAGATAGAAACGACTGAGATATTACTCATGAACGAAAAACATTTTTCTTTTTAACCCTTGGAAGAACCATTAAATCAATTGAAATTTAACGTAACCAAAAACAAATTATGGACCATATGACCTTTAGACACCCCTTTTGCTTTGCTGATTCATAAGTACATTTTTTCATTTACACTGTCAACATCCGGTTGTTTATTAACCGACGATTTTTAGAGGGTTTTTAAAAATTATAAAACTAGCCCCTAACCCCTAATCCCTAACCCCTAATCCCTAACCCTAACCCCTAATGTAACGTAGCGGCGTCGTCACGGTACTAAATTGCAATAGTTTTATCTTCGTTGTAAGGGATGACAATAACACCAAAGTTATCCTCCAGAAGTTTATTGAAATAAATTCAAGCTTCTTAACTTCGAGAGAGAGGGTCAGTTTAATTAATATATTCAGTCTTTAGACTTTCGGTCCTTCGATTAAATTTCTGGATGACAAGCTTTTTCCAGTTGGTAAATATTAAGGCTAGCTTTTCCAACACCAACTACACGAGATCCCGCTCGGCCAACTAACTCGCATCGACTCTCCCGATTATTCACCCCGATCACCTCACTCTCTCTCCGGCTGACTGTCTCCGGGGCTGACTGACGACTGACCTGTCTCGAGACCTCAGTTCTTTTATATTCATAGCTACTCCTACACATTTTTATCTCTTGATCTGATAACGGGCAGTTGTTATATTTCTTTGTTTAATAAAACCAGAAATTCATATTTCCGTTTGTACAATATATAACACTAACCCTAACCCCTAACAAACAACCGGATGTTGACGGTGTAAATGAAAAAAATGTACTTATGAATCAGCAAAGCATAAAGGTTACATGGTCCCAAATTATTAACACCGGTTTTTTAAATATTCTATAAAAATCAACTAACAGTCAAATAATCACGAGAATTTCGGTAATTATTCACCTGTTAATGAAATTATGTTTAAAATAGGTTTAACCTAAAATATATTAGGGGAAATATTTTTACGAGGTCTCCCACCCACCCTCAAACTTTATTTTATGAAATCTGAAAAAAATAACCGGTAAACGACGATTTTCAATTTTTTTTCTATAAAGATCAGTCTGAATAATTATATCAGAATATTTTTCTAGATTTCTATACAGGATTTCTTTTATTAAAAGAACCTTGACTTCTGCATTCTGCTAAAAAATATCAATATTATCATATTTTTTACATTGATTTCAGGGTTCAAAAATGTAAATATTGTTTTCGTTCATAATTTTTCATAATATATATAATTATATATATATAGTCAAAAGTCCAGAGTAGAAATCTTCCTTACGACACAAGAGTTTTATTTAAAAAAAACCTTTCAAAAGTTTGAGAGCTCAATGTGTGCTCTTAATGTTAGAGTCAACAGAGCAAATATATATATATATATATATATAATATATATATATATATTATATATTTATTATATGCAACATCAAGGATTTCATTTGGAATTCATATCATAGGACTATGAAATTTTAAAAAACAAAAAAAAATTAAAAATAAAATCTGTTTTCAAATGCCTTTAAAGTAATAAGAATTCATCATTCGCATCTGATGAGTCGGAGAGTTAGACTCTTTGTCTAAGCTCCCTGAAATAGACTATAATGCTATATCTCTAAGTCTTTTGTTATTTCTTTACATATATATATATATATATATATATATTATATATATATATATATATATTATATATATATTAATCAGTTGAAAGCGTACGTGAACTGAAAGGATTTATTGAGCATAGCCTGTCGGTGTTTCCTTCTTGCCAGCGGCCCCGAGGCGTGACGGACATTAAATCCAGTTGAGGGAAGATATGTAGGTGTTACATTAGTATTAAACTCTTAATGTCTTATAAAACTTGAATCTCCTTTTTATTATTTTTTCTGTTTTGTTTTTCTTTCTTTTTTTCTTTTTTTTTTCTTTTCCGCCGTAAGTTATTAGATCCAAAATTTTCAAAGTGTCACGTTTCATTTTTGCGCCAATTCAGGATAGACAGTCACGCAGATTACGACAGAGAGAATCCTCACGTCAATTTCAATCGACGCTTTTGTCGTAATCTGCGTGACTGTCTATCCTGAATTGCGCCAAAAATGAAACGTGACACTTTGAAAATTTTGGATCTAATAACTTACGGCGGAAAAAGAAAAAAAAAGAAAAAAAGAAAAGAAAAACAAAACAGAAAAAATAATAAAAAGGAGATTCAAGTTTTATAAGACATTAAGAGTTTAATACTAATGTAACTACCTACATATCTTCCTCAACTGGATTTAATGTCCGTCACGCTCGGGGCCGCTGGCAAGAAGGAAACAACCGACAGGCTATGCTCAATAAATCCTTTCCAGTTCACGTACGCTTTCAACTGATTATATATATATATATATATATATATATATATATATATATATATATATATATATATGTAAAGAAATAACAAAAGACTTAGAGATATAGCATTATAGTCTATTTCAGGGAGCTTAGACAAAGAGTCTAACTCTCCCGACTCATCAGATGCGAATGATGAATTCTTTATTACTTTAAAGGCATTTGAAAACAGATTTTTATTTTTTATTTTTTTTTGTTTTTTAAAATTTTATAGTCCTGTGATATGAATTCCAAATGAAATTCTTGATGTTGCAAAAAAAAAAATATATATATATATATATATATATATATATATATTTGCTCTGTGACTCTAACATTAAGAGCATACATTGAGCTCTCAAACTGCGACAGGTTTTTTTAAATAAAACTCTTGTGTCGTCAGGAAGATTTCTCTCTGGACTATTATATATATATATATATATATATATATATATAATGAAAATTTATGAACGAAAACAATATTTACATTTTTTGAACCCTGAAATCAATGTAAAATATGTCATAATATTGATATTTTTTATCAGAATGCAGAATTCAAGGTTCTTTTACTAAAAGAAATCCTGTATAGAAATCTAGAAAAATATTCTGATATAATTATTCAGACTCTGATCTTTATAGAAAAAAATTGAAAATCGTCTTTTACCGGTGATTTTTTTCAGATTTCATAAAATAAAGTTTGAGGGGTGGGTGGGAGACCCCGTAAAAATATTTCCCCTTATATATTTTAGGTAAAACCTATTTTAAACATAATTTCATTAACAGGTGAATAATTACCGAAATTCTCGCGATTATTTGACTGTTAGTTGATTTTTATAGAATATTTAAAAAACCGGTGTTAATAATTTGGGACCATATAACCTTTATGCTTTGCTGATTCATAAGTACATTTTTTTCATTTACACCGTCAACATCCGGTTGTTTGTTAGGGGTTAGGGTTAGTGTTATATATTGTACAAACGGAAATATGAATTTCCGGTTTTATTAAACAAAGAAATATAACAAATGCCCGTTATCAGATCAAGAGATAAAATGCGTAGGAGTAGCTATGAATATAAAAGAACTGAGGTCTCGAGACAGGTCAGGCGTCAGTCAGCCCAGGAGGCAGTCAGCCGGAGAGGGAGTGAGGTGATCGGGGTCAGTAATCGGGAGAGTCGATGCGAGTTAGTTGGCCGAGCGGGATCTCGTGTAGTTGGTGTTGGAAAAGCTAGCCTTAATATTTACCAACTGGAAAAAGCTTGTTACCCAGAAATTTAATCGAAGGGCCGAAAGTCTAAAGACTGAATATATTAATTAAACTGACCCTTTCTCTCTCGAAGTTAAGAAGCTTGAATTTATTTCAATAAACTTCTGGAGGATAACTTTGGTGTTATTGTCATCCCTTACAACGAAGATAAAACTATTGCAATTTAGTACCGTGACGACGCCGCTACGTTACATTAGGGGTTAGGGTTAGGGATTAGGGGTTAGGGATTAGGGGTTAGGGGCTAGTTTTATAATTTTTAAAAACCCTCTAAAAATCGTCGGTTAATAAACAACCGGATGTTGACAGTGTAAATGAAAAAATGTACTTATGAATCAGCAAAGCAAAAGGGGTGCCTAAAGGTCATATGGTCCATAATTTGTTTTTGGTTACGTTAAATTTCAATTGATTTAATGGTTCTTCCAAGGGTTAAAAAGAAAAATGTTTTTCATTCATGAGTAATATCTCAGTCGTTTCTATCTCGTAGCTTTGCGATTAAGGATTCTCTTGGGAAGTGATTTAGTTCCGGGACATGACACCGTACTAAATGCCTATAGCGCGAGGTTAACACTTATATGACTCAGGAACTGAAAGCGAACTATTCCCAATTGATATGGAACTAACAAAGTCAAACAAACAAATAGCTTCTAACACGAACCGGTGACACGCTAGAAATTGACACCATGTGAATATGTTCCTCTTAATGGGCAAAGAAATAAAAACAAAAAAATGGAGATAATTGCTCATTGTAATAGTTTTTAGAGACCTTTACTTGTTCCGCGGCAAAAAATCATAATTTCCCAATTGTGTATACCTGACGTAAATGGAGGCGCGTAATCTAATGGTGAGAGTCTAAGGGAATGGACTCGTCAACCAGAGTTCAATTCCTGGACGAAGCTGTTTTCATATATCGCTAATACCCTTTGGAAAGGTATGAATCACATTCTCCCTCCAGTTATGGTTAGATAGCAAAGCTATCTGTGCCCTTTAACCATAGCTAGGTAACCAGTCTAGGAGATGGAAAACTCTGAGTTCAAACCTAAGTTGGTTGCTTTCTTTCAAGTAACACCGCCGAGGCGAGATAGCTGGGGACGTTATTTTAATAGTCACCGGGTAGCAATTTCTGAGGCAGGAGACCGGAACGCACTTCCTCATAAATTTCCCAAAAAGGCATTACTTTGTGTCTCAGGTTCGTATATAGATAAATAAAATGTTTAATATTAATTTTATGGGATAGAGGTAAATTCTCTCATTCGAAGGTGGAATATTGCTATTGAGATAAACGGTGATTCTGTAGGGGAGTAGGGATCCAGATTGGACCAGTTTCCTTTCGATTGATGATGCATATTCCTGTGTTGGTAATTATACCTTTCCTAAACAAAATGGCATTACTTTTTTACTCACCCTCGTAATATACATATAGGCTTTTCTGAATCACAAATAAAGAAACCTAAATATTTATTCATATTACATCCAACACGAAATATTATACATCACCATGGCCACCAAACACAAATACGGTCTTTAATACGCACATACATATGCACGTGCAATCCCGCGCTATTATACAGTCATAACGTCACAACCAACACGCATTTTCATGGACACGCGCATGACAACATGCGCGCAAGTACAAAAAAAACCCGCATTCACGTAAACATACAACACGAGAATACAGTTATATAAAAATATCATCATTTAAAAAAAAAAAAAATTCATTTAAAAAGAAATGCCATAACTAGACTGCTTCAGTTCCAGTGATTTTTAAAAAAAGAGATTTTATCTCGAAAATTCAAGAATTAGATACAGGTTAACACACAACATCACTGTTACCGTATTATTATTTTTTTCTTTACACCTGCATTGTGATAGCCTTCTAAATCAACCTCCTAACCAATATATACACAATGCTTCAAGCAAATTATAAAACTCTCTTAAACCTAAATATGTTTTTGAATTGTGTGGATCGTAGTGTGTGCAAACCTGATTTATCATCAAGCACACGTTTTTTGTTTGAGAGTGAAAAAAAACCCCCCTCCTCATCTTCTACTTGTCCCAAAAATTACGTTTCAATATAAAAGTAGACTGTAAAAAGCATTTGGTCTTCAAAATAATATTTTGACAAAGCTTCGGTAAACACCGAGGCGAAATATAAATTGAATTTAGTTGTTGTGTTGTTATATCCACTTTTTCCTCTATTTTCAACTACATTTATCGGATTTATTCAATCTTTCACTCCTCAGACGTTAGAGGCTGATGTCTCCACTTCATATGGGAGCCCTAAGAATGAACCGGCTGAATGAAATCCACAGAGCCAGACAATGGCGTTCTTCTCTCTTCCGAATGACGTACACAACTCACACTTAATGGTCAATTGGCTCAAATCATGTTCGACCAGATGACCAAATCCAAAATATCTGAAAGAATTGCAGACATCTGATATCGATCAATGGTCAAATGTTGGATTTGAAGAAAATAACTGTTTGTTTTATTTCTAAAAATTTATCCTGGTTAAGTAGCTTGGAATAGCAAAATCTTTATATTTAATTCATTTTTAGGATATTAATACATTAAAAATGTTATGGACATTTTAAGTAATACTTTTCCAGTGTTAAATTGTCCTCATATTCACTTTTTCTCATATTTTCCTATTCTGTTATTTTCTTCACACACAAATATACACATTAGACCGGTTCAAAAATCAACTTTTTCCTTTTTTCATACCCTCCTGCTCGGTTTCCCATGCTTTTTGACCTGGAAAAGCCAAAAATCACAACCATTTTGAGGTAAAATGTTAGGAACCTTTGCCTCATTGGACCTCAAGATATTAAGCCCGCGATAGTAGAAAAGTGCCAAATTTTGCCTTCTGCCAGACAGTTTTTCACCGGTAACTTTTGTTATAATTGGGATAGAACAACAAATTGGGTATCAAATTGAAGCATTTGTAATACTCTTTCTGTAAAAATAATCAAAGTAAACATTCAAGAAAAAAAAGACACATCATATTCTGAAAAACATCAAAATTTCATAAATATTACAATCTTGACATCAGAAAATGTGTGACAAAGACCCTAAAAATTATTTTCAAGAGGCAGAAAAGGCTATTGTCCATGTCAGAAAGACACTTCAGAGTCATATGTTCAGAGTTTGCTTCTTGAAGCTATCAAATCGCTCATGGTTGTATTCCACAGCTTGAAGAAAATACTCTCTTTGCTGAGAATCTGTGGTAATGATGTTTGCAAAATCACCCATCATCTTGACTCCCCGCTCAGCGATGTCATTTACTACTTTTACATTGCTGACATATTCCAGGGCCTTGCTGTAGTTATCACTCCTTGGACATGTTGCTACAGGTTACAGAAGCCAGTCAGACTCAATGACAAGTAGAAGATGACACTCTGGACCAACCAGATCAGCCAGAGTCGTCTTGGCTGTAACCTGAGGGAACACAGGTTTCCTTGTCTGAAACTATTTGGCTTCTCAGTAGCTTTATTTTTATGTATGTGTATTACACATACATAAAAATAAAGCTGTTGAAAACTGAGATATGTTATTGTTACCATATCTTGTATCATCATATTATATCATCAACTGTAGAGCAGTTAATGAAAATCATCACAGTGATTTCAGTCCTCACTGAGTGCCCTAAAATCATGGTTTCCCAGGCAGATAATGTATTTTTTCTACATTAATATCGCAGCTAATAGGAAAATGCCTTACATTGATATCGATCCATGGCCAAAGCACTCGTGAGACTCAGAAGAACTGCCCGATCTCACTTGAACAAAAATGAGGAAAAAAAATGGAAGATTATATTTTCGGTATTTATTTCTTCGCCAATTCTTTCATGTAAAAGGAGTGGCGTCTCACTAAAAGAGCCCACAGAATTGCCCCACCACTTCCCGCTCTTTTTTTGGTTCATTCTGTTTTTTTGTTATTCCACATTTGTCTCATGTCTATAATTCTCATTTGTCGATGAGAACATCGGCACCGCAAATAGAGACAAAGAGGAAAATAAATGTAATATTCACTCCTACTTCACGGTGCGCCAAGCAAAATAACCCATTGATATGGAACTTCATATATCATTAGCTCAGTCGGTAGAGCGTTCGGTTAGAAATCACAAGGTTCCTAGTTCGATACCGGCCATCGCCAACTCAGCGTTATGAGTAGCACAGGATCTGTGCGGCAAAGTAACGAGCTGATGGTAGGTGTGGCGCTCCACCTCAAACGCCAAAAACAATCTCCTAGGTCTAGCGCTATTGAAAAGGGATAGACTCCCTCGCTGATGGCTGATACCGACATTAGGCCGCCCCGACGACTTATATATATATGTATATGTTGAAATGAAAAATAAAGGAAAGAAAATGTTGAATGGATAAAATAGGATTTATTTTATTTTATTTTGCTGACACGTGTTTCGGCCAGGTTTTCCTATGTATTCATGTAATCTATCTATTATTATTTAAATACAAATAAAAATGAATAACAATAATAGAAAAAAAAACTACAGAAATCTTTTAGTATACAAAGAAATAGAGGCCTTCGTCGGAGTAAATCCTTATTTTTTAAAATGAAATCGGTTAAAATACGGAGAATTTCCGAGATGTTCGAAAAAAGAACTTTTTTGAAATGGCTTGAAGAAAGTGTTCTAACGCGTTGGAGAAAACAGTTATGATGACGTCATCGTCGCATGCGACGGATTTTGAAACGGAGAGAAGATGACTGGAGAATATAAGGAACAAAGTCAGGTGGAATTTTAATTTTCAAAGCATGAGATTATATCATTTTATATTTCTATTTAAGTTTAATTTTTCTAAATTACATATTTACAGAAAAGTATATGAAAACCTGTCTTATCTACTTAATTATATAACTAATTTAATATATATATATATATATATATATATATATATATATATATATATATATATATATATATATTTAAAAAAAAAATTATGAAACAAAGAAATCACAGTGCTCGACCACAAATTTATAGGAGCTTTATTTATTTATTCGTTGAATTTTTTAAATATAAACGTTTTTCATAAGCAACTACCCAGGTTTCAGTTTATTTCACCATCGTCAGGTTGCTAAATCTTCTGGTGTTTATTTGAAGACATTTCTTGCTGTTATGTTTTTGGACCGCAAATTACGTCGGTTGATTATTGTGGACGAATGTATTCGATTATATTTTTTAATTTTTTAATTCCTGTATTTTATTAAAAAAAATTATATTTAAAAAAATCCGACCGTATATGTATAGATAAAAGGGTATGAAAACACACAATGTTGTTAAAATGAATATATTTTTATATCATTTTCATTGCTAATATTGACAATATTTCGATTTATAAAAAATCCTCATCAGAGCATAATGATAATTAGGTCTGTTTTTAGATGTAAATGTTTTTAATTCAGACTCATTTTTTCTGCTTCTCTCTCGATGAATCCGGATTAAAAACATTTACATCTAAAAACGGACCTAATTATCATTATGTCTGATGATGATTTTTTTTAAAAATCGAAATATTGTCAATATTAGCAATGAAAATAATATAAAATATATTCATTTTAACAACATTGTGTGTTTTCATACCCTTTTATCTACACACACACACACACGCACACACACACACACATATATATATATGCATCTATCCACACACTTACACACATACATATACATACACATGTACACACACACACATGAAATTTGACCCTTTGTGTGTTTTCATACCCTTTTATCCACACACACACACACACACACACAACACACACACACATATATATATATATATATATGCATCTATCCACACACTTACACACATACATATACATACACATGTACACACACACACACACACACACACATAAATTTGACCCTAATATTATTTCCGACGATCGCTCGGCTTAAACAATTAAGTTTGGATAGCATGAAACCAATGATAGCAGACTTGTTACCAAATATATATATATATATATATATATATATATATATATATATTCGGTTGAAACCTAGGTAGATAGTATCTGAATTATGTAGGTCCTTATAATCATGCTCTACTTAATGTATTGAGCACTTTTTACATATATAACTTAGAAAACTCCGCCGGTGTTTTTTTCTTTTCATACGATACTGGTGATTATTTTCAGAAAGTACGGATGTGCCGGTCTTTTTCTTAAAAAAAAAAATTCCCCATATATCAGTTTGAAATTTTAATTTTAATTTGAAAAACTGAATTACCTGGGTTTTTTCAACACCGGTAGAGTTTAGAAGTAAAAAAAAAACATTATAAAAAAAATTAATATATATATATATATATATATATATATATATATATATATATATGAGAGGTAAACAAACAGACGATGTGTTTTGATATGGCTTTTTTAGCCGACAATTTTTGGGAGAATATGTGCTTAATTGAAGTCGTACTTAATTTCTGAAAATTAATTAATTAATAATTAATGAATTAGGCGGGAATACCTATTCAAATGTAAGGCTAAACAAATCGAGAAAAATCAATCTCTGTATGTACATTTCGGTCTATTAGGCATCATTAGCAGAGCTATAGACAGGAAGACCGCTTTGTTGTGACTCGAATCCACAGACCCCTTCCAGCTCTTTTTTTTTCATAATGAATTCATTATTCCACATTTGTATCATGTCTATCGTACTCCTTTGCCATTGGGAACATACGCCCTCCAAATAGAGACGAAGAGGAAAATAGATATACTTTTTCTTTGCTCGTACTTTCCAGTACGTCAAACAAAATAACACATTGCTTGATATATAATTACATAGATTATGCTGAATTGAGTCTGACAGTAATGCCATTTTGTTTAGGGCAGGTATAATTACCAACACAGGAACATGTATCATACATCAAAATGAAGCTGGTCCTCCGTGGATCACATCCCTATTTCTCCACATAGATGAGTAAAAAAGTAATGCCATTTTGTTTAGGGCAGGTATAATTACCAACACAGGAACATGTATCATACATCAAAATGAAGCTGGTCTCTGTGGATCACATCCCTATTCTCCACATAGATGAGTAAAAAGTAATGCCATTTTGTATAGGGCAGGTATAATTACCAACACAGGAACATGTATCATACATCAAAATGAAGCTGGTCCTCCGTGGATCACATTCCCTACTTCTCCACATAGATGAGTAAAAAGTAATGCCATTTTGTTAGGGCAGGTATAATTACCAACACGGAACATATCATACAATGAAGATGGTCCTCTGTGATCACATCCCTATTTCTCCACATAGATGAGTAAAAAAGTAATGCCATTTGTTTATATAATTACTGTATCATACATCAAAATGAAGCTATCAGGAGTACCATCAGGTGGAACATGTATCATACATCAAAATGAAGCTAGTCCTCTGTGGATCACATCCCTATTTCTCCACATAGATGAGTAAAAAAGTAATGCCATTTTGTTAAGGACAGGTATAATTACCAGGAACATGTATCATACACCAAATGAAGCTGGTCCTCTGTGGATCACATCACTACTAATCCACATAGATTAGTCAAAAAGTAATGCCATTTTTTTAGGACGGTATAATTACCAGCACAGGAACATGTATCATACATCAAAATGAAGCTTGTCCTCTGTGGATCAGATCCCTGTCACCGTTTCTCTCAATAGCAAATGAGTCAAAATACGAGGGTGAGTCAAAAAGTGATGCCATTTTGTTTAGGACAGATATAATTGCCAACACAGGGACATGTATCATACATAGAAATGAAGCTGGTTCTCTGTGGATCAGATCCCTACTTCTCCACATAGTCCCGCTTATCTCAATAACAATGTCCCACTTTTGAAGGAGAGAATGTACCCCTACCACATAAAATTCTGTTGACTGTTTTTTGATGCACTTCTTCACTAGAGATTTCACTTCGTCGTTACTGCAATAAAGTTTGCTTCTCAAGCACTCTTTCATGGGATAGAAGAGAGGTAAATATTATCCTAATGACGAGGAAGTGAAAGAAAGTTTTAGGTAAGTTGTAGCGAAATTGAAAGGCAGAACTGTGGGCAAGCAGATTCTTAACCCCCACGAACAAAGCGCATCCGGATGTGTTTGGCATGTGCGATTGGGAGGAGTGTGGCGGTGGCCACGGATATTTGAACTCGCTACCTCCTCATCGCTGAAATGCTGTTGGCAGTAACCCGGATGTAATCAGTATTGACACGTACTGAAAATGCTGGTGAATATTGAAGTTCTCAACGGGCAATGCCAGACCAGAGTAAGAAGCCCGGATGTACATATTAACTGTGTATTTAAGAGCCTGTTCTCCCAGACCGAGTGAAAACGATAGTAAGAGTTTTGCTGTTAAGAAGAGAGTCGTACTTTTGTGAAAGATTGTTGCAGACTAAGGATTTTATCATTTAGGATAACTGTTGGAATTTTTCTGGGATATAAGGCGTGTGCCAGATGTTCACCTCTACTTATAGACTCGCCTATAAGCACGTGACCTGGGAAAAATTCCTATTACCCAATCACTGGCAATGCCCTGCTGCTGATATGATTATTTATACTGACCTTTTTCTGGTCATACTAGCATTACTACTTGGATCTTCTTGGACGTCGGAACGTAGTATTATATCGCGGGACTTATTCACTTACCAAAGGATACTATACCACAGGACTTATTGACTTACCAAAAGGATTTTTATGTCACAGGACTTATTCACTTACCAAAGGATGCTATAACTCATTGCTTACTTACTTATTTACCTTAAGTTCTTTGCAAATGGTCAGGGTGGCGGCCAGATACTTAACAAGAACATATACGCCGGACTTGACTGTGCCCCCACCGAGTTTACTTTTATCATTTTATTTCGTTTGTTAGATAAATGATAGACATTTTCTATACTTTTACCTAATAATGCGTACTATCCAAGAACATCATTTGTCATGTATAATATTATCCGGGACAAAAAAAAAAAAAGAAAAAAAGAAGAAAAAACAATATTTGAAGAGAATAATGGCCATTTTCTATATAAGAACAATATTTGTCCTCCATAATGTTACCAGCACTCAAAATAAGTTTTGAGGGGAATAATGACCATATTCTATACTTTTACAATAGAAGCTATTAAGAAATAACACAATTAATTCAAGAATAATATTGGACTCCATAATTTTACCAGGACACATACGCAAAGTTTGCAGGAAATAAAGGTAATTCTATATTTTTACAACATATATATTACGAAAAATACACATACAACGTAAGAACAATATTTGTCTTACAGAGTATAATCAAAGTACCTTACGTAGGCGCCTATATACTTACACTTGAATTGCTTAAATAATTTTTCTTATTGATAAAACAATTTCCTATAGAACAGTCAATCACGAAAGATAAATTAGCTAAACATTTCGGAATCTCATATTTCTTAATGGCTTTTTTGTTATTTCTTTTTCTTTTTAAGAATCAAAAATGTTCTTTGTTATTTTATCGACGCACCGATGTGTCCTTCCAAAGTACACAGGAAGATACTTTTTCCCAAATAAATAAGAAATCTGAAGAAAATATAAACAATGATATATTTCCCATGGGAGAAAAATCCGA
>CM042167.1:74804672-74809672 GCA_023376005.1 Doryteuthis pealeii
TAATAATCTTTTTACATTACTAATACTGCTGACCATATTTGCATACTAATAACATGCAGTTGTATATATATATATATAACATAATAGCGGTTTGAAGTGTGAACGGGAAGGCTAATTTTCATATTGGTATTACAAATTTGATTTTGATAAATATGTGCTTAGTATTATTGATTTCTTATTTTAGTTTTATCTTAATGAATATGAGTAAAAATCTCCGGGATAAATCTTAAAAGAAATCCATTAACAAGAACAAATAACTGTAATTTTATTCCTTACTTCCTATTTTAACTAAATAGTTAAATTAATAAAATTTAGCAATGAAAGACGAAGTGATGGATGATTTAAGTTTCAGTTGTTCTATTTTTCGATTATACCCTCTCCCTTTCAAATCTTTTTTATCTGCATTCTTATTTAGTTTCATTAGCCTTCTAATTTATATAATATTTTATTAACATTAAAACTTAAATACTTGCAACCGAAGAGTGCATATATTTGCTAGTATATATATATAATTTAAATATAACCCAAATTACATCTAAACTGGAAATGAAACAAACAGAATTTTACAAAGGTAAGATATCCTTTAATCTGAGTTTGTTTTGATTTTTTATTCAAATGTCTTAATATTTTAACATCTATTACTTTCTTGCTTCGAAATAGTCCAGTAAAAATGATATTTTTAGAAAACGATTTCTCTTAAAAGTGTTTTTCCCTTAAAAATAATTTTTTGAGTATTATCCAGCTTGCAGGTCTGTTCGTCAATGTCGAATGAAGTGCAAACGAACGGATCTCAATATCAGTAATCAAATAGTTGGACCATATGACCTTTAGGCACCCCTTTTTGATCTCGATTAAGAAAGGACATATTTTTAATTTACAACGTCAATATCCGGTTCTTTTAACAGAAGATTTTTTAGATTCAAATTTTTTTTATAAAACTAACCCCTAATCATAACCCTAAACCTTATCCCTAATCCTAACCCCTAAAAAACACCCGAATATTGACGGTGTAAATGAAAAACATGTCCTTTCTTAATCGAGATCAAAAAGGGGTGCCTAAAGGTAATTTTCTGTGTTAAATTCTTCAAAACATATTGTTATATCATACTAAACAAGTAACGGTTGGGGGACATGAAAAAATTTGTGATAAAAAAGTGGTACATGGTACTAAAATGGTTAGGAACCACTGACTTAGACCCTTAACTAGGCTAGACGGTCAGTCCGTTAGGCGCGCTCCGACCAATCGGGTGGTCACGTCAAACCGTATCACCTATATAATCTTCCCAACCGTATAGCCCTTATGGCAAGACTCCGATCTGTTTCATCATATATATGCTAGAAGGCGGTGACTGAGGATCTTATTGTTCTGAGTATTACTTTAAACTGCATCTAAGGGCCAAGTTCTAATTCTGGAGCATTGGAAGTGGAAAGTACCTCTTAATCACCATTACTCCCATCTCCACTCTAGCCTCGGGTGTATTTATTTGGATCCCGTCTATGGGTTAAATAGATTTAAAATGAGTTTTAGAAAATGTTATAGGTGATATACCCTATAGACTAATGGAATGCGCCGACGGTTACTATAAGTAACAGGAACAATTATGGCTTGAAGAGTAAGCCAATGCGAGTCAGCTCATAACTCTATTTGTCGGACGTAATTCTCACTTATCTGTACTGTAATTGTCTACTCTTTTGTTAATACATTTTGCTACATTTGTTACCCGTCGTTTTGTTCTTATTTGACCCCTTAAAACTCCACAACAGAAAATGTGTTGAATAAAAAAAATGAGTTAAAAATGAGTTTATGGGAATAAGTCTTGCGCCAGTAAAAATGGAGAGAGATAAAAACACAACTACTTGGAAGTACAGAGAGAGATTCACAAACCGTTACCAAGGACGCCAGAGTCCAGACGCCAAGAACTTGGTTTTTTTTCTGCGTACGCCCGGAAGGTTCTTCCTGTCCTAAGCCCTCTGGGAGATTGTAATTTTTGTGTCTTATTTATCTATTTAATTTAATTTTGTTTTATCTATTTTTACTTTTATTAATCCCCACAAGTTCTAGAAAATGTGTAGAATACTCAACAAGAATGAATAAAACAATGTCTTCGGGATAAAATAATCCAGCAAGGGTTGACATGCCGTATAAACCAAAAAGCCGAACCAAACAACCCAAATTGGAGAAAAGTCTTTGGCGCGAAAGTGGAACGCTAATCTGCACTTTATGACATTAGCTTTAAACAAAGTCGCAGACTATTTCCAGAACACCAGAAAGGGTGTCACCAATGAACTCCAGGAACAAATGACTTATTATATATATATATATATAAACCAATAGATTTTATGTTGGTTGTTCTAATTTCAGACAAAGACGTAAACAATAATAAATCTGAGTCCAGAGAAATAAATGGAATAAAAAAGGAAACCAAAATACTTATCCACTTCAATTGTAAAAGCAAACATACACAAAGACCAATGCAAAAATACAGAAGCCAGAAAAAGAAATAACGTTGGGAAGACAACAAAAATACAATCCATTTCTATTTCAAGAGTAACCACACGCACCTGATATAAAACAAATGCTTGGAATCTGGGCTTGCTTTTGTTGATTTTCATTGTTTAATAGCACACCAACCTTCGTGGGCTATCTAATTAACCTCTCAGTTCGAGCAGGAATCTGCGACAATGTCAATTTCTAAGCGGAGTTTAACAGGTTTTGAATTGAATCGGTCAGGAGTTTGTTCATATAACGCATGTATTCTATTTATTATTATTTTAAATATATAATAATAATAATAATAATAATAATAATAATAATAATAATAATAAATAATAATGACAAATATCTGGACCTTGCCAGAGAACTGAAAAAGTTATGGAATATGAAAGTGAAAGTGATACCAATTGTAGTTGGTGCACTTGGAACAGACGCAAAAGGATTGAAAAAGGGTATGGAAAGTTTGGAAATCAAAGGAAGGGTTGAAACCATTCACTGCTGCAATCTGCCAGAATACTCAGAAGAGTCCTGGAGACCTGAGGAGACTTGCTGTCACTCAGACTCCAGTGAAAGACCATCAGCTAATGCTGATGTGAAAACTCAAAAGGAGCAAATAATAATAATAATAATAATAATAATAATAATAATAATAATAATTCGAAGAGGTTGCACATGAAAAGACTTGGAAATGGTTAAGAAAAGGAAACCCAAAAAGAGAAACTGAATCGCTAATAATTGCTGCACAAAATATTGCCATAAGGACAAACTATATCAAAGCGAAAATTGATAAGACCCCACAAAATAGTAAATGTAGATTATGCGGTAATAGAGATGAGACTTTAAACCATGTACTATGCGAATGTAGCAAACTAGCACAACGGGAGTACAAAACTAGAACGACAGGGTTGGGAAGGTGATCCACTGGGAATTATGCAAAAAATCAAATTTTGACCATACAACAAAATGGTATATGCATAAACCAGAATCTATTCTTGAGAACGAAACGCATACAATTCTGTGGGACTTTGAGATAAAAACGGATCACCTTATCCCAGCAAGAAGACCAGACCTAGTGCTGATTAACAAAAAAGAAAGAACTTGTCAACTGGTGGATTTTGAAGTTCCAGCAGATCACAGGTGAAGCTGAAGGAAAATAAAAAAAATGGACAAATATCTGGACCTTGCCAGAGAAATGAAAAAGTTATGGAATATGAAAGTGAAAGTGATACCAATTGTAGTTGGTGCAATTGGAACAGTCCCAAAAGGATTGGAAAAGGGTTTGGAGGATCTAGACATCGGGAAAGATTGAGACCACCCAGAATATTGCACTGCTGCAATCTGCTAGAATACTTAGAAGAGTCCTGGATACCTGAGGAGACTTGCTGTCACTCAGACTCCAGTAAAAGACCATCAGCTAACGCCGATTTGAAAACTCAAAAGGAGTGAATAATAATAATAATAATAATAATAATAATAATAATAATAATAATAATAATGTTTCAAATCATTCTATCTGCATTCTTATTTGGCTTCATTAGTCTTTATAATTTCAATATATTTCATTGCATTAAAACTTTTTTTAAATTTAAAAAATAAAATTAGGATAATTACAACTTATCTAAAATATATAAATAAAAAATACTTAGATACTTATCTAAAATAATATAAAATTATAAAATAATTGACCATACAAAGAATAATGGCCTTCATCAGAGTAAAAATGTTTGATATCATTTTATTTCATATTGGAAATAATAATAAATAGAATACATATGCACATGAACAAACTCCTGGCCAAAACACATGTTAGTAACTTATATTAAATCTATTTTATCCATTCAACATTTTCTTTCCTTTATTCATTTTTCTTTTCAACACACACACACACACACACACACACACACACACACATATATATATATATATATATATATATATATATATATATAAAAGTAATTGGTAATTTGCTTGTAGCATTGTTAAGTATGTTATAAAATAATAAAATTCGAAGGCAATACAATGCGTAAAAAATAAAGACAAAAAGATGTTTTATATGTCTAATCGATTTCAAAGCAAAGCTTTATCATCAGAGTGTATTTTCTGAAAATACACTCTGATGATAAAGCTTTGCTTTGAAATCGATTAGACATATAAAACATCTTTTTGTCTTTATTTTTTACGCATTGTATTGCCTTCGAATTTTATTATTTTATAATATATATGTATATATATATATTATTGATATACGCCATGTGATACAACATCATGAAGCTAAGAGGTCCATAAGAAAGCAACGGCAACAAAGCATCGGAACATCATCATCTACAGGGACAACCTACAAATGCAAAATCTGTGGTCGAGAATGTTTCTCAAACATAGGACTTCATTGTCACAGGAGTCGCTGCAACCTCAGGGGCACACAAAAACTTTTATCATAGTCTTTCGAGACTGAATTGCCAATGATGATGATGATGATGATGATATATATATATATATATATATATAT
>CM042167.1:74814672-74822172 GCA_023376005.1 Doryteuthis pealeii
GAAAAAACAAGTGTTCCGAAAATGGGATGAATTTAATTATCGATGTTTAAAACATTTCGGTTACATTGAACCTTCATCAGGATGTCTCTTGGGGTGAAGAAAATGATGGGTGTTTTTATATGTGACAGGAGATGAAAATCTTTTTAGTTATGTAACTGTATTTGATCAGCGTTTTATTTTTGAAAGGCAAGTAGCGATCTACTCACGCGAAGGTGTCATGACGCGTGACGCCACTCGAAGAAATGCAAAAGACGAGAAAAAGTATTAATGGACTGATTATTTTTAAGAGAACATAGGGAAACAAAGTGGGAATGATAACTAAAAAGATTTTCATCTCCTGTCACATATAAAAACACCCATCATTTTCTTCACCCCAAGAGACATCCTGATGAAGGTTCAATGTAACCGAAATGTTTTAAACATCGATTATTAAATTCATCCCATTTTCGGAATACTTGTTTTTTCAAATTTTCTTTATATATATATATATATATATATATATATATATATATATATATATATATATATATATCTGTTCGGATAGAATAGAGTCAACGGCGGATGTATCTATTCAATAGAAGTTATCTTAAAGAACTTTTATTCTATATTCGGTATTGGGTCTCTATTTGTCCATCTTGACCAATGGCCCCCAAAAAATAAATGAATAAAACACCATTGTCTTGTTGGTCATACAAACAATGGTCAGATGTTTGAATGCGTCCATTGTTATGGTGTTGACCACAAGCTGAGTACTAAAGTAAGTATAAAACAATTACACCGCTGACCATCACGCCAACAATCCAGGGTATCCAATAGTCACGCCTATACTGACCATTGTCCGTGATCAGCTGGACAGAAAACACGAACACAGCTGTCTACTCCCTAGCGATAAAATTCTTTACCTAATCGGAAATTGAAATCTAGAACGATAAGTTTTTTTTTTTTTTTTTTTTTTTTTTTTTACGGCTTCTTCACCTCAGTTGATCATTGCTGCTGACAAAGTTTTAAAATAAATTCATTTTTAACGGACACTCATTTTTTATAAACACAATGCTTTTTTATGGGCCATCATCTGGCCTTTAAGTAAGAGCGCTTGTCTAGCTGAAATCCTTTGGTAATCGTGGGGTAAAGAATTCTAAATTCCTTCGTCAATGGTCGCAAGTATACCATAAAAGAATCAGTGTTTAAGTAGTGTATCAGCCACGCAGTATTGTCAGTGATTGGCTAAGGAATAGACCACGTGACCTCGCATAGTTTATAAATTCAGGGTGGGAATTGGAGCACACCTTATATACCAAAAAAATCCAACACTCATTTTTCTATTTTACCCATAGATGGAACCCTAACAGGTATTATCACACCGGGTTAGACTGGACCTGGGAGCAATATTGATTAAGGGGTACCCCACTGGAACCTTACTATCAGATAGAATTTAATGTGATTCCCAGGACATGAAGACACTCAGCCACCGCCTTTTAGCACATATATGATAACAACGGGTAGGGCTTGCCATAAGGGCAATAGGGTTGGGGCTAACATATAGGTGCTAGAGGTGCTCTGTGGATCACATCCCTGCTTCTCCACATAGTCACCGTTTCTCTCAATAACAATGTTCCACCTTCATGTATCCCTGCTCCGTAAAATCCAGTTGACTGTTCTTTGAGCCACTTCTTCACTACAGATTTCAATTCTTCGTCACTGGAATAATATATATATATATATATATATATATATATATATATATATATATATATTGTAGTTACCATTAAATCTGCCAATGAGTATACAATCGTATTTACATCGGGATTTTTTCGCTAAAACCGATTAGAAAGTCCTCAATATAAAGAGCTAAATAGACGATTAAAATCGAATGGTTTAAAATCTACTTAAGTTTCTCACAGTAGCATGAATATATATATATATATATATATATATATATATGTATAAATATATCTATATATATATATCTATATCTGTATATATATATATGTATGTATGTATATGTATATATATGTATATATATGTATATGTATATATATATGTATATACATGTATGGAAAGTCTTTATATATATATGTTTATATATATGTATATATATATATGTATATGTGTATATATATGTATATGTATATATATGTATATATATGTATAACATATTCGGACAACAGAGTAGAATAAAAACTCACGCTTGAGTTTCACATGAGCCATTATCGTCACGGGTGGATATATTAAATTCAATTGAACAACCCATATCTGTACTCACTGTAATCTTTAAGTCATGTGACTATTACGTGGCTGACGTACTAAGTCATGTAGTTCAACTCGGCGCCATATTACAAAGCAAATATTTATCATCATGGCGACATTTAACTACCAATGTCGGCATTTTATTCAGTAAATTACTCGAATCCGGAAAACTCATCCTATAATAAAATATTTTCTTCCAAGCACAATTGACAATTTCTCGAACGTTCATTACAAGCATCCACTCTTTAAAAAATAGACCACGTAATTTCCGTTTTACATTATTACTTATTTCTTTATACTCCTACTGTAACGTTATTTGGTTTAGTGGGTCCTCGGACGCACATATTTGCTTTAAATGAGTCCCTGGGAAAATTGATTGTGCCCAACTAAAGTTTCTTAATAAATTGTAGGGTTTTTATTTATTGTATTTGCATCTCTTTGACCGCATGAAAGATGGTTTGAGATCCAAACATTATTCCAGTGACGAGAAAGTTAAAGCTGTAGTGAAGTGGCTCAAAGAACAGTCCACAGAATTTTACGGGACAGGGATTCATGCTCTCATTCGAAAGTGGAACATTGCTATTGAGAAAAACGGTGACTATGTGGAGAAAGGATGCGATCCACAGAGGACCAGCTTAATTTTGATGTATCATACATGTTCCTGTGTTGGTAATTATACCCGTCTTAAACAAAATGGCATTACTTTTTTTATTCACCCTCGTATTTTGACTCATTTGCTATGGAGAGAAACGGTGACTGTTTGGAGAAGTAGGGATGTGATCCACAGAGGACCAGGTTATTTTGATGTATGATACATGTTCCTGTGTTGGTAATTATACATCCTAAACAAAATGGCATTACTTTTTGACTCACCCTATGTGGAGAAGTATGGATGTGATCCACAGAGGACCAAATTTATTTTGATGTATGATACATGTTCCTGTGTTGGTAATTATACGTCCTAAACAAAATGGCATTACTTTTTGACTTACCTATGTGGAGAAGTATGGATGTGATCCACAGAGGACCAGCTTTATTTTGATGTATGATACATGTTCCTGTGTTGGTAATTATACGTCCTAAACAAAATGGCATTACGTTTTGACACACTCTCGTAATAACTTGTGAAAATCTATATGGTTTCAAGTATTCATATCTAATAACATAATTCTGTTTATTTTCGTTTGTTGGATTTTAAGGCACGTAAAACCTTGTTGGTTTATCTTATGCCGAAAAAGGGTTGTTCTATCCATGCTTGATGGGTATTCCAACATATTTTTGAACTTAATTCTTTTACCGCTTTAAAAACAAAAAAGAAAACTCAATGGGTACTCCATATTCCACAGAGCTCCAAATTTAGAACTTTACCATCAGATTGAGTTTAACGTCATACCCATGACAATAAGATCAAAAGCACATATATGAAAAAAAAGGCTTGGGGTTGCCATAAGGGCAATAGGGTTGGGACAATCATGTAGGTGCTAGGGCTTGACGTGACCAGCCAATTGATCAGAGGGTAATAATATAATGATTTCAGAGCAATGATATTGTTTCTAGTAACTATTCTGGTTAAATCCTACTTAACGGAAATAAATTCCACCATCGTATGTCACCCTGCTGAAAGAAAAAAATATTAAAATCAAGGAATTAACCGAATTTAATGAAATTTTCAGTATTGATATATTAATGAATAAAAGATATAATGCACCAGTTAATTTATTTAAAAACTTACATTTTTTCTGGTCAATTATCTTTGAAGCACATATGTTTGTGAATCTGTGTTACGCCTCAAAGATGCGTGGTTCAAAGTCAACTGACCCGAAAAAATGTACAAGTTTTTAGATAAAATAACTTGTGCGTTATATCTTTTATTCATTAATATATCAACACTGAAAATTTCGTTAACTTTGGTTAATTCCTTGATGTTTAGTATTTATATTCTTTCGGCGGTGTGACATACGATTTATTTTTGTTAAGTAGGATTTAACCACTATTCTTATTTAATGATAATAATTTGAAAAGGATTCTAGCTTCAAGAAACTATTCTTAATAAAAAATAATCTGCACAAGAATCATATGGTATCAGCTATATTAACGTTTTAATAGCAAATGTATCTTCGCAGCCATATTAAGCAGGTAAATATATCATCATCATCATCATCATCAAGGCGTACCGACAGCTTGGATTCCCTTGACTGTCTTTCACCATCCGTCCCTATAGATCATAATTATTGGTAAGTCTCCCGGACCACACCCAGTGTCCATACAGAGCTGATGAATATATCATTATAGCCTGTCAGCCAATACTGATGCCTTCATATGTGGGGCTTCTTACAAATACATGGGTTTTTTTTATTATATGAATATATTACAATGGTATTTACTATAGGAATACATTAAAAATAGTTCTACTATAGAAATACACTGGAAAACAGTTTTACTATAGGAATGTATCGGAAAGGGTTTTTATTGTAGGAATTCATTGGAAAGCGATTTTACTATAGGAATACATTGGAAAGTTTGTTTTTTACTATAGGATTGCACTGGAAATACATTTACTCTTAGAATGCATTGCCAAGTGGTTTTACTATAGGAATGAATTAGAAGGTGGTTTTAATATAGGAATGCATTGGAAAGGGTTTTTATTGTAGGAATTCTTTGGAAAGTGGTTTTACTATAGGGATGCATTGGGAAGGGTTTTTATTGTAGGAATTCATTGGAAAGTAGTTTTACTATAGGAATGCATTGGAAAGTTTTTTTTTTACTATAGGATTGCACTGGAAATACATTTACTCTTGGGATGCATTGCCAAGTGGTTTTACTATAGGAATACATTAGAAGGTGGTTTTATTATAGGAATGCATTGGAAAGGGTTTTTATTGTAGGAATTCATTGAAAAGTGGTTTTACTATAGGAATGCATTGGAAAAACGTTTACTATAGGAATCCATTATAACGAGTTTTACTATAGCAATGCATTGGCAATCGATTTTATGAGAGGAATGCATTGGAAATACTTTCATTATAGAGATGCATTGACACTTAGTTCTACGATTGAAAAACTGCTAATGTGCATACACACACACACACACACACACACACACACACACACACCACACATTATATATATATATATATATATATATATATATATATATATATATATATATATAAAGGGAATGACTTACCGGAAAAAATATTGGGTTAATCACAAAATTTGGTTGATATAAGTATTAATTGGATAAGTCAGTATTAATAAGAAATATAAAATGCTCAATACATTAGTAAAGCGGATTTAGTATTACAGTGTGGATACAAAATAACCTACTCGAGCTTCACCATAAGGATCTTCGGGGTTAAATTCACTGAATTAATCAAGATATTGGTTAATTACAGTTAACTGTGGAAGTCAATATTGAAATTAAGACCGTTGAAAGCAGTATATCTATCTCTCTCTCTCTCTCTCTCTCTCTCTATATATATATATATATATATATATATATATATATATATATATATATATAGAGAGAGAGAGAGAGAGAGAGAGGGAGTAAGAGAGAGTGAGAGATGGTGAGATAGAATTTAGTCAATGTTGTAATTATGACAGTTGAAAATTGTATATATATATATATATATATATATTATTATATATATATATATATATATATATGAGAAGTAAACAAACAATGTGTTTGATATGGCATTAGCCGACAATGCATATATATATATATATATATACAGAGAGAGAGAGAGAGAGAGAGAGAGAGAGAGAGAGAGAGATAGAGAGAGAGAGTATGTATGTATGTATGTATGTATGTGTGTGTGTGTGTGTGTGTGAGTTTTGTGTGTATGGTACAGTAGAATTTATCACAAAGAAAAGAAAAGAAATTGAAGAATTGCTTTGTCTTCGTAAGAAATGTTTTTCTCCGTTTTTAAATTTTACGTTAAGTGTCAACAATTTACTCCGAATGCCGCCATCTTTTTAAAAGATTTTTTTTAATGGAATACGTTTCATTTCCTTTTGGTAAATTTTATATTTTTCGATTCTTAAACACCATTATCATTTAATAATATTTCAGAAGATTCTACAATGGAATATCAAAAAAGAAAAAAATAATTAAAACATTAAAATCAATAGCAATTTAAATAAATAAAAAATAAATTTATTAAACTGATTTTTTTTTTCCAGATTCAAATTTCTATAGTCTGTGCGACAATAGACGAACCATCTGTCTGTCTGTCTGTCTGTTTGTCGTATGAAACAGAAAGAAAGGAAAGTAGGTATTTGAACATATAGAAATGAATGTGACGTTTATTTTTGCAGCTGTCTCAAAAAAAATTGACGGGGAACAAGAGACGAGGACTATAAAAATGCAGATATCAGATACGTGGTCACATAAAAATTCCACTCACTTTATGTTTGATGTTACATGATGTTTTGATGTCACTCTATAATGTTATATACTGGTCTTTTCACGATACCAAATCTATATAACGTTATATACCTTTCTTACTTCTTACTCTGGTCGTCTATTCTTCCGGCCGGCTTTGCTTCTGATCGTCTATCATCTATCTTGGTTTGGTATATCTTCTAAGGTCTCGTCTGGTCTTCTATTGAGGATTCCGGGTCTGGTTTCTGTTGGGATTTCTTCTTATCAGAAGCCTTGTGTCATTGTTAGTTTTTAGTAATAAACACAAGACTTCGATTTATGTTGATGTTACTTTATTCCAAATCCCCACCCAGACAATCAGCGCAGATGAGTCTTACATGTTGCTAGCTCGGCTTCTAAGTTCTAACTGACTCTTACTTAGTATCCTTAAACCGGAAGAGGGCCTTCTATCGGGGTTTCGGTTCTCACGATCCATTCCCGCGAGGCAAGATCAGAGTGAGGTCATGCATTGTCACTCACTCTCAAGGCCATCAGCTGTACTGATCGCCATAATGATTTCTACATTACCTTAAAAATGTATTAGGGATCCAATTATTATGTAAAAATAATATATCAAAGGGATTTTTGCCACACTCCAAATTACATAGTCTGTGTAATAATAAACGATTCGTCTGTCTATCTGTCTGTCGCATGGAACAGAAAGAAACGAAAGTAGGTATTCGAAAATATAGAAATGAATGTGCCGTTTCTTGTTGTAGCCGTTTCAAAAAAGTTGACGGGGAAGATGAAACGAGGACTATATGAATTAGAAATTTAAAATATAAATTAAATAAAGATGTCAGATACGTGGTCACATAAAAAAT
>CM042167.1:74827172-74877172 GCA_023376005.1 Doryteuthis pealeii
ATCAATTTATTTACTTCTCATATGAGTATATATATATATATATATATATATATATATATATATGACAGGTAAACAAACAGACGATGTGTTTTGATATGGCTATTTTCAGCCGACGATATTTGGGAGAATATGTGCTTAATTGAAGTCGAACCTAATTTTTGAAAGTTAATTCATTAATAATTAATTAGGCGGGATTTTACTTATTTAAATGTAAGGCTAAACAAATCGAGAAAAATCAATCTCTGTATGTACATTTCGGCCTATTAGGCCTCATCATCAGAGCACGGGCGGTCTTCGTATCTATAGCTCTGCTGATGAGGCCTAATAGGCCGAAATGTACATACAGAGATTGATTTTTCTCGATTTGTTTAGCCTTACATTTAAATAGTTAAATCCCGCCTAATTAATTATTAATGAATTAACTTTCAAAAATTAGGTTCGACTTCAATTAAGCACATATTCTCCCAAATATATATATATGTATATATATGCGTGTACGTATATATTGAAACATTTTGTATTTCTAAACATTGCAGGGAACATCTGCTTGTCATGTTATATCACAAATACATTAATTTATTATCATCGAAATACATTAGGAAAATGTTTTCTTAGAAAAGTGACGTAAATACTTTTACCGGTTAAATCCTACTTAACGGATATAAATTCCACCATCGTATGTCACCCCACCGAAAGAAAAAATACTAAAAATCAAGGAAATAACAGAATTTAATGAAATTTTTAGTGTTAATATATTAATGAATGAACAATATAATGCACTAATTATTTTATTTGAAAACCCTTACATTTTTTCAGCTCAGTTAACTTTGAACCACGTATCTTTGAGGCGTAACACAGATTCTCAAAGATATGTGGTTCAAAGTTAACTGAGCTGAAAAATGTAAGAGTTTTCAAATAAAATAATTGCATTATATTGTTTATTCATTAATATATGAATACTAAAAAAAATTATTAAATTCGGTTAATTCCTTGATTTTGATATTTTTTTTCTTTCGGCAGGATGACATACATGGAATTTATGTTCGTTAAGTAGGATTTAACCCCTTGACTTTTCTGCGATGGTAAAAGGTCCTCGCGATTGAATTGTGAGAGAAAATGTTTATAAGTGTAAGTGGTAGATTACATACAGCACGCCTTATATATCCAAAATAATCCAATAAATATAGTTGTAGATTCGTACTTTTGCAGTAATTAAAAGCCAGGGTAATACTCTTTTGGTACGGCCAACTGCCACTCGGTCGTGTTCGGCCTATGACATCAGCTTTGACAATAAAATTCGTAACTAAAGAAAAAAATGTTTGTAGAACTCTAAATTTACATGATTTAAAGTTGTTTTATTTAAAACTTTCAATTTTCTAAGCTAAAAAATATTACGTTTTAAAAGTAGAATAATGTTTTGGTCCTGGCTGTACTTTTGTTTTCATCAAGATTTGTGGGCGTGTCTGAATATAGAATCGTTTTATTTATAAATAAAAATGTACATAAAATAAAAATCGTAACTCAAGAAAAAATGTTTGTAGAAACCTAAACTTACATGATTCAAAGTAGTTGGATTTATTTAAAACTTTCAATTTTCTAAGCTAAAAATATTACCTTTTAAAAGTAAAATAATGTTTTGGTCCTGGTCGTACTCTTATAAGCAAGGAGAATTTTGTTTTCATCAAGATTTGAAAGCGTGTCTTAAGCTGATGTCATAGTCCGTACTCGACCGAGTGGCAGTTGATCGTACCAAAAACATTTTGCCGTTAAAAGTCATATCTTGTAAGTATTAATATTCTGTATCAATCTGAACACTGCTAGAAAAGCAAGAACGAACTCATAAGTGATATTCCCCAGTGGACACCTACACATGGACACACCAGTGCAGGCCAACTAGCAAAGACCTACATCAATCAGATCTTTTCAGATTCTGGATGCTGTGCAGAGGACCTGCTAGGGGCAATAACTGATAGGGATGGTTAGTGAGCATTAATATTCTATATCAATCTGGGCACTGCTGGAGAAGCAAGGGCAAACTCATAAGTGACGTTCTCCATTGGACAACTACACATGAACACACCAGTGAAGATCAACTAACAAAAATTTACATATATCAGCTCTGTGTCGATTCTGGCTGCTGTACTGAGGCCCTGCCATGGGTAATAAACAATAGGGATGTTTAGAATTAGTTCTAAATGTGCACTTGATGATGAATTTCAAAGCAAATTACAATTTTTGGAGATGAAATGATAATTGCTGCTTATCTTTTTCTCCAACGCGACATAAACATACATATTGAACAAATTCCGACAAAGATTTATAACAAACAGACTTCCTTATGCAAACAAGGTCCAACAGAAAGAATACAAAACAGAATCGATGATAGTCCTATGGAAAAGACTTTGTGGGTAGTCTGAGGCTATAAAAGGAAGAATAATGATAAAGGTTGGCATTTACTGTGTAGAAAGCTCCACGTAACGGGTACGGGGAAAACGGATACCACGTAAGCGTGGCCTCTATGAAACATAGAGTATATTCAAAACATGCTTTAAATATACGCTCCTGGAACTGGTGATTGTCGTCAGTGATGTAATCCTCAGGGTTCATTGGGAAGTTTCGAGTCTTCCAACATCAGACTTCCATCGCCCTGCTGATCCTATCAGAGGTGATCAAACTCTGGTACAACCACCAACAATAGCCGCTAAAAGACTTTTGACAAATAAATTTTCTTGGACGGTTGTAGAAAAAAATGTGTATTGTATTCGAAGATGCCAGTAGCCGATGTGCTAAACATCTATGAAGGTATAGAGTATAGCATTGCCTATGAACAGGTACACGTATAAACCTATAGTCCTAATGGAGGGACACATAACATGTGTATAGCTTTGACGGTTGGAGAGTCCAGGAGAACGAGTTTGACTTTCACGGCACTGCCTTTAAATATTCAGGTCACAACGCCATCTCATGGCAAACGGTAGCAACATTTTAACTCATTTTTTAAAATCTATTTAACTCATGGGAAGGACCATAACCGGCACTGCCACTCCGGGTCAGAGTGGACCTGTTAGCAATGTCAATGTAGGGAGACTTCACATTCCCCAGAGCTCCAGAATTAGAACCTAACTGACTAGATGCAGTTTAACCTCATAGCCTGGACACTAAAACCTTCTTCTCGCATATATATGATAAAAAGGATTGGGGTTTGCCATAAGAGCAATAAGGTCGGTACAATGATATAGGTGCTAGGGCTTGATTGGATTGGCCTCACTTACTGGTCGTCTAGCTAAGTAGTTAAGTAGTTAAGTATCTCGGGTCTCCAGCCATGGGCAACTGGTGAACCCAATGAATGGGTGAGTTTATTACCCCTATGCAGAGGTACAGTCGGTATATTCGACAGGGCTTCCACTTAGCGGATAAAATATCCATCGTATAGACTGTGGATATTCATATAATAATACTTGTTTTCCTTAAGGATACGACAGTATTCATCTGAAATCACCCTCCGGTTAAAAATGAGACCGTCCAAATCGTCCAAGATGAAATGCAAAAATGTAAATATTGATTATCTGCTGTTGCTTATCCGCCGAATTCATATTTCTTATGAGTTTCGTCTCATCAGCTAAATAATAGACCATTCCGTTTTTATTGAAAAAGAAAGAAAGGGAAGAAAAAAGACATGATACACTGAATAAATGTAATTAGAAAGAAAGAAAGAAAGTAGGGAAATATATAGGGAAAAAGTTAAAGCTAATCTGTTTCAATCGAACATAATGAAAAGATGACAAGAAGGAAAGAAGAAGAAGAAGAAGAAGAAGAAGAAGAAGAAGAAGAAGAAGAAAAGAGAGTGAGAGAGAGAGAGAGAAAGAAAGAAAGAAAGAGAGAGAGACAGACATACAGACAGAGAGAGACAGGGAGAGAGAGAGAGAGAGAGAGAGAGAGAGAGAGAGAGAGAGAGAGAGACAGACAGACAGACAGACAGAGAGAGAGACAGACAGACAGACAGAGAGTAAAATCAAGATTATCATACATACATCATATTTACATATTGAACTATTTTGAAATAGCTCCCAAGTAAACATATCAAACGTTGTAATAATTCAATTATCATACTGTGGTATATTCACTGGTCCTGCTAGTCTTAATTATTAACCAACATGGCGCCAAGTAGTTTCCTTTGTTATTTTCTTTTTTCATAAACAAAATCACCACTACACAATATTCCAGTTTCCACCACGACTAAACATTTATTCAGCGTTATTAGTTTTTTTTTTTTAGATAGACTTCGTATATTCTCGCAGGAACGAATGATTGAAAAAAAAAAATCATTCAATCAGTCCTACAATTCATAGGGAAAATGTAGATACTTATAATTTACTCTCAAGTTAATAGTTTTAATTGTTTGTTGTATTTTGTTGTTGTGTGTCTTTTTTTTATTATTGTTGTAGTTGTTTGCGAAGAGTTAGTGATCAATTTTGTGTAGAATATTTCTCGTAGCATTCGCTTCATTTCAGCACATGCAATTAACCCAATTTATTGAAAGCCAACTTTCATCATTACCCAGTTCTTCTTTGCTTATCGGCGAATACAACAGAAAAGGAAATCGTTTTTAGGCCACAAAACTATTTCACATCAAAATCGATAATAGATGTGATTAATCACTTCATTAATGAGGCATTTTAGAAGAGAAAAAAAAGATATTATATAAAAAGAAATAATGTATTTATTGCACAACAGTTTTTCAGGCTGATGGCCAGAGCTATTAGTTTGTTGGTTATTCTATCTCATGGCACATCAAAACCTAACGGGCTATTTAATGCCAAATCGTGTTCTTTATTGTATACAAGAAGCGGCTACCCGGCGTCGTTTGGATAGAGGTTTTTTTTTAAAGTTAGTCTTGCAGATCCATTATTACTTATCACAAGTTAGATCCTCACTGGATGCTCCATAAAATCCCCACGTAAATATATAACAATATAGTAGGAAATGTTAATTCGATAATTTACAATTAATATATATAATATATATATATATATATATATATATATATATATATATATATATAAATGAAGCGATTAATTCAATCAATCAACATCATATTTCAATTACCCCCTGTTACTATACAACTTTTAATTTTCAAATATCTTCCCAAATATAAATAAAATCTTCATTATTTTTTTCAAAAAACAAGACCCGGTGATAGTGAATGTATATATATATATTTACTTTATCGTTAATTGTTTAATTTTTATTAGTATAACGGACTATTTAATGCTAACTCTTGTTCTTTATTGTATACATAATTTTAAGTGTATTAATAAATTGCTAGCAGGACCTGTTGATATAGCACAGTATGATAATTTAATTATTACAACGTTTGATATGTTTACTTAAGGGCTATTGCTAAATAGTTCAATATGTAAAAAGTATGATAATATTGATTTTACTCTCACACTGTTTTTTTCTTTCCTTCTTTTCATTATGTTTGATTAAAAGAGATTAACGTTATCGCTTCCGCGCGCCCATCGCTTCTCTCTATCTTTCCCCTACTCTCTTTCTTTCTTTTTTCTTATTATATTTTTCTGTGGGCATGTCCTTTATTTAGTTGAGGCGACGATGCTCCTAAGAAACAAGCATTCTGCGGATAAGCAACACCAGGTAATCAGGAGTTTTTCTTAATTTCTCACTCAACTGGACCTGAGTTTGAACATCTTTTTAAAGTCAACAATGATCATCCTCGTCGCCTGTTCTGTTATGTTTTTACATACAAATAAAATACGGAAGACTGAAATGATAATGCACGAGCAGGTTGTTGGAAAATTAACAAGGTTTTATTTATAACACAGTAGAGAATGTTTCTACCCTAGAAGTGACTTAACCAGCTCACACGTAAGCTGCGTCCACTCAGCCCGAAATCCAATCCAAAAAGTGACAAGGCGGAAACCCTACTTCCGGGTTCCCAACAGTCTCCTACTGATCAAGGGGAGCAACTCTATTTTCGATAGGTCTTCCAGACACTAATTTTCAATTAGAGTTGCCTACCTGAAATATTGTTTCATAATTTATGTGGTAGCATAAATTATTGACAAACCTTGCAGAATAAGGGGCCATTGGCTTTCAAATCAGAGAGTGGAAAAATACCAGTAACGGTTATAGCACTCTGATCCCTAGAGAACACGTCACAAGAAACACGTAACTAGATTTAGATTTCAGTTTTCAACCGACATGGGAGCAGAGCAGATGGATTCTGCTGGGCTTGATTCTTTCGCCCGGCGAATAAGAACATGGGCAGAAATAAATCTTGATCAAGGAAATAAAAGTCTAGATTAATTTGCGTGACTAAAAACTAGCCCTTAGAAGAAGCAGTTAGAAGACCAGACAAGATGACGACCATAGCAAGAACATAGCCGAAGCAGTAAAGCGGAAATGAAGAACAAGTAAGACTCAATTCTGTCTCTGTCTCTGTCTCTCTCTGTCTCTCTGTCACCGGAGTCCTCTATCGATTATATATATATATATATATATATATATATATATATATATATATATATGTTTTTTTATATGAAAAAAGGTGACTTACTGGTGAAATTGGTCACAATTGTTAGTTGATGCAAGTTTCACAATGATAAGGCAGCAACATAACAAATATAAAGTGCTCAATAAGTTAGTAGAGCAAATTTATTAATATAATGGTGCACAATAATAAACTACCCGAGTTTCACCATAAGGATTTTCAGGGTTAAATCCACTGAGTTATTCAACTAATTGATTAATTACAGCCGATTGCACGTCTGTATTTTTGGGCAAAAAATACACACGTGCAATCGGCTGTAATTAATCAATATCTTGATTAATTCAATGGAGTAACCCTGAAGACCCTTATGGTGAAACTCGAGTAGGTTATTACTGTGTACCATTATTATGATATATATATATATATATATATATATATATATATATATAAACACATTTGGCCATTTACAACATTTCTGTCATTTTCAAAGGAACCGTTTCGTTTACCTGATGAATGCTTTCAGCAGGAAACCATTGGTTTGTAATATCGTTCCGAAATAAATAAATAAAAGCTAAAACTTTTATTTGTTACTTCATTGAACTATATATATATATATTATATAATATATATATATATATATATATATATATATATATATAATAAAGGGAAATGGAAATAAATTCGATTATATTCGATGATGGGGTATATAACAATATGATTTTAAAAAAATATCCGTAATATTACTTTCTCACCCTGCCTTGTGCTTATGGTATGAATCATGATTCGGTTGCAACGTAGCTCTTTTTATTATTATGAATTATAATTGAGTTCTTGTTTACAATAAAAATGAAAAATATCAAACGGAATGAAAAGCCCTGAAATAATTTACTGAAATAAAATCAAGAAAACATGTTTTAAATATACAAACTTAATAAAAACCTTATTGATGCAAACAATCAGGAAAAAATATTCCTCAAATAAATAAATTTTTTCAAAAAAAAAAAAAATGACAACAGCAAAACAAACCACCTCTGATCAAAGTCAAAATAGCAACGAAGGGAGATAATTATGGTAAAGCCTTGAAGCAATTGCGAATCAAAGAGGAAAGAGACGTTTAAAGTATTCAAAGCCGAGAAACATTGATCAGATAAACGAGAGAGAGAGGATGTGATCTTTAGATGTGATATTTACGATTTTGAAAAAAAAAAGTATAAACAGGTTTCAAGGTTTCTGTAAAAAAAAAAGAAACGGAAAGAATTTTAAGAAACCTTGAAGACAGCGTAAAATGCTAAGACAATTTTAGCTGAAGAATTTTTTTTCTAACTTTATAAATAAAACAAGGATTCTCTTTTAATTTATTTGATGAAAATATTTGAACATTTGATTCTGTAATTATATACTTACATATGAAATACACACCACACACACAACACACACACACCACACACGCGCGCGCGCACACAGACACAGAGACACACTGACACACATACACACGCACACGCACACGCACACATACACACACACATACACACACACACACACACAACACACACACACACACATATATATATATATATATATATATATATTTGTGAATAAAAAGGCTTTAAATACCAGTGGGGTCGTGATTATGGACTATTTCCACTCGTGGTATCTGAGGTCGACCGAGTTTCGTCACACCAGGTTTTTATTTTTATATATATATATATATATATATATATATATATATATATATAATGTTGTTTTGGTTCCAACGGGAGAAAATTCAATATTTTATAAAGAAAAGGAAGGTCCGCAAAATGTATTTTGTTCTCAGAAAATTTTTAAAAATTCTTTTTTTTTTTTTTCTGAGAACAAAATACATTTTGCGGACCTTCCTTTTCTTTATAATATATATATATATATATATATATATATATATATATATATATATATACATTTTCCGTTTTTTCACATGCAATGATCACGTCATCAGCTTTCATATATAAACGCTCATATAAAAAATAACGGTAAATAACATTATATTCACACATTCACCATACACTCAACATTTTCAGTTTTCTTCCTTATAAAAATTTATTTTGCATTGTCCTGATGATGGTTTATCATGAACCGAAATACTTAAATATAGACATATAAACAATTTTCCTTTCATCTTAATATCTTGTGCCTGTTATATTTTTGAAAACATTTTCTTCATATATAAATATATATATATCAATATATACATATCAATATATATATATATATATATATATATATATATATATATATATATATATGGTATTGAGATTTTTTGATACAACTACTATTATGAAAAAATAACGTTCCATTCATTATATATCTCTGTCTTCGTAAATACAGCTTTAAACTTGGTACTTTTTGACACACCTTGTTTTTATGAAAAAAAAGAATGAAACGTCATTTTTTTAGAATACAAGATGTGTCAAAAAGTACAAAAACCTTGATACTTTTTTTACACACCTTGTATATATATACAGTATGCTAATTTTATGTTTCCTTGTGACAAAAAATCTATGGGGAAACAAGCAGAGAATGATTTTATGATAGAATTATTAGTTAACGTTAAAACGGTTTGTATAGTAAACAATCATCAGAGCATCGTTAATATTTGATATTATAACTTAGGGATAATATTCAATATAAACATTGAAAAAAAAAGAGACAGAACCTATTATTCTAGAGCCGTTAGTTAGCTTTCTATTTAATACATTTCACCGTTTAACGGCCAAATTTATTAAATAACCCAGGAAGATTGCATTTACTATACAATACATGAGAAAGGACTTTATTATAAAAAATACATTGGAAATGATTTTACAATAAAAATGCATTGGAAATAACTTCAACCTAAAATGCATTGGAAATGATTTTACTATAAAACACATTGGAAGTGTTTTAACTATAAAAATACATTGTTTTAACTATAAAAATACATTGATTTTACAATAAGGATACAATGGAAATGATTTTGCTATGAAACACACTGAAAATAATTTTACTATAAAAATGAATTGGAAATAACCTTACTATAAATTGCATTGGAAATGATTTAACCATGAAAATGCATTGGCAATTATTTTACTATACAGTTACATAGGGAATGCGTAATATACAGATTCATATAAATAATATAATATATTATAAATAATATATAAGAAAACACTGGAAATTATTTTACTCTAAAAATACATTGGAAATAACTTTACTATAAAATGCATTGTAAATGATTTTATTCTAAAAATACATTGGAAATAAATTTACTATAAAATGCATTGGAAATTATTTTACTCTAAGAACACATTGGAAATGACTTTACTATGAAATGCATTGGAAATGATTTTACTCTAAAAATACATTAGAAATAACTTTACTATAAAATGCATTGGAAAAAATTTTACAATGAAAATGCATTTAAAAGAAATGACTATAAAAAATCTATTGAAGAAGATTTTACAAAAAAATACATTGAAAATGATTTTTACAAAAATACATTGTAAATGATGTTACTATGAAAAAAGCAATGTAGACAATTTTACAATAAAAATGTATTTAGTATAAAACGCACTGGAAATAATTTTACAATAAAAATACATTGCAAACGAATTTTATTCTAAAGATAAATATGATCTGACTATAAAATTGTAAACGATATTACTATAAAAGTAAATTGGAAATGATTTTACAATAGATATGCATTGGTAAAGATTTTACTATAAAAATGCACTGGAGCGAACTTTACGGTAAAAAGCATCGAAAATAATTTAACATATAAATATATTGGAAATTGTTTTACAATAAAAATGAACTGGAAAACGGTTTTACTCTAAAAATGCATTGGAAAATGATTTTATGCATTAGAAATTTTAGTGTAAAATCCAATGGAAAGCATTTGTCGGTCTATAGAAGAGAGAGAAGCAAACTATTTCCAATTAAATATACTAGCAAATATATGCACCCTCCGGGTGCAAGTATTTAAGTTTTAATGAAAAATATTGTATTAAATTAGAAAGGCTAATGAAACTAAATAAGAATACAGATAAAAAGATTTGAAACAGAGGGAGTATAATCAAAGATTTGAAACAGAGGGAGTATAATAAAAAATGGAACAACTGAAACTTACTCTTCCATCACTCTCGTCTTTCATTGTTATTTTTCTAATTTAAGTATTTAGTTAAAAGAGGAAGTAAAGAATAAAATGACAGTTATTTTTTCTTGTTAATGGATTTCATTTAAGATTCATTGAAGAGATTTTTGCTTATATTCATTAAAATAAAACCAAACAGTTAGAAATCAATAATACTAAGCACATATTTATTAAATTCGATTTTTTAATATTAATATGCAAATTAGCCTTTCCGTTCACTCTGTAAACCGCTATTTTGTTGTATATATAAATATAATTGCATGTTGTCAGTATGTAGACATAGTTAACAGTATTAATAATGTAAGACAATTTTATTAATAATGGAGGTTTAGATAAAAATAAAATCATGGAGAATGTGATGTCAATAACTAAAAGAATTGTGACTTGAGTAGGAATATAGTTTCGGTTACAGACAGAAAAACACACAATCTCCATTATAATAATAATAAAATAATATATATATATCTTATTATAATGGAGATTGTGTGTTTTTCTGTCTGTAACCGAAACTATATTACTACTCAAGTCACACTTCCCTTAATTATTTACGTCAAATTCTCCATGATTTCATTCTTCTAAACCTTCAGTTATAAATAAAAATTGTTTTACATTATTAATACTGTTGACCATATCTACGTACTAATAACATGCAATTGTATTTATATATACAACAAAATAGCGGTTTATAGTTTGAACGAGAAGGCTAATTTGCATATTGATATTTAAAATGTTATCTTAATAAATATGTGTTTGGTATTATTGATTTCTAATTGTTTGGCTTTATCTTAAGAAATATAAACAAAAATCTCGTGGATAAATCTTAAAATAAATTTATTTACAAAAAGAAATAACTGTAATATTATCCTTTACTTCCTATTTTAACTAAATAGTTAAATTAGGAAAATTTACCAATGAAAGAGGGGAGTAATGGAAAATGATGGAATAGTTAGTTTCAAAGTTGTTCTATTTTTCGATTATATCCCCTCTGTTGCAGATCTTTTTATCTGCATTCTTAGTCAGTTTCATTAGCCTTTCTAATTTAATATGATATTTTATTATATCAAAACTTAAATACTTGCACCCGGAGGGTGCATATATTTGCTAGTATATATATATATTATATATATATATATATATATATATATATATAGCAGTTCGTTCAATAAATAAAATCATACATGAAAAAAAGAGATATCATGATATATCTATTATTATACTAAAGCTGAGTTTATCAACCTTCTCCAGCTAAAGGATTTTTTTCTATTTATGTTATGGACACAATATTTATACTTAGATATTCCTTGGTGTTAGCACTACAAAGTGTTTGAAAAAAAATTCAGTTTAATTGGTTTTAATTAGGCGTAATTAGCAATTAAGTCAACGACCGACCAATCCCTGTCAAAAAGACTACCTATCTCTCTTACCATCTCCCTTTGTCAGTTAAGTTAACTCTCCTCCCACTCTCTATTTGTCAGTTAGGAAGAGTGAATATAGCGTACAGCCTGTAACAGCCTGTAATAACTGAAAAATCAGCAGTGAGACCCCTTACCTGTACCTCCGTAGATTCACCCCCCTTTCATTTCTCCAGGCTAAATAATTTGCTAGTATATATATATATATATATATATATAATTATATATATATATATATATATATATATATACTAGCAAATTATTTAGTAGTTCGTTCAATAACTAAAATCATACATGAAAAAAAGAGAATTCATGAAAATAAGCTAATGGCAACGAGCATGTAAAGAAAATACTCGAGGGGCATGAACTATTTCCTAATAAAATGCACTTTCTAAAAGCAAATAACACATATGGTGGTAATATTCAGTGGGGCAAGTCACGAGCTTTGGCAATTTATGTAATCAATACATTCAAATGGATATCGATTTTCCGTGTTTACATTTCCTACGTTAGAACATCAAGAAAATTTCATACGCTTCCTTTAGTTAATAATTGGATTACGCTTACATCTAACGAACTTTCATAGCATTAATTCTATATTTATTCCTTTAACTATCGCTTTTTTTTACTTCTTTATTTTCTAGCATCTAATGTTAAATAAGATTGGAGATATATGTGTAGACGCATGTATTTAATATATTCCTGAATGAAAAAATAAAAAAATAAAAAATAATATATATATATATATGTGTGTGTGTGTGTGTGTGTGTGTGTGTGTGCGTGCGTGTGTGTGTGTGTGTGTGGAGAAAATTTAGAAACACGGCGGGATGTTATGATGGATGGAAATTTGTAATCGATGGTCGAACATTTCGGTTTACAATGGAAACCTTCTTCAGGACTGAGAAAATGAGAAGAAGAAAAAAGAAGAAAAAATAAACAAACAAAAGATTTATGTGATAAAAGATGATGGATGTTTTTTGTGCGTTGAATTAGAAAAAATATGTGGAAAAAAGGTTCGTTACCGTTAGTTGAGTGGCGTTCATAGTTGAATGTTGATGGCGTGACTACTGCATGCGAAAGCGAAAATTAATGATAGGAACACGTGAAATCGAAAAGACAAACGTGACTGGCTCACGAGTAGATGTTGAAAATGGAGTAACAACAAGGCTTTCGCTCTGTCAGAAGATGAGGCTGCATTTTTGCAGTTGAAATAAATCGGTACATGAAGGAAATTTAAAAGTGTTTCTTTCATGTCTGTCTATCTACAAAATGATACTAGGCAGGCCGAGGTCTCACTACTCAACATGTAACATGACAGTTGAACCCCACATGGAGTAATCCAAATCATCATATGTATATATATATATATATATATATATATATATATATATATATATATATATTGTGTATTTTGGCAGCAAATTATTCTCAAGGGATGTGTTATTAAACAACACGGAGTATTCTTTTTTCATTTTTTGTATGGATATTTTTTCCAGTCTTCTGGCTATCCTTTTTGAATCTTGATCGAGTTGATTCATGATATTTTGCATACTAATTTCCCGAGCGCTTTCGACTGTTTCGCCAGTCGTCTTCATGGGGTTACGTAATTTGGTTTTTAGTTAATTTTTAGTTCTGTTATCTATGCTTTTATCAAATTCAGAGAGTCTATTATTTTTAAGAGTGGGGTTAGGTAAGTGTTAGTTATTGAAGATATTTAATATGTTGTCTCCGATTTTAAATGCTATTTTATTAATGTTAGGTTTTTTATTTTCAATAACTAACACTTACCTAACCCCCCTCTTAAGAATAATAGACACTCTGAATTTGATAAAAGCATAGATAACAGAACTAAAAATTAACTAAAAACCAAATTACGTAACCCCATGAAGACGACTGGCGAAACAGTCGAAAGCGCTCGGAAAATTAGTATGCAAAATATCATGAATCAACTCGATCCAGATTCAAAAAGATTAGCCAGAAGACTGGAAAAAATATCCATACAAAAAATGAAAAAAGAATACACCATGTTGTTCAATAACACACACACACACACACACACACACACATATATATATATATATAATATATATATATATATATATATATATATATATAATATATATTGATAATATAGAAAGTTATATCAGTAAGTAAATAGTGCTCAATATCGTTGATATAGCACGTATATCTAAGTTAGAGTAGCGTGCACAAAAAGGCAACGGTGCTTGATTACTGGCCTATGCGATTTTCAAGCCTAATTTTGGTTTAAAGATTTGGATACGCGACAAATATATATATATATAATATATAATATATATATATATATATATATATATATATATATGTTAGGGTAGCGTGAACATGAAGTCAACGCCGCTTAGTTTCTCGCCAATTCGTCTCTCAAACCAAGTTTTGGTTTTAGAAACGCATAGGCGAGAAACTATCAGTAACTAAGAGCCATTGATTTAATGGCTACGCTACCGTATCTCTCTCACACACACACACACGCACGCACGCACGTACACACACACACACACACACATATATACACACACACACACACACACACACATATATATATATATATATATATATATATATATATATATATATATATACTAGACAAAACGTGACCAGTTGGGTCATCCATTGAGCTCTGTAGATAATTGAGATTAGGGAAAAGTGAGTTTGAAAAGCGAATTAATTTTAAAAAAAATAAACATGGCCGGTCAAAACATTAAAATCATTTTGTAAGATTTCTAAGAAAGGGACTGTTTTACCTAATTTAAGCTACGGGTTGTTGCTTATTGAATTTAACATACAAATATATTTCAAATTCTCCCATCTCTCTCTACGTTCCCAGAGAAACTAACATATATAACGAGAAGGTAATCAAGATATACATAGAGAGCAAGAAAGTGATAGGCAGAATGTAAAGTAAGGGATTGCACATTACGACTAATTAGAACCAATTAAAAGGGAAGTTTCTTAAACTTAACTCAATCCTAAAAGTAATAATGTAGTATTATTTTCCTGCCATTAAACTAAACAGTAAAAAAGATAGTAATATATATATATATATATATATATATATATATATATATATATATATATATGGGAGTAAATATGGAAAATAAATCCGACAATATAAAGAAAATTTTGAAAAAAACAAGTGTTCCGAAAATGGGATGAATTTAATTATCGATGTTTAAACATTTCGGTTACATTGAACTTTCATCAGGATGTATCTTGGTGTGAAGAAAATGATGGATGTTTTTATATGTGACAGGAGATGAAAATCTTTTTAGTTATGTAACTGTATTTGATCAGCGTTTTATTTTTGAAAGGCAAGTCGCGATCCACACATGCGAAGATGTCATGACGCGTGACGCGTGACGCAACTCGAAGAAATGCAAAAGACGAGAAAAAGTATTAATGGACTGATTATTTTTAAGAGAACAACGGGAACAAAGTGGGAATGATAACTAAATAATTAAATGAAGCCTAGTTTTTAGTAATTATTTAACACTATTTTATCTAGAAACGGAGATATATTAAAGAATCATTGTTGATTATTAAGGGAACAAAGTGGGAATGATAACTAAATAAATAATTAAATGAAGCCTTCGAGTTGTGTCACGCGTCACGCGTCATGACATCTTTGCATGTGTGGATCGCGACTTGCCTTTCAAAAATAAAACGCAGATCAAATACAGTTACATAACTAAAAAGATTTTCATCTCCTGTCACATATAAAAACATCCATCATTTTCTTCACCCCAAGATACATCCTGATGAAGGTTCAATGTAACCGAAATGTTTAAACATCGATAATTAAATTCATCCCATTTTCGGAACACTTGTTTTTTTTTCAAAATTTTCTTTACATATATATATATATATATATATATATATATAAAGAGGATTACTAACCGGGAAAAAGAATATCAAGTTAATCGCCAACGTTAAACAGATATTGTCAGCTATTATAAAAAGAAGCCTATTCTACACACGTCTTTTTTTAAAATTTATATTCAGCTGTTTTCACGTCAGCAGTCACGTTTGACAATTGACAGCAGTCATGTTTAATATTTTGCTTTTGAATGACACAATCAACTATATGCGTCCATCTTCACCGCGAAACTGTTTTTAACGGCTATACTTGTATTATTCCCTTCTGCAATTGTCTTTAATTAATCAATTTCTCAATTAATTCATTACAAATAACTCTGAGAATCCTTTTTGATAAAACTTTAGTAGGTTATATATCTATACATTTCTAATATATATATATATATATATATATATATATATATTATATATATATATATCATATCATATCATATCATATCATATTGCCATTTCAGTCTCGGAAGACTATAATATAGTTTATGTGCCCCAGAAGTTACAGCGCCTCCTGTAACTGTGAAGTCCTCTGTTTGAAAAACATTCTCGACCACAGATGTCGCATGTAAATATTGCCCCTGAAAATGTTGATGAGCCGGTGCTATTTGCAGTTGCTTTCTTCTGGACCTCTTAGCTTTCTACTATCTCTCTCTCTCTCTCTCTCTCTCTCTCTCTCTCTCTCTCTATACACACACACACACACACATATATATATATATATGGTTTTTATCATTATATATATATATATATATATATATATATATATATATATCGAAAATTGAATGTGTTAGAAAATAGGCTTTGAACTCATTTATGAGTAAAGTATATAACTGAGAACTTGCCACAAAATACCGAAATGATATACTAGACATATAGAATATAAGTTCTTGCATATTAATGATTTTTCATATCAGCTTAAAAGTCTGTAATTAATTAAAATAATGCTAATTCAAGAACTAGCAGAAATGCTGCAATAAACTTGCCAATAAATGAGACTTAAGTCCTTTTCAGCTAAATTAATTTCGAATTTCTGACGTAATATTACCGGATAGCAATTTTCCAAACGTCTCTTGGTAAATGAGACTAAAATTAATCAATGAATTTCGTCACGAATTAAACGGCGCGTTTTCTATATGTGCAAAGAATAATCGGTGCTCTTCCAATATGTGATCTACCGAAAGTTTTAGTTCTACTATTGATCTACTATTCATGGCTTGTGATCTACTAGGAAAAGAGAAAACAGGGTTAGGGTTAGGGTTTTGGGATAAGTTTAATGGGAAAATAATGGGTAGTTAATGGGTTGATCACATATTAGGGATACACTTAAGGATGGAATGTAAACAACTCGGTCGATCACATATTAGATGTTCCTAATAAACTGTAGATCATATATTGGAAGAGTATCTTGGTTTTTATGTTTATTTAGTCGGTCTTGGTCAAATAGACAAACTTGTTTTGGTGTTCTTCCTATATGTGATCTACTGAAGGTTTGTGATCTACTATTCTATTCATGACATGTGATCTACTAGGAAAAAAGAAGACAGGGTTAAGGTTAGGGTTTAGGGTTAGTTTAATGAGAAAATAATGGGTAGTTAATGGGTAGATCACATATTTGAATATAAACAACTCGGTAGATCACACATTGGATTAGGAATCATTCGGTAGATCATATATTGGAAGAGCATCGAATAATCACTTTGAATTTACTAAGTAAATACATCTGTCACTGTGCACATGTATAGGAAGTGTGCGTGGGGTAACCATAATGAACTGGGTGAGCCGAGTTCCAATCGTGAACGAGGCTGGTTGCGTTTTCACTTCGCACTCATGCCGATGTTAAAAGTTTTAATCCATTTCCCGGAATTTTTGAGATGAGACTTGATAATTAGTAGTATTTGGATTATTCCGCTAACCAGAGCAGGGGTACAGAGCAGGATACCCCTGTGGATTGAATAAAGGCTTAGGTTCAAAGTTCCGTGATGGCCCCCGAGTTCGAAAAGAAGTTTTTCGAGTCCGTGAAGGATCCCAAGTCCGACAAGAAATACCTGAAGAAGGCCGGAGAGCACATCGGCCTGTGACAATTTGAATTGCACTAAAATGCATCGCACCAGAATGCATCTAAGGGGTCATGTGTGTGTATATATATATATATATATATATATATATATATATATATATATATATATATATATATATCTGTACGTAGATAGGAGGTAGTGAATCATGTGTGTAAACACTAGTGATAAAATAACCAAGAAATGAAAAAGAATGAATAAATAAATAAATAAGACAGATGGGAAGATATTTGATATCCAACCGAGACAAATGTCTGAGGTCTGGGTTTAATTCGGCATTGTGTTAATTGATGATGAGAACATTTGTTTATCTGTTTGTGCCTGTATGATTATGGTTCGTTTTAATATTTCAAACAAAAGAACATCTGTAGAAGTGATTGAATGTCGAGCAAGCTTAATCAGAAAGGAGATGGTGAGTGTGGAATTTTATATATATATATATATACATACGGTCCCAGCAAAAAAGACAGTTAGATTTTCGGCCGGCAGGGGGTGATATCGACAGTAGCAGCAGACGTAGAAATTAGCCAGTGAAGCCAGTAATTCGACTTAGTCTCATAACAACTTCCTGCCAGCTGACAGAGCCACCCCAAACTGCCTAAGTGTCACAAATCCCTCTTCTATCAGTGTCCTATTAACAGACTTGTGTTTGTTTTGTTTTGTTTTCATTTAATCCCTGTGAACCCATCTGACTCGTGCCTTCGAATCGGCCAGCACAGAACATCACAACGTGGGGGTCTAGACATCGTGCAGAGAAGGTGCAGGGTGCAGGACGGGTATTCTCACAGGCCAAAGCATTGTACTGATAACAATGAAGATGACAATAGTTCGAATAATCCAAATAATACTAAGGTTTTACTCCTTGAAGATTTTATCTAATATGTTTGATTGGGGACTGTTTTTTTATATTAATTAAGAAAAATCCCGGCCTAGTTTATTATCTATAGCCATGTTTGATGTTGGTGTAAACCCCCTTGTCTAGGGGGTAGGTGGACAGGGTAGGATTCTTGCTGTGGCCAAAATGGCATTAACGCGTTGGGAAACAGCCGCGTCCTGGATTTGAACTCGTGTTGCCGAGTCCATTTTTACCCGTTACGCCATGCACACATAATCTCTTTCCCCCTTCTATATCTGAGAACGGTCAAGTCATATTAAAAGCACCTGTCCTCACGAAATCATCGAAGTTAAGCAACAATGAACATGTTCAATAATTAAGTGGGTGATCACTTAAGCAACAGGAGGTACTGTAAGCGACCTGAGTCCTTTGTTTATAAAAATGACTTGATTCGTCATTAAATTACCCGAAAAGAGTTGATATGTCGTAATAAGTAACAATGAACCATCTATCTATCTATCTATCTATCTATCTATATCTATTTCAGTCTGCTCATTATATATATATATATATATATATATATATATATATATATATATATTACTGTCGGGCCACCCTGAAATAATTGGTTTCCGTAATATAACTGAAGTTAAGCAGTGATAAACCAGCTCAATACTTAATTTGGTGATCACTTAAGCAACAAGAGGTACTGTAAGAAATCTAAGTCCTTTGTTTATTAAAATAACTTGATTCAGCATTAAATGACCCGAAAAGGGTAGAGATGCCTTAAAAACAACAACCAGTCATCTATCTATCTATCTATGTTCGTCAGCTCATTATCTATATATATATATCTCTCATTCTCACTCTCTCTTTCTCTCGCTGTCTCTCTGTCCCTCTGTCTCTCTCTCTCTATATATATATATATATATAACGAGTAAATAAAGTAAAGTCGACGGGACGGCCTAATGTCGGTATCAGCCAGACAGCGATGGAGTATATCCCCTTTTCAATAGCGCTAGACCAAGGAGATTATTTTAGCATCTGAAGTGGAGCGTCACGCCTACCATCAGCTCCTCACTTTACCGCACAGATCCCCGTGCTACTCATACGTTGAGTTGGCGAGGGCCGGTATCAATCCAGGAACCTTGTAATTCTTAGCCGAACACTCAACTGACTGAGGTAAACCGGCCCTTGCTGAAAGAACCGCTTCCTACTTGATCATCGAAGTTAAGCAGCGATTAACCTGTTCAATAATCAATTGGGTGATTACTTAAGAAACTACAGGTACTGTAAGCAATTTGAGACCTTTATTGACTTAATTTGGCATTAAATGACCCAAAAAGAATGTTACATAATTATGGATCCCTAATATCTTTTTAAGGTAGTATAGAAATTATGGCGATCAGTACAGCTGATGGCCTTGAGAGTGAGTGACAGCGTTTGACCTCACTCTCACCTTGCGTTCTGGGGAGAACCGTGAGAAACGGAACCCCGATAGAAAAGCCCCTTCCGGTTTAAGGTGTAAGCAACTCAGTTAGTTACAGTTAGGAGTTAGAAGCGAAGCTAGCAAGATGTGAGACTCACTGCGTGATTGTCTGGTCTGGGGTTCTACGAATAAAGTAACATCATCGTAAATCGAAGTCTTGTTGTTATTACTAAAAGCTAACAATAGCACAGGGCTTCTGATAAAGAACGATCCCAACAGAACCAGACCCGGAATCCTCAATAGAAGACCAGACGAGACCTTAGAAGATATACCAGATCCGGCCAGAAGAATAGATGACCAGAGTAAGAAGACGTAAGGAGGTATATAACATATAGATATATAGTGCCGGTAAAGAGGTATGCAACAAGAGTTGATGTGCCCCCCCCCTAAAAAAAAATCAACAACAAACCTTTTTTATCTCTGCTCACGCGCGTGTGTATGTGTGCCTGAGTATTCCATCATCGACACCAACATAATCAATTTAAAATACAAGAGAATATTCTAAAGTAAAGTAAAGTCGTAGGGGTGGCCTAAAGTCGGTATCAGCCAGACAGCGAAAGGAGGCTATCCCCTTTTCACTAGCGCGTTATTCAACTTTATACCACAATAAAGATGAGGACAACAGTCCGAAACATCAAAATTATATTTTCTAGACACCTAGGTTTCATCGTTTTATCTTATAAAGTTCTCAGCTATCCACATGACTTTATATAAGTTTATAACACAATAAAGATGAGGACAACAGTCCGAAACATCAAAATCATGGTTTCTAGACATGTAGGTAGTCCAAGGAAATTGTTTTTTTTAGCGTCTGAGGCTGAACGCCGCTCCTACCATCAGCTCCTCACTTTACCGCACAGATTCCTGTGCTACTCATACGCTGAGTTGGCGAGGACCGGTATCGAACCAGGAACCTTAAGGTTCCCAATCGAACACTCTGCCGACTGAGCTAAACCCTTTCTAATTATGGCAGAAGATAGAAACCCGGATGTATCATAAGGTAGACAGATCATTGGGTGCAAATTTTAGCGCCCTAATTAAAAGCGGGAACTAAAATATCAATTAAAAGACGTTGCTAATTAGAAAGAGGCTGTTTATTCCCAATACGAGGGGTGGTAAAAAAAAGGTTTAAAGATTTAATTTTTAACTTTCTTTTTTAAATTGAAAAATAATTAAATAAAGTCGTGTGCATAATTGAGAAAATCTATACATATATAAAGGGCAGTTTGTGTGTATGTATGTCCGGATGAAACTAAGAAACTAAAACAATTAACGAAAAGTAAATATATAAAGGACAGTTTGTGTGTATGTATGTGCGGATGAAACTAAGAAACTAAAACAATTAACGACAAAATAGATATATAAAGGACAGTTTGTGTGTATGTATGTCCGGGTGAAACTAAGAAACTAAAACAATTAACGACAAAGTAAATATATAAAGGGCAGTTTGTGTGTATGTATGTCCGGATGAAAACTATGAAACTCAAACAATTAACCACAAAATAAATATATAAAGGGCAGTTTGTGTGTATGTATGTCCGGGTGAAACTGAGAAAATAAAACAATTAACGACAAAGTAAATATATAAAGGGCAGTTTGTGTGTATGTATGTCCGGATGAAAACTATGAAACTCAAACAATTAACCACAAAATAAATATATAAAGGGCAGTTTGTGTGTATGTATGTCCGGATGAAACTAAGAAACTAAAACAATTAACGACAAAGTAAATATATAAAGGGCAGTTTGTGTGTATGTATGTCCGGATGAAAACTATGAAACTCAAACAATTAGCCACAAAATAAATATATAAAGGGCAGTTTGTGTGTATGTATGTCCGGATTAAACTGAGAAAATAAACAATTAACGACAAAGTAAATATATAAAGGACAGTTTGTGTGTATGTATGTCCGGATTAAACTGAGAAAATAAAACAATTAACGACAAAGTAAATATATAAAGGGCAGTTTGTGTGTATGTATGTCCGGATGAAAACTATGAAACTCAAACAATTAACGACAAAGTAAATATCTAAAGGACAGTTTGTGTGTATGTATGTCCGGATGAAACTGAGAAAATAAAACAATTAACGACAAAGTAAATATATACAGGACAGTTTTGTGTGTATGTATGTCCGGATGAAAACTATGAAACTAAAACAATTAACGACAAAGTAAATATATAAAGGACAGTTTGTGTGTATGTATGTCCGGATGAAACTAAGAAAATAATACAATTAACGACAAAGTAAATATATACAGGACAGTTTGTGTGTATGTATGTCCGGATGAAAACTATGAAACTAAAACAATTAACGACAAATTAAATATATAAAGGGCAGTTTGTGTGTATGTATGTCCGGATGAAAACTATGAAACTCAAACAATTAGCCACAAAATAAATATATAAAGGGCAGTTTGTGTGTATGTATGTCCGGATTAAACTGAGAAAATAAAACAATTAACGACAAAGTAAATATATAAAGGACAGTTTGTGTGTATGTATGTCCGGATTAAACTGAGAAAATAAAACAATTAACGACAAAGTAAATATATAAAGGGCAGTTTGTGTGTATGTATGTCCGGATGAAAACTATGAAACTCAAACAATTAACGACAAAGTAAATATCTAAAGGACAGTTTGTGTGTATGTATGTCCGGATGAAACTGAGAAAATAAAACAATTAACGACAAAGTAAATATATACAGGACAGTTTGTGTGTATGTATGTCCGGATGAAAACTATGAAACTAAAACAATTAACGACAAAGTAAATATATAAAGGACAGTTTGTGTGTATGTATGTCCGGATGAAACTAAGAAAATAATACAATTAACGACAAAGTAAATATATACAGGACAGTTTGTGTGTATGTATGTCCGGATGAAAACTATGAAACTAAAACAATTAACGACAAATTAAATATATAAAGGGCAGTTTGTGTGTATGTATGTCCGGATGAAAACTATGAAAATAAAATAATTAACGACAAAGTAAATATATAAAGGACAGTTTGTGTGTATGTATGTCCGGATGAAACTAAGAAAATAAAATAATTAACGACAAAGTAAATATATAAAGGACAGTTTGTGTGTATGTATGTCCGGGTGAAACTGAGAAAATAAAACAATTAATGACAAAGTAAATATATAAAGGCAGTTTGTGTGTATGTATGTCCGGATGAAACTAAGAAACTAAAACAATTAACGACAAAGTAAATATATATAGGGCAGTTTGTGTGTATGTATGTCCCGATGAAACTATGGAACTAAAACAATTAGTGACAAATGAAATTCTATATATACATTAAATATCACCGGCTCTTGATTTTTGCGCAAAAATTATGAAGATTTGATTTATATTCGAAGATATTTAAAAATTAAAATATAACTACATAGAAATAGCATTGAAATTCAACTTAAAAACATGTCTAGCATTTGTAAATCTCAAAAGTAAACATATCAATAAACTAGAGTTTTCTTTTCCCCCACCTCTACCCAGGTGATGCTCAGCAACTGCCTTCTAGGACATATCTGTTAAAAATAATTTTTGGGGTTTTGCCATAAGGGCAATAGGGTTCGGACAGTCATATATTTGCTAGGGCTTAAGATAACCAGCCGATTGATCGGAGGGGGCTTCTCCGACCGCCCATCTTGCCTAAAGGCCAAAGTGGAGTGTTGCATATCATGGACTGCTCAGCCACCAGGATTTCATCCTTAAGCATCACGGGTCGCCCCCCCCCGGCCAATATGTAGCCCTGCAGAGGTGCAGTCGGGGTATTCTAAAGCCCCAACCGACAGGGCTGATTTAGTTTTTATTTAATTCTAAATGATAATTAAGTAAAAGTAATTGGTAATTTGCTTGAAGCATTGTTAAGTATTTTATAATATATTAATGATTTGAAGGCAATTACAATGCGTATAAAGAGTAAAAACAAAAAGATGTTATTTTTGTCTTATCAATTTCAAAGTAGAAACTAAATCTTCAGAGTGAAATGAAGATGAAGTTTCTACTTCGAAATCGATAAGACAAAAATAACATCTTTTTGTTTTTATCTTTTATACGCATTGTAATTGCCTTCAAATCATTAATATATTATAATAATTAAGTAAGTTTTTTTTTTGATAAACTTTGAAACTGAGATAAGAATATTCTTTAAAACAGACAACATGAATAAAGATTGATGAATAATCGAGCTGAATTTTCAGCCTCGCTTTAGAATTACTCTCTCTCTCCCTCCCCCTCTCTCTATCTGTCTGTCAGTCTCTTTCTCTCTCTCTATCTCTTTCTCACTCACACACACTCTCTCTCTTTCTTTTTCTCTCTCTCAACCCGTGCGACACGAGTAGGATGGGTGGGATACAAGGTCGAATCTATGAGGCATCCAGTGAGGATCAAACTCACTATTCAGTAGTAATGGATATGCGAGACTAGCTTACTAACCATTACATACGATAGGACGCCCTTATCATAGGTAGTAGTACGAGGAAAAAACTAATCTAAATTAAACAACACGAGAATACAGTTATATAAAAAATACCATCATTATCAAAAGAAAAATCATTTAAATAGAAATGCCATAACTAGACTACTTCAGTTCCAATGATCTTTTGAAAAGAGATTTCATCTCGAAAATTCAAGAATAAAATACAGGTTAACACACAACACCATTGTTACTATATTATTATTTTTTTTCTTTACACCTGCATTGTGATAGCCTTCTAAATCAACCTCCTAACCAATATATACACAATGCTTCAAGCAAATTATAAAACTCTCTAATCTAAATTAGCTTTAGAATTACTCTCTCTCTCTCTCTCTCTCTCTCTCTCTCTCTCTCTCTCTCTCAACTCGTGCGGTACGAGTAGGATGGGATATAAGGTCACATCTATAAGGCACCCAGCGAGGACCAAACTTGATATTCAGTAGTAATGGATATGCGAGACTAGCTTACTAACCATTACATACGATAGGGCGCCCTTCTTCTCTTTCTTTCTTTCTCTCTCTCTCTCTCCCTCTCTCTCTCTTTCTGTCTTTCTCTTTCTGTCTCTGTCTTTGTCTTTCACTTATGCTCTTTCTCCCCCTCTTTCTCTCTCTCGCTCTTTCTCTGTCTCTGTCTGTCTTTCTTTTTCTCTCTCTATCTCTTTCACTCTCTGTCTTTCACTTGTGTTTCTCTCTCTCTCTCTTTCTCTTTCTCTTTCTCTCTCTCTCTTTCTCTTCCTTTCTCTCTTTCTCTGTCTCTGTCCCTGTATGTCTGTCTGTCGCTTTTTCTCTCTATCTTTCCACAAATCTGCATTGCCGCCATTTTACACCGCCATTTTCTTATAACTGATCTTCATAAATAATTGTCGTTCATTTTCCCTCTGATTTCTCGCGTGTTTCATGATTGATGTTTTCTCTTCTCTCATCAAATCAAAGAAACAAACTGTTAACTTGTGATTCCCACATTAAAGAGACACATTCCAATTCTTGTGTATTTACTTAGCGATGAAACTCTGTCGATGTAGATCTTTTAGGAATATCTATTTCAATCTACAACCATTAATCACCGTTGATAGAAATGGAGATTTATGAATCTAAGGATTTATGAAGAGGATCGTCTGTTTTGCTACAGATTCAAATTCTACATAAAATAACGGCTTTTGGCAATTTATGGCTCTTTTTCGCTGCACGCAAGGACTATTCAAATTCCTCTCAAAGGATGTGACGAGTTAACTCCCTTTCCAAACGAAGTAACACTATAATATATATATATATATATATATATATATATATATATATATATATATATATATATATACTAGCAAGTATTTAAGATTTAATATAATAAAATATATTAAATTAGAAAGGCTAATGAAACTGAATAAGAATGCAGATAAAAAGATTTGGAACAGAGGGGGTATGATTGAAAAACAGAACAACTTTGAAACTAACTCTTCCATCATTTTCAATTACTCTCGTCTTTCATCGGTAAATTTTTCTAATTTAAGTATTTAGTTAAAATAGGAAGTAAAGAATAAAATTACAGTTATTTCTTCTTGTTAATGGATTTTGTTTAAGATTTATCCCCGAGATTTTTGCTCATATTCAATAAGATAAAACCAAACAATTAGAAATCAATAATACTAAGCACATATTTATTAAAATCAATTTTTTAAGATCAATATGCAAATTAGCCTTCTCATTCACACTGTAAACCGCTATTTTGTTGTATATATAAATACAATTGAATGTTATTATTATTTAGATATGGTTAACAGTATTAATAATGTAAAACAATTTTATTAATAATTGAGGTTTAAATAAAAATAAAATCATGGAAATATATTTATTATGGAATTACGGTGTTGAGTTCTTCCTTCCTTTATATGATAAATATTGCTCTGTATATAATCTAAAAAGTTTATTATACATTGAGCTCTCTTCAGTGATTTAAAGATTCGCTGTATTCATACATACTGGATCATACAATATTAATACAGTGTATCTTAGAAATCACTTATAGAATCATCCCTTACTACCAAGTTTTGGATAAATCTTATATATATATATATATATATATATATATATATATATATATATAATAATAAGTATATATATATATATTAATAATAAGTATATATATATATATATATATAATTAATAAGTATATATATATATATTAATAATAAGTATATATATATATATATATATATATATATATATAATAATAATATATATATATATTATATATATATATATATATATAATAAGTATATATATATATATATTAATAATAATATATTATATTATATATATTATATATATATATATATATATATTAATAATAAGTATATATATATATATTATAATAAGTATATATATATATATATATTATATATATATATATATATATATATATATATATTAATAATAAGTATATATGAATAATAATATATTAAATAATATATAAGCATATAACGTATATAAATATATATCATCATCATCATCATCATCATGTCGGGCAGGCAGCGCGAATATCCATGACAATCTCTCACCAACTCTCCCTATCACTGATTGACCATGACCACATTATCACGCAGATTAACATTACACTTATCCGATTCCAGCTACATTAATCAATACCTTAAAACACAGTCATGCCCCCCCTCTAACCTACCGCAAAATTCTAACCGAAAATACACGCACACTACATGAAGAAAAAAACAAACAAAAACTTCAAATAATCGAAGCTTTTATATAAAAACAATAAAAAACTTACCTTAAACAAATAAACTTTGAAATTAGTCAACATATTCTTAAATGCTTATAATTTCCCGCCTATCCTCCTTCCACTATACCACTCCCCTTCTCACAACTTGTGCCCCCCCCCTCTCCCACAAAAAAATCTCTACTGCATTGCTCGCTCAAACCAATCCCATTCCTACAACCTCCCACCACCAATTGTTATTACCTCCCACTTCTAATTCCTTACTACTACTCGTTCTCGTTAAAAAACGAGACACGAAAACCATACCATCGTTTCCTACCTGATGATAGCAAACTGTATTGCCGAAAGCGCTCGTTTTGAAACTTTTGGTGGACTGTTACACCAGTTACACCCCGACACCAAAAAGATGGCCCGAAAATTAGAAAGGATCAACCAAAAGCTTGTCCGACAAGAATTGTCTGTACAGTTCAACAAAACTTATATATATATATATATATATATATATATATATATAAGTAAAGTCGACGGGGCGGCCTAAAGTCGGTATCAGCCAATCAGCAAGGGAGTCTATCCCCTTTTCACTAGCGCTAGACCAAGGAGATTATTTTAGCATCTGAGGTGGACCGCCACACCTACCATCAGCTCCTCACTTTACCGCACAGATCCCTGTGCTACTCATACGCTGAGTTGGCGAGGGCCGGTATCGAACTAGGAACCTTGTGGTTTCTAGCCGAACACTCTACCGACTGAGCTAAACCGGCCCCTCCATAAATTATTAGTATTAGCTAGAAACACTTGTAATGATATAACTACGTGAAAAGAAATGATTATTAAAGTCAAATAAAAAAATGATTGTAATAGTTCACTGAATGTAAACATAATTATGATTGTAGTCAGACATTTATAAATGAAGCAAATTTTAGTATTAAATAAGCCATAAGCAGTTGATATGCCATTAAACAAATACATAAAAACAAACCTTTCATACTCTCTCTCTATCTATCTAGCCCTCTCCCTCCCTATGTTACACACTGGATCCGTCAAAGAACACAAACACTTGTATTTAGGAAAATGTAAGATGAGATGTTTATTCCCTCGGTTGTGTACAGCTGAGAGTCGTTGGCAGGGTTACGCAAACGTGGAGCCTTCGGGAGTTCTTTTCACGTGATCTCGAACCTGATCGTTGTCTGTCTAATCGATCTCTACGGGCTTCTTTTATTGTAGTCTGACCCCCGGTGTCACGCCTCTTTGTTCGTGACACCTACGCAGTTTTTCTGTAGACACGCCTCTTCGCCTACGCAGGCTGTTTTCATTGGCTATGGGCTACGACTACAGATTTCTGCACCTAAGTCATGTCAAATGTTCACCTGCATTTCCAGGTGCAAAAGGTCAGGTGAGGGCCACATCCTGTTTTCGTTTCCAGGCTGCACCTGACCCCCATGCACTTCCTATTCACCCTGGTCCTTGGGTGCACTGATCAGACAATATATTACACCTTTCTATCTCTCTCAGTGTCCTTCACTCTTTATCACAATTAAAAATTTATAAATGAATTAATGTACGGCATTAAATAATCCATAAAGAGTTGATATGTCGTTAAACAAATAAACCATCAAAGCAGATATGCGAATATTTTCCTATCCGCCAAAGCAGCTCAGAAATCAATTAGACATTGTCGAACACAATCAACAATTCAAATGATGTTGACAGTTTTCTTTATTTTTATCAATTTTCATATTGTGAAATTTGCAACAATAGCCAAGATAATGCCGTTTAACAATTCAATGAAGTTGTCTAGTACATTGAGGCGACATCAGTTAGCATTGTTATTTTTGAAAAATGTCTGACGAAAATATCTTCTAAATTCAAAGATAACATCGCGTCTTCTTAAATAAACGGACAGAAAAGAAAAGAAAAAGAAAAAGAAAAAGAAAAAAAAAGAAGAAAAGAACAAAGGTTGAAAAATGAATACATTATAAAATAATGAATCATAAGTTGTCTATTGTTTTCACATCTCTCGTCTCATATCTCTATATTTAACACTCCCGGTTCTTAATCTTCCGACCGTTATCATCTTGCAATACCCTGTGGTTAAAAATGAGACCTTCCAAATCGTCTAAGATAAAATACAATCTATATATTAATACTCTTGGTCTTAAATCTTCCCTCCGTTATCATCTTGCAATACCCTCTAGTTAAAAATGAGACAGCCCAAGATAAAATGCAATTTATATTTAACACTCCCGGTTCTTAATCTTCCGACCGTTATCATCTTGCAATACCCTCTGGTTAAAAAATGAGACCGCGCAAATCGTCCAAGATAAAATACAATCAATATATTAATACTCTTGTTCTTAAATCTTCCCTCCGTTATCATCTTGCAATACCCTCTGGTTAAAAATGAGACAGCCCAAGATAAAATGCAATTTATATTTAACACTCCCGGTTCTTAATCTTCCGACCGTTATCATCTTGCAATACCCTGTGTTTAAAAAATGAGACCGCCCAAATCGTCCAAGATAAAATACAATCTATATATTAATACTCTTGTTCTTAAATCTTCCCGCCGTTATCATCTTGCAATACCCTGTGGTTAAAAATGAGACCGCCCAAATTGTCCAAGATAAAATGCAATCTATATATTAATACTCTTGTTCTTAAATCTTCCGTCCGTTATCATCTTGCAATACCCTGTGTTTAAAAAATGAGACCGCCAAAATCGTCCAATACAAAATAGAATCTATATATTAATACTCTTATTCTTAAATCTTCCCTCCGTTATCATCTTGCAATACCCTGTGTTTAAAAATGAAACCGCCAAAATCGTCCAATACAAAATAGAATCTATATATTAATACTCTTATTCTTAAATCTTCCCTCCGTTATCATCTTGCAATACCCTCTGTTTAAAAAATGAGACCGTCCAAATCGTCCAAGATAAAATGCAATTTATATATTAATACTCTTGTTCTTAAATCTTCCATCCATTATCATCTTGCAATAACCTGTGGTTAAAAAATGAGACCGCCCAAATTGTCCAAGATAAAATGCAATCTATATATTAATACTCTTGTTCTTAAATCTTCCCTCCGTTATCATCTTGCAATACCCTGTGGTTAAAAATGAGACCGCCGAAATCGTCCAAGATAAAATGCAATTTATATATTAATACTCTTGTTCTTAAATCTTCCGTCCGTTATCATCTTGCAATACCCAGTGGTTAAAAATGCGACCGTCTAAATTGTCCAAGATAAAATGAATTATATATTAATACTCTTGTTCTTAAATCTTCCGTCCGTTATCATCTTGCAATACCCAGTGGTTAAAATGCGACCGTCTAAATTGTCCAAGATAAAATGCCATCTATATATTAATACTCTTGTTCTTAAATCTTCCGTCCGTTATCATCTTGCAATACCCAGTGGTTAAAAATGAGACCGTCTAAATTGTCCAAGATAAAATGCAATCTATATATTAATACTCTTGTTCTTAAATCTTCCGACCGTTATCATCTTGCAATACCCTGGTTAAAAAATGAGACCGCGCAAATCGTCCAAGATAAAATACAATCAATATATTAATACTCTTGTTCTTAAATCTTCCCTCCGTTATAATATTGCAATACCCTCTGGTTAAAAATGAGACCGCCCAAGTTAAAATGCAATTTATATCTAACACTCTCGGTTCTTAATCTTCCGACCGTTATGATCTTGCAATACCCTGTGGTTAAAAATGAGACCGCCCAAATCGTCCAAGATAAAATGCAATCTATATATTAATACTCTTGTTCTTAAATTTTCCGACCGTTATCATCTTAATACAAACATGTAAATCCGGATTATCTAGTGTCGCTTATCCACCGAATTCTTATATATTTGTTAGTTCTATTAAAAAAACAAAACAAAAAACAAAAACAATTTGCATTGACTTAATCATGTAAGAACTAACTTGTAGTAGAAATGCTTGTATATTTCAAGATAAGAAGCAACCATAGTTTTTAGAATGTTTTTCATCGGTAATCCTGAACATTAAGCTTACTAAATGAGAGTAACCCCCCTTGTTTATTTCACTGTGAGGAAAAGCCATATATTTTGGTTGGCCATTTTCATTTCACCCCGTAATCAGTACAACTGCATGTTTTAACACGAAAATATCATAAAATTTGTTCTTAATAACAATTAAGTTCATTTCAAATAATGCGCAAGCACAATTAAAAACATTTTATGATAATTTCGTGTTAAAACATGCAGTTGTACTGATTCGAACAAATTCGTATTTTCAGTGTAAATTTACAGTGAATGAAAATGGCCGATGAAAACATATGCTTCCTTAAAGTGAAAGAAACAAGGGAGGTTACTTTCATTTATATAGCTAATGTTCAGATTACCGTTTCATCTACTTATTTAGATATGTTATTACTGAATAGCGAGTTCGATCCTTACTTGTGACCTTGTGTCTGGCGTCTCATCGTGGTTTAATAGTTAACAGCTTGTCTCACAGTTCCATTAATATGAATAGCGTGTTCGATCCTCGCTGGATGCCGGTGGCATTGGTTCGAGCGCCCTATCATAGTTTAGTGTTTAGCTAGCTCGTCACGCTGATCGATTGCTACTGATTAACGGGTTCGATCCTTGCTGGGTGCCCCGTGCTTCTGACCTTGTGTCGGGCGTTCCGTCGCGGTACAATTGTTCGTAAGCTATTCCGCAGATCCATTACTACTGAATAACGAGTTCGATCCTCGCTGGGATGCCCATACTTGTGACCTATGTTGGTCATCCCATCGTAGTGTAATGGTTAGTATGATAGTCGGTAATTTATGAGGAAGTGCGTCCCGGTCTCCTGCCTCAAAAATTGCTACCGCGTGACTATCAAAATAACACCCCAGCTCGTTGTAATTCTTGTTTATTTATCGTAATTTGTCGTAATTCTTGCAAAAAAAATTCATTTTAATTTAATGTTGGGCATTTAAGCGTGAAGCAATATGTAATGTTTTTCTTTTTAAAATTGGGTGAAATAAAAGGAACAAATAAGAATCTGCGATTAAGGGACCCAAATAATCTGATTTACATTTTTTGCATTGCATCTTGTAGCGATTGGACGGTTTTTTATTTTTTAACAAGGGGTGTTGCAGGATGGTAACGGACGGAAGATTTAGAACACGCGTATTAGTGTATAGATATAAACTTTCAATACTTCGTCAATTTTGTATCTTTAAACTTAGAATCAAACAAACAATGTCAAAAAAATAAATATTCAACTCTTATTTTCTCTCTGTTTTATTTTTATTTTTTTACATAACTTTATATTCTTGATTTTGTAACAATGGAAAATATATTTTAAACAATTGAAAGAAACCGTCTGGTACGCTGGGGTGTCACCAAATAACAAATAACAAGCATTGTTATTTTTTCTAAATCTGTCTAACAAAATATCATCTTCATTCAAAGTTAACATTAAAAAAATGGACTGACATGAATAATAAGAAACAATGTGATCTTAAAGTTGAATATTTGTTTTTTTTTTTCAAATAATAAATAATAATTTATCTACTGCGGTCCAAATCTTGGGTTTTAGAATCACCGACTGCACCAGTGCATATGGGCAAGACTCTCCACCAGAGGAGAGAGAGAGAGAGAGAGAGAGAGAGAGGAGAGAGAGAGAGAGGGGGGGAATTCTAAAACGAATTTAGATTAGTTTTTTTTCTACTACCTATGATAAGGTCGTCTGATCATATGTAATGGTTAGCAAGCTAGTCTCGCAAATCCATATCCATTACTACTGAATAGCGAGTTTTATCCTTGAGAGAGGAGAGAGAGAGAGAGAGAGAGAGAGAGAGAGAGAGCAGAGAGACAGAGAGACAGAGAGAGATTTTAAAACGATTTTTGATTAGCTCAGTCGGTAGAGCGTTCGGCTAGAAACCACAAGGTTCCTTGTTCAATACCGGTCCTCGCCGACTCAGCGTATGAGTAGCACAGGAAATCTGTGCGGCAAAGTAAGGAGCTGATGGTAGGTGTGGCGCTCCACCTCGGACGCTAAGATAATTCTCCTTGGTCTAGCGCTAGTGAAAAGGGATGACTCCCTCGCTGACTGGCTGATACCGACATTAGGCCGCCCGGACGACGACTTACTTACTACCTATGTAAGGGCGTCTATCGTATGTAATGGTTATGTAAGTTAGTCTCGCATATCCATTACTACGAATAGCGAGTTTGATCCTTGAGATATATATATATATATATATATATATATATATATATATATATAGAGAGAGAGAGAGAAGAGAGAGAGAGAGAGTAATACTAAAGCGAGGCTGACAATTCGGCTCGAATATTCGTCCATTTTTATTCATGTCGTCTTTTTCAAGAAATATTTTATTCTCAATTTTAACGATTATCAAAGAAACAAACTTCGTTTAGAATTCACCAAAACTAAATCAGCCCCTCGGCTGGAACGTTAGAACACACCGACTGCACCTCTGCAGAGGTGTAAGTCTCCCCCATTGGGCCACCTATTAGCCGCAAGTGGCAACCAATGATGCTTAAGGATGGAACCCTGGTGACTGAGAAGTCCATGGCATGCAACACTCACTTTATACTTTACTTAGCCTAGATGGGCGTTTGGAGAGCCCCCTCCAATCAATCGGCTCACCACGTCAAGCTGGCGAACGCTTAACCCTTTTTATCATATATGTGCTATTAAGCGGTGGGATAATTCCATGCCAAATCATCCCAGAAAAAATAAAATTATCACCCCCACCATTTCAATGTTTCTGAAATTTTGTTGAGGTGTGGACTATGTTAAAGTTGACAATTCCAAAATTTGACTTCCAATTCCCAAAATTGATAGAGTTATGCCGATTTTTAGCTCTCCAATTATTTTAGGTATGTTCTAGAGCTTCCCCTACTTCTAAGAATTGGTTTATGAATATGTTGCCCAGGGAATCCAAAAATGCTATTAAAAATATTTAAAGTCAGCCTGTTTTATGTTATTAATGATTTCTGTTTTTTTCATGCAAGATCAATATCCCAATGTAGCATGCATCTATGGCAAAATATTTTTTATCATTTTACTATATTGAACATTATTTGTACCAAAAAGATAGTTTGGTTATTGCTCAGAACCGAAGCTCCAAAATCAGTTAAAACTTTTCACTTTTATGTTTTAAGTGTTTCCCTTCAGCCATTCAATAAGGTCTGTATGGAGCAAAATATCTGTTAGAGTTCAATAGAACATCATGTATTATGTTGGTGGTTGGATATATTTGAAATAATATAGAAACAATCATAGAGGACAATTAGGAAAATATTCTTTTATATATTTGAAATAATATATTTACCTGTAACAGTATAGAAAATATGAGGATATATGAGGGTAAATAGTTGGGCAGATTGGGTTCTTTAACTCTTGGTTAAGCAACCAGACTAGGAGAGAAAACTCTGATTCAAACTTGTTCAATTCCGCTTTGGAAATTGATATCCAATGGTACAATCGCACCTTGAATGGATTGTTCACTATAATAAATAAAATAAATAATTACAGTATGCATTTGAAACATTAAAGAAAAAAAGCACCAAGGCATCATCCATCATCTCTTACTTTAGCTCTCCGTTAATCCGACCTTTTTAGGGACACTGAAATTTGATTTACACTATTCATACAGGGAGGAGCTTGAAACCTATGTTTACGAAATTCCGGCAGTCGATAATATCAACCACACACACACACAGACACCAGCTAGGCACACGGACTAGAAGGTAGGTGATGAGGTTTAGGACGACGATTTACTGTAGATAGAAGGAAAGTGCAAGAATGAACAACTAATAACAATCACAGAATGAAAAACTTTCGTCGATCATCCGTCACCGCGCGGCGTCTTCAGTCAGAGTACTTTATTAAGCAAGCATTCACGTTTCAAGGTACACGGTGTTTGGTGGTATGGGAGTAGCAGTAGCGTCGGCGGCGCCGGGGGGTCACACTATATCGCCAAACGGTCGTTTTGTTAATGTGTGTGTTTATGTATCAAGTTTATTAAATTACGTACTACAACACAAAATGAAAGTATTTTCTCAGTCAGCTAAAAACATCTTTAATCCCAAATGAGAATAATTGACCATTGGTCATATCATCTTGCAGAAAAGAAATAAAATTCTCACTCCCCGCACCCTCGCTCGTGGGCCTTAATTTTCTGAATTTGTACTCGTGTGATTTTAGAGTTAGACAATCTCCCCAAATTGAGCTTCTAATTCCAAAATTGTGTTACAATAATTATTAGAGTACCTACATATTATGTGACGCCATAGGTAGCAAATCACAAATGGCCGTACAGCTGCAGCCCATGGCCTTGAAGATGAATGACAAGTTGCTGATCTGTCCTATCCCTTCCTTCGGTGATACCGTGAGATCGGAGAGAGACCCTCTTCACGGTTTAGATTAAATAATTTTATGTACAGTCGCCGAGAACGCACGACTGGTGATTGTGTATATACCTCTCGATTCTGGCACCGGCAGGTTACGGTGGGAGATTTTCGAAATATAAATATGATCTAAGTAAATCGAGTCTTGTTGTTAATCTAAAGAACTAACAATGACACAGGTCATAAGAGAAATCCCCAAGGAAGACTGACACTAAGTCCCCAAGAGAAGTCCAGACGTTAAGAGAGACCTGAAGAATTAGATGTCGAACGAATTTATACACAGAAAGAAATATGTGCTTGGATTTGAATTAATCGCCTCATTTTGGTTGGAATTTTTTTTATGTAAATGGAATACCTTTTTTGGCTTCGATTTTTCTGTTTGTGGTATGATCACTATTGGTGATGAATGGAGATAGATAGATAATTTCGACAGTAAATGTATTTGGGGGGGGTCGCGCATCTTTTTTTGTCGAATTTCTGGGTAATTTAATTAAAAACAAGACATTAACAAACATGAATAAAAAAAAAATAATCTTATTAAAATCCCTTAGTAAATTAAAGTAATATAATAGAATATGAACATGAGATAGATAGATAAGATAATGAAGATGGATAGTTTTGAATAGACTGAGCTGGGTCGTTATTTTAGTAGTCACCGGGTAGCGCAATTTTTGGAGGCAGAGCCCGGGACACACTCGGTTTCATGAATTACCTTTTCTGCGAAAACTGGTTTTTCAAGGCATCACTCCCTCCTGTTCGAATTTGTCGAATTTCCTATATGTTCCTATGTGTTTATACCCCTATAAGACTGGGTATGTAAACAGGAGGAAGACAGATAGGTAGATTAGAGAGAGAGTTATAGATGAATGGTTCTTAAACTTGTTACTTTCTTTCTTACTCGTTCTAACTCGGGCACCAATGTCTTCCGTCGATCTAGTGAACTTTCTGTTAAAGCTGGTTTTACTTCGTGTTGGTTCTTCTTCAGGTTTCATGTTTGAATTACCGTATTTGACGGCATATAGGTGCACTATTTTTCCAAAATTTGGCTGCAAAATCTTGCCGTGCGTTTATACCTCGTAAGTGGAGTTTATTATTATTTTTTATTATTATTATTTATTATATTATTATGTATTATTAATTATATTAATTATTATTATATATCTCTTTGAGTTTTCTTCACAGTGTTAGCTGATGGTCTTTCACAACTGAGTCTGAGTGGACACCAAAGTCTCATCAAGGTCTCCAGGACTCTCTGGTATTCTGGCAGACGCAGCGTGCAGTGTTCTGAATGGTTTTAATTCTCCTCTGATTTCCAAACTTTTCGAACCCTTTCCAATTCTTTTGGGAACCTGTTCCACGTGCACCACTACATTGGTATCCCACTTCACTTCTTCTAAATTTTCATTCTCTGCGGTCCAGTTTCCATTTTTAAAATTTTCCTAAATAGCTTCACCACTGTGATTCCTTGGCAAACTGCAAAATCCACCAGTTGACAAGTCTTTCTTTTTTGTTTATCAAACACTAGGTCTGTCTTCTTGCTGGATCAATTTTATTAAAAAAAGTTAGTTTCCAACACACAGATCCATTATTATTATTATTATTTAATACAATCCTTTTGAGTTTTCACATCAAGTGTTAGCTTGATGGTCTTTCACTGGAGTCTGAGTGACAGCAAGTCTCCTCAAGCTCCAGAACTCTTCTAGTATTCGTGCAGATTGCGCAGTGCCATGATTCCGATGGTGGTCTCATCTTCCTGATCCGATGTCTAATCCTCCAAACCCTTTCTCAACTTTTGGACTGTTCCAAGTGCAGCCAACTACAATTGGTAAACTTCAACTTTCATATTCCATAAACTTTTCATTATCTCTGGCAAGGTCCAGAAATTTGTCACCATTTTCATTTTATCCTTAGCTTCACCCTGTTGATCCTGCTGAACTCTGCAAATCCACCAGTTGACAAGTTCTTTCTTTTTTGTTAATCACACTAGGTCTGGTCTTCTGCTTGGGAATAAGGTGATCCGTTTATTATCAAAGTCCCAGAGAATTTGTGAGTTTCGTTCTTCAGAACAGATTCTGGTTTTATGCAATATACCATTTTGTTGTGATGGCCAAAATTTGAATTTTGCATAATTCCCAGTGGATACCTTCCCAAGCAGCCGTCGTTCTAAGTTTTGTATCTCCCGTTGTGCTAGTTTGGGCTACATTCGCAGAGTATATGGGTAACAAGTCTCTATCTCATTACCGCAAATCTCACATTTACTTTTTGTGGTCTTAATCAATTTTCGGCTTTGATGTGTTTGTCCTTAATGCATTAATTTTGTCGGCAAATATAAGTGTTCGTTCTCTTTTTGAGGTTCCCTTTCTTAACCATTCCAAGTCTTTTCATGTGCAACCTCAATCTATTTGTCGTTTGAAGCGTCCATATAATTGTTTTTCTTCCATTTTTGTTTTTAAGTCTTTGTCGTCTTCTGTTTTGTCCATCTGCCGTTTCTACTATTGTTGGTCGCCATAAGTAATTTGTCTTTGCTCTCCCTTGTGTAATCTTCAAGTTGTTGGATTGTGGTTTCCTACGCTTCCTCTATGTGGCAAAAGACCTCTTCCTTTCCCTTTTCTTGACCATAAATCATCTCTATCATCTCTAGGTTGGAGAGCCTTGTTGCATGGTCATTAATTTTCGCGTCCTTTGGTCTATCTGTCTGAGTTCTTCTTTTGTCCATTTTAAGAATGTCCTCTGAGTATCTTAATAAGGGGACGCCCAGGTATTAATTCCTTTGATCGATTTCTGCTGTTAAGTTTCGTTTCTTAGAAGTTTTCCTAGTTTCCTCCTGAGATATATTCCTCCTTTTACTTTCCTTTCATTCTTGACTTGCATGAATATTGGTCTCCGCTTCAAATTCCTAAGTATTTTAAGCTTTCATTTTCATCAAGAGATTTATAGTTTCTGAATTGGTAGTTGTATCCATTTATAGTTTTCTTCTTTTTCACCCCTTTTTATTACAAGCATAGCAACATTTTTCGATTCAAATTCAATCCCTAATATCCTGTATATATCCTATAGTTTGTACTAGCTCTCCACATTCTTTTTCATTTTTTGCAAAAATATATTAATATTATTTCATATTATTATATTGATATGTCTTGGTGTATGCTTATTATTGCTTGCCTGTATGCAATTGGCTTCTATACTGGCTATGTTTCTGGCTGTGTAATGGCACACAAGACGCGGTTTTTCAACCATATATCTTTAAATACACTAAACTAAAACATTTTTTTCCAGAATCTGGCCTGCTGAAATGTGAGTGCGTCTTATATGTCCGTGCGTCTTATATGCCGTCAAATACGGTAATCATTAACAAAACCTGGTTGTTTTCTGATAACACTTTTATCTAACAACTAACTCATATGATACACCGCGGGGGAAATCCCGACCTCGGAGCGAGCGATCAGAAGGTCGCACTCGCTCTGAAATCTGGCAACTATTCTCACGCGGTCTGTAATGGCACGTTTTTTCAGGGGTGAGTAAAAAGTTTAACAACGCCGTCATTTTAACGGCGAGCAACTTTCCAATTGGACCCGATTCAAATAATCCTAAAAACTACAGGTAGTACATAAGGTCATAAGCTGCCCTTATGGAAATTAATGTACATATGTTCGACTTACACTCTAGCAACCCTTCTAGCACATAGTAGATGTGACTCAATGATACATTTCTAAGTGAAGATTAACAATTTGAAATTTAAATTTTTTCTTCCTTGACACTGAAAATTAGTTTATTGGTCCAGACTCTTTTTTTACAACTGTCCCCGGGGTGAATCTGGGACTATAGGGAAGGCAAGAAGTTCACGAGCTAATTTTACATATATGCATGCCAGAGACAGAATATGTGTAATAAGTAATTTAGAAGTTTACCTCCCAACTTTATAATTACGCATCACCCCTTTGGAGAACTCTCTAGAGAAATACAGACTAATATTAACTCTTAGAAAGTGGTACCAAATTACTCCCTAAAGTAGAAATAATTGTAATGGCAAACGAGAAAAAACCGAATCGACTCTGGAAAAGCTTAATTCTACTAGATATTTGGTACATTTATCAAGAAAGTTTATATAGTCTAGTATTTCATAAAGAGTTCTCCAAAGAGAGGTAATCATAAAGTAGGGGAATTAACTCACAATTACTTATTACATAAGAAAATACGCCTAGTTTTTTTTTGTGAATGAGCACGTATAATTATCATCAAACAAAAATATGTGAAAGAATGTGAAAAATTACTAGTTTTGGGCATTGTGTTCCCTAGCTGGTGGGGTGGCGCTCCTGCGCAAATGGTTATCGTTTCATAGAAAAACGACCCGACGAATCGCATCCCAACATTCTCCCAACCAGCTATCGGAAATCGAAAAGGAGCGGTTAGTCTGGCGTTTATGTTGTGTTGGTTTGTGTGTATGGTTGGATTGCCGGGGGTTATGTTCCTTGCGGTTTTTCATTTTCCGCTCTAGTTATTACTCCTTCGCTGGCAGGATTGACATCATTCTTTATAAGTGTTTTGAATTCGAGTTTTCCTTTCCTAAAGTTGTCATCAGGTTAAAAGATCTCAGTCTGACCCTACTATTTTACCCATAGCTGGAGGGGTAAATAGCTGGAATACAACCTTTCAAAATCTATTTCTATATTATAAACGGAATTCTTTCAATTTAATTTATTCAACCAAAAGTGGTGTTGCATGTCATGGACTTCCATGCACAAGGATTCCCATTTTAAAGCATTACAGGTGGCTACCCAGTGTTGTGTTGGGTTCGGTTTCCGGTCTTTCTTGAGGTTGTTCTGGTTTCTTGCGGTTTGCTTTCGGGTTTGCTTATTTGTGTTCTGCTGGTGGTGTGTGTTCTTCTTTGTTACGTCGCCCCTTGCCAGTTGACCACACATAAGATAGGACAATATCGAATAATTCCAAATGATATAATTTCAAGCCTCATCTAAAAAAATTCAGAGAGAATATATTCGATGTTATGTTTTTATGGCAATAATAATTTTTCCAATTTAAAAACAGTGTAAGGAAAATTACGCTGATTTTTACTGTAAGGAAGTAAGGGCTGGGACATATTAATGGCATTAGTTATCCATTGAAATTGTTTTAATATACGGGGAAATTGGAGTTGCGGAGGGCCGAATTACGATTCAAAAGTCAAGCTACCACTATCATACAATTTTAAAATGAGAATTTGTTCAGAATTTTTAATAAATATCCTCCATGATTTTTTCTTTAAATCCGCCATTGTTATTGAACATTTTTCCATGTTAAGCACATGCTGTTAATGAATCCAATCTTCCATCACGCAGCGGTTCAACATCCACTTAAGTTGGTGGGTGGGGGGGATATATCTTGTGGATACGGAAAATGCAAAAAAGAATGAGAAAGATATCTGATGTATGTAGCCATGTCACGAAGCTTGAAAAATTCCCTTGTTATATTTTTAATGAAAAATTTACAATGAAATAGATTTTCTTTTCCTTCGTATTAAAAAAGAAAATAAGCACCCAAAAATATTACTTTCCAGCAGAGGAAACAATGGAATATGAATGGAATGTGAATGAAAAAAAAAAACAAAAGAAAAAAACAACAAAAACAAAACAAAACAAAACAAACGGTCGACATTCTAACAGAAATGTAATCGCCAAACAACTCCTGATTTTCAAACATTATCTTATTACAATGGATTGTAAATAGCAGAGGTTTGAGAGTTCAATCCGCTGGTACCGCTTAACAGTTGTAAAAATAAGCATGCAGTACCTGATGCGGATACCCTAAAGGCAAAGGTTCTCCACACTTTTTTTTAACCTATTGACCCCATTTTTAATCTTATCTTACTCTGGTGACCTTCCCCTAAGCCATTCCTTGTTAATCTCCAAAATTGGTACTGTTAATAGTTAGATATTTACTTGCTGGGTCCCAAAATGTATATGGTCCCGGGGTTCCATATGGACCCCGGTTGAGAATCACTGCTCAAGACTTGCTCAATCTTCTTTTAACCTATTGATCTCTTGATTTTTATTTTACGATGGTGGAACCCCATACGCCTTCCATTTTATTGTATTTTATGATTAAATATTTTTTCTTTTTCTGGACCACACCAAAGTTATATTGGTCCCTCGGAGCATACAGTCGGCTGGTCACATCAAGTCCAGCCAACTATATGAATATATGATCTTCTTTTGTTTTTTTCCAAACCCTATGCCTTATGGCAAGCCCCAACCCTTTTTATCATATGGGGCTATAAGGCGGTGGCTGATGGTCTAAACCATGTCCTAGGAATGACGTTAAAGCTCTATTGATGGTGAGGTTCTAGTTTTGGAGATTGGGTAATGTATCTCTTCATCACCATGCTACCGTCAACTCTGACCGGTGGTAGTATCTGTTAAGGTCACATACTCTGGGTAAAAGAAAAAATGTCTTCACACAAAAAAACATGGAGTATTCCTATGACTTTATTTTTCATAACTTTAATTGGCATTAAAATGACCACACTGAGGTTGATAGCTCTAAACAAAATAAAAACAACTGGGAGCATATGGTCCCGGTTGAGAATCATGCCTAATGGCTCGGTGGCTGATTGATTAATGTGTGGGGATTACTTCTCAAAGCCCCAGGAAAGTTATCTTCCCCGCGGGTTGTTGCCNAAAGAGGAGAAAGAGACACACAACACACCACACAGCACGTTTGACAGACCTAGTATTCTAAAAAAGTAGCTAACGTTTCATTCAGTGTCTTCAATTGCTATCTAGTAAGAGGTTACAGCGTTCAACTTGGTACTGGGGAATTTTGGACACACTTTGTATTCTGAAAAAAGAATAATGAATGGAAGGTATTATTCAGAATACAAGGTGCGACAAAAAGTATAAAAAATCTTGAATACATTTAACACACCTTATATAAATATATATTATATATAATATATTATATTATATATATAGAGAGAGAGAGAGAGAGGGAGATTATGTTGCCTTTAAATTAAAGCATACCTAATTGTAATTAATTAATTAATAGGATTACATGAAGTGTAGGCGTGCGATATGCGGTTTGTAATGTAAAGGCGTAAGACAAATCGAGGAAAAGAGTGCGATCTCTGGTAATGTACGATTGTGCGAAGGCCTATCAGGGCTTGCACCGAGCGAGAGCTATAGTTAATAGATATGATATAGTGATAGGTAGAGGTAGATAATTATATAGTGTGTGTATGTGTGTGTGTGTATCATAGACCAAAACGTGACATGTTGGGTCATCCATATTGAGCTCTGAGTAGATAAAAGAATAAGGGAAAAGTGATTTTGCAAGCGTATTAAATTAAAAAAATGCGGCGGGAGAATTTAAGAAAAAAAATAACATTAAAAAAATCATTATTGGTAAGATTTTCTTAAGAAAGGAAACGTTTGACACTATTTATAGCTATGGGAATGGCTTCTATGAAATTATAGCAATGCAACTATATTTCACACTCTCGAAATCAGTCTCTTTTACACTAACATAGAAACAAACATATATGACGAGGAGGTAATTAAGATTATATATTGAGACTTAACTAAACGTAATATTGTGGGGGCTGTAGTGACCAAGAGAAAGACTCAAATAACTGGATCCAATTAATTTGAAAAGGCTAAAATGAAATTATTCTTAAAATAGATTGCTTTACAAAAATAAATAAAAAATATATGAAAGACAGATGCATTTATGTTTTACACATTGATTTATATGGAAATTCCCAATAAAACATTTATTCTTGTAGATGATACATGATCTTCTCCGTGACAACCATGTCGATATGATAAAGCACGCAAAAAAAAACAATGACGTCGTTTCTCTGAATGTTTGGAGATGAGGTTTTGAAGATATTATTATCCTTGCGTTATTCGGACTATTGTCCCCCGCATCTTCATGTTAGTTTGTACAGAGCGTTTCGTCCGAGTAAGTGCGCCGTCGAGGGCGGGCTTGTCGTTCAGGGTATGTGTCTGTGTCGAACGTCGGGGGGAAAGTATATTGTGCGGTCGAGAGACCTTGCTCGGGACTGGCGGAACCATCCTGCGAACTCGCGGAAGGCCGCTGTTTGTCGAACGTGGGGAGGCTTGGTCGTGGTAATGCGGGAGGCCGTCACTGGACTTTGAAGCTAGACGCCTTTAGTTAGTCCACAGGGGTAGTCGCTGTTGCTGCATGGGCGCGGCTAACGCAGTAGCGGGTGGGGTAGGGGAGTTGTGTTATTTGTTGGTGTCGTAGGGGACGGTGCCGGGGTCTACTCAGGATTGAACTAGGGATTCCGAAGATAACTGTCACTTAGAACTGTCTTAACTTTAACTACTTACCAGTAAGCCATGTGTCCAATAATACTAAATGACATCGTTTTATTTGAATACGATCTTCAAATTTCTTCAAAGCCTGTTTTTGATCCAGTGTCAAACTATTAAAGTTGATTTCCAGGTTGGGTCATACTATACTTCTTTTTTAACTTTTTATTTCTCGAAGAGTACCTTTAATGTAAGATCACACCCCATCCCTGAAAGAACTATATTTTCTATTTAAGTAAGTAAAAAGTAAAGCCTGCAGTCAGTATCAGCCAGACAGCGAGGGAGTCTATCCCCTTTTCACTAGCGCCAGACCAAGGAGATTGTTTTCAGCATCTGGGGTCAGACCTACCGTCAGCGCCTCATTTTTACCGCACAATATTCCTGTGCTTACTCATACGCTGAGTTGCGAGGGCCGGTATCGAACCGGGAGCATTGTGATTCCTAACCGAAATACTCTACCGATGGAGCAAAACCGGCCCTTCCAAACAGTAGTAGTGATCTTAAATCCATAGCTAGGGGATCAAGAGGACTCGTACCTTTCCCAGGGTATTAGTCGAATGCTCTAACGACTGAGCTAAAACGGCCCTAATGATATTTTCCATTTCTTCTTGATCGTGATAAGAAAATAAATGTCTTTGACTAATCAGACAATCACAATTTGGCAACATTGTTCATGAAATTATCTTTCTTGTTTGTTTCTTACATTTTCTGGTCATCCTATTTATTCAATAGAAATTATCTTAAGAACTTTCATTCTATATTCCTTATTGGATCTCAGTTTATTCAACTGAAACAATAATAGAGTTTGGGGGGGTTGTATACAATATCAATATTACTAATACAGTTTGCTATATCTATAGATAAAGAGTGGTTCAATATATATAATATTATATATATATATATATATATTATATATATATTATAAATATATATAAAAAAGAATTTTTCCATTGTCGAACGTCTTTTAGCGGCTATTGTTGGTGGTTGTACCAGAGTTTGATCACCTCTGATAGGGTCAGCAGGGCGAGGGAAGTCTGTTGGAAGACCCGAAACTTCCCAATGAACCCTGCGGATTACATCACTGACGACAACCACCAGCGCCCCAAATATCTGTTTGGATAGCCTAGGGTCAACGGCACATGAATCTATTCAATAGAAATTATCATAAGAACTTTTATTCTATATTCATTATTGGATCTCATTTTGTTCAACTGAAACAATATATAGATGTATACACTATCAAATCAATAGTACAGTTTCCTATATCTATAAATAAAGAGTGTTCAATATATGTGATAGAGCACACACACACACACACACACACACACACACATATATATTATATATATTATATATATATATATATATTATATGTGTGTGTGTGTGTGTGTGTGTGTGTGTGTGTGTTCGGATAGCGTAGGGTCAACGGCACATGAATCTATTCAATAGAAACTCTTTTAAAGATCTTTTATTCTATATTCAATATTGGGTTAAATCGAACTTAACGGACCTAAATTCCACCATCTTATGTCATCCCGCCGAAAGAAAAAAAATACCAAAAATCAGGGAATTAACTGAATTTAATGAAATTTTCAGTTTTGATATATTAATAAATAAAAGATATAATGCATCAGTTATTTTATTTAAAAACATTAAAAAATTAAAAACATTTACATTTTTTCAAGTCAGTTAATTTTTTAACCACGTATCTTTGAGAATCTGTGTTACGCCTAAAGATACCTACTAAACTGACTTGAAAAAAATTAAAAGTTTTTAAATAAAATCAACAAACCATTGTCTAGCTGGTCGTACAAACATAGGTCAGATGTTTGAATGTGTCCACTGTTAGGGTTTTGACCATCAGCTGAGTATTAAAGTAAATATGATTTGTGTTTAGTTATTGAATTATATCACTTAATCCGTAAAAATCAATAAGTGATTTTTTTACGTTTCTTCATTCTAAAAATATCAAATACTCAAAGCCCTATGCATTAATTACTTCTATTTGTTTGGTTTTATCGAAATGAATATGAGCAAAAATCCCAGGGATAAATATTTAGATAAATACATTAACACGAAAAAATAACTGTAATTTTATTCTTTACTTCCTATTCTAACTAAATAGTTAAATTGTAAAAAAATTAGCAATGAAAGATGGAAGTGATGGAAGAATAAGTCTCAGTTGTTCTTTTTTTATTATACCCGCCTCTGTTTCAAATCTTTTTATCTGCATTCTTATTTAGTTTCATTAGCCTTCCTTATCTAATATGATATCTTATTAAATTAAAACGTAAATACTTGCACCCGGAGCGTGCATATATTTGCTAGTATTAATAATATAGTTTGCTGTATCTATAAATAAAGATATAGAGTATATATATATATGATGAGGCCTAATAGGCCGAAATGTACACACAGAGATTGATTTTTCTCGATTTGTTTAGCCTTACATTTAAGTAGGCATTCCCACCTAATTAATTAATTATTAATCAATCAATTTTCAAAAATTAGGTACGAATTAAATTAAGCACATATTCTCCCAAAAATTGTCGGCAAAAAGCCATATCCAAACACACCGTGTTTACATACTTAACATATATATATATATATATATGTATATATATATATATATATGGGAGTAAATATGGAATTAAATCCGACAATATAAAGAAAATTTGAAAAAACAAGTGATCCGAAAATGGGATGAATTTAAATTATCGATGTTTAAAACATTTCGGTTACATTGAACCTTCATCAGGATGTCTCTTGGGGTGAAGAAAATGATGGGTGTTTTATAAGTGACAGGAGATGAAAATCTTTTTAGTTATGTAACTGTATTTGATCAGCGTTTTATTTTTGAAAGGCAAGTCGCGATCTACTCACGCGAAGGTGTCATGACGCGTGACGCCACTCGAAGAAATGCAAAAGACGAGAAAAAGTATTAATGGACTGATTATTTTTAAGAGAACATAGGGAAACAAAGTGGGAATGATTACTAAAAGATTTTCATCTCCTGTCACATATAAAAACACCCATCATTTTCTTCACCCCAAGAGACATCCTGATGAAGGTTCAATGTAACCGAAATGTTTTAAAACATCGATTATTAAATTCATCCCAATTTCGGAATACTTGTTTTTTTCAAATTTTCTTTATATATATATATATATATATATATATATATATATATATATCTGTTCGGATAGAATAGAGTCAACGGCGGATGTATCTATTCAATAGAAATTATCTTAAAGAACTTTTATTCTATATTCGGTATTGGGTCTCTATTTGTCCATCTTGACCAATGGCCCCCCAAAAAATAAATGAATAAAACACCATTGTCTTGTTGGCCGTACAAACAATGGTCAGATGTTTGAATGCGTCCATTGTTATGGTGTTGACCACAAGCTGAGTACTAAAGTAAGTATAAAACAATTACACCGCTGACCATCACGCCAACGATCCAGGATATCCAATAGTCACGCCTATACTGACCATTGTCCGTGATCAGCTGGACAGAAAACACGAACACAGCTGTCTACTCCTCTAGCGATAAAATTATTTACCTAATCGGAAATTGAAATCTAGAACGATAGGTTTTTTGTTTTGTTTTGTTTTACGACATATCAACCTCAGTTGATCATTTACTGCCGACAAAATTTTGAAATAAATTCATTTTTAACGGATTTTCAAATGTGATTTCGGATATATTATCCAATAAAAGAATGGATTTTCGATAAGGGAAACTCACCATCCACCCTAAAAAAATTAAATTGAAACATTTACAAGATTTAACATAAAAAAATTTGAAAAAGACATACGTCTTTTAACATATGAAATTGATTAAAATAATCACAATTAAGAACAAATTTTCAAAGGATTAAAGGGAGATAACTTTATGAGCATTTTTTTTATAAAATGTAGGAATTAAAAAATTCAAAAATATAATCGAAAGCATTAAGAGCGTCCACAATAATCAACCGACGTAATTTGCGGTCCAAAAACATAACAGCAAAAAATGTCTTCAAATAAACACCAGAAGATTTAGCAGCCTGACGATGGTGAAATAACCTGAAACCTGGGTAGTTGCTTATGAAAAACATTTATATTTAAAAAATTCAACAAATAAATAAATAAAGCTCCTACAAATTTGTGGTTGAGCACTGTGATTTCTTTGTTTCATCCCAAAGATTTTATATATATATATATATAATATATATATTATATATATATATATATATATATATAACATATTCGGACAACAGAGTGGAATAAAAACTCACGCTTAAGTTTTACATGAGCCATTATCTTCATGTGTTAATATATTAAATTCAACTGAACAACCCATATCTGTACTCACTGTAATATTTAAGTCATGTGACTATTACGTGGCTGACATACTAAGTCACATAGTTCAACTCGGCGCCATATTACAAAGCAAATATTTATCATTATGGCGACATTTAACTACCAATGTCGGCATTTTATTCAGTAAATTACTCGAATCCGGAAAATTCATCCTATGATAAAATATTTTCTTCCAAGCACAATTTACAATTTCTCGAACGTTCATTACAAGCATCTATTCTTAAAAATAGACCACGTAATTTCCGTTTTACATTATTACTTATTTCTTTATACTCCTACTGTGACGCTTTTTGGTTTAGTGGGTCCTCGGGCGCACAGATTTGCTTTAAATGAGTGCCTGGGAAAATTGATGGGTCCCAACTAAAGTTTCTTAATGAATTGTAGGGTTTTTATTTATTGTATTTGCATCTCTTTGACCGCATGAAAGAGGGTTTGAGATTCAAACATTATTCCAGTGACGAGAAAGTTAAAGCTGTTGTGAAGTGGCTCAAAGAACAGTCCACAGAATTTTACGGGACAGGGATTCATGCTCTCATTCGAAGGTGGAACATTGCTATTGAGAAAAATGGTGACTATGTGGAGAAGTAGGTATGTGATCCACAGAGGACCAGCTTAATTTTGATGTATGATACATGTTCCTGTGTTGGTAATTATACCTGTCTTAAACAAAATGACATTACTTTTTTATTCCTTCTCGTATTTTGACTCATTTGCAATGGAGAGAAACGGTGACTGTTTGGAGAAGTAGGGATGTGATCCACAGAGGACCAGCTTCATTTTGATGTATGATACATGTTCCTGTGTTGGTAATTATACGTCCTAAACAAAATGGCATTACGTTTTGACACACTCTCGTAATAACTTGTGAAAATCTATATGGTTTCAAGTATTCATATCTAATAACATAATTCTGTTTATTTTCGTTTGTTGGATTTTAAGGCATGTAAAACCTTGTTGGTTTATCTTATGCCGAAAAAGGGTTGTTCTATCCATGCTTGATGGGTATTCAAAAATATTTTTGAACTTAATTCTTTTACCGCTTTAAAAACAAAAAAGAAAACTCAATGGGTAATCCATATTCCACAGAGCTCCAAATTTAGAACTTTACCATCAGATTGAGTTTAACGTCATACCCATGACAATAAGATCAAAAGCACATATATGAAAAAAAAGACTTGGGGTTGCCATAAGGGCAATAGGGTTGGGACAATCATATAGGTGCTAGGGCTTGACGTGACCAGCCAATAGATCGGAGGGTAATAATATAATGATTTCAGAGCAATGAT
>CM042167.1:74884672-74894672 GCA_023376005.1 Doryteuthis pealeii
GGCAGAGACAGAGACAGGGACAGAGTTAAATCAAGATTATCATACTTTTTACATATTGAACTAGTTCGCAATAGCTCTTACATAAAAAATATCAAACATTGTAATCATTAAATTATCATACTGTGGTATATCCACATGTCCTGGTAGTAATTTAGAATTGTGCTACTGGTACTATGTAACCCAATATTATCTGTTTCATAGTCGGGTCATTAGCGATTAAACCGGTAACCCCACATATTTTGTCTGGTGAGGAGGTTGGTTAGACACACTACGGAATGAAAAACAAGTCCTGTAAAAGGGCGGAGGAAGTTTTTTACTCAACGGCCATCCAACACGTTATTTCTAAGTTCCAACCTTTCCTCATCGGGTTATAGGATTGTGAGGGACTGTAGTGATCTGTAAAGATTATGATATTGCTATGCTATATATGTGTGTATATGCAAAATATTTGTGTATATAAGTATATGCATATATGCATCTGTATATCTATATATATATATGAGTATATTTTTGGAGGATATGTGCTTAATTGAAGTCATACCTAATTTTTGAAAATTATTTAGTTAATAATTAATGAATTTAGGCTGGCATATATGTTCAAATGTAAGGCTAAACAAATCGAGAAAAATCAATATCTGTATGTACATTTCGGCCTATTAGACCTCATCAGCAGAGCTATAGATAGAAAGACCGCCTTGTGCCCGATCCGAACCCTGACTGTCAAGCTGACAGGCGAGGACCGTAACCCCTACACCAACCGGACTTCCTTAGATTTTTCGTTTTGTTTAGAAGTAGGTTTTTATTCCTCTTATAGTGACTTTCTACACGACAGTATGAGAAATAAATACACAAGCGATGTGTTTTTGATATGGCTTTTTTAGCCGACAATTTTTTTTGGAATATGTGCTTAATTGAAGTCGTACCTAATTTTGAAAGTTAATTAATTAATAATTAATTAATTAGGCTGGCATACCTATTCAAATGTAAGCACGGGCGGTCTTCGTATCTATAGCTCTGCTGCTGAGGCCTAATAGGCCGAAATGTACATACAGAGATTGATTTTTCTCGATTTGTTTAGCCTTACATTTAAATAGGTAAATCCCACCTAATCAATTATTAATGAATTAACTTTCAAAAATTAGGTTCGACTTCAATTAAGCACATATTCTCCCAAATATATATATATGAATATATATGCGTGTACGTATATATTGAAACATTTTGTATTTCTAAACATTGCAGGGAACATCTGCTTGTCATGTTATACCACAAATACATTAATTTATTATCATCGAAATACATTAGGAAAATGTTTTCTTAGAAAAGTGACGTAAATACTTTGACCGGTTAAATCTTACTTAACGGATATAAATTCCACTATCATATGTCACCCCACCGAAAGAAAAAAAAATACTAAAAATCAAGGAATTAACAGAATTTAATGAAATTTTCAGTGTTAATATATTAATGAATGAACAATATAATGCACTATTATTTTATTTGAAAACTCTTACATTTTTTCAGCTCAGTTAACTTTGAACCACGTATCTTTGAGGCGTAACACAGATTCTCAAAGATGTGGTTCAAAGTTAACTGAGCTGAAAAATGTAAGAGTTTCAAATAAAATAATTGCATTATATTGTTTATTCATTAATATATCAATACTAAAAAAAATTATTAAATTCGGTTAATTCCTTGATTTTGATATTTTTTTTCTTTCGGCAGTGTGACATACGATGTGGAATTTATGTTCGTTAAGTAGGATTTAGCCCTTTGAGTTTTCTGCGATGGTAAAAGGTCCTCGCGAGAGAAAATGTTTATAAGTGTAAGTGGTAGATTACAGCGCGCATTATATATCCAAAATAATCCAATAAATATAGTTGTAGATTAATACTTTTGCAGTAATCAAAAGCCAGGGTAATACTTTTTTGGTACGACCAACTGCCACTCAGTCGTGTTCGGCCTATGACATCAGCTTTGACAATAAAATTCGTAACTAAAGAAAAAAATGTTTGTAGAACTCTAAATTTACATGATTTAAAGTTGTTTTATTTAAAACTTTCAATTTTCTAAGCTAAAAAATATTACGTTTTAAAAGTAGAATAATGTTTTGGTCCTGGCTGTACTTTTGTTTTCATCAAGATTTGTGAGCGTGTCTGAATATAGAATCGTTTTATTTATAAATAAAAATGTACATAAAATAAAAATCGTAACTCAAGAAAAAATGTTTGTAGAAACCTAAACTTACATGATTCAAAGTAGTTGGATTTATTTAAAACTTTCAATTTTCTAAGCTAAAAATATTACGTTCTAAAAGTAAAATAATGTTTTGGTCTTGGTCGTACTCTTATAAGCAAGGAGAATTTTGTTTTCATCAAGATTTGAAAGCGTGTCTAAAGCTGATGTCATAGTCCGTACTCGACCGAGTGGCAGTTGGTCGTACCCAAAAAAATTTACCGTTAAGTCATATCTTGTAAGTATTAATATTCTGTATCAATCTGAACACTGCTAGAAAAGCAAGAACGAACTCATAAGTGATATTTCCCAGTGGACACACCAGTCTAAGCCAACTAGCAAATACCTACATCAATCAGCTCTTTTCAGATTCTGGATGCTGTGCAGAGGACCTGCTAGGGGCAATAACTGATAGGGATGGTTTGTGAGCATTAATATTCTATATCAATCTGGGCACTGCTGGAGAAGCAAGGGCAAACTCATAAGTGACGTTCTCCATTAGACAACTACACATGAACACTAGAGTGAAGGTCAACTAACAAACATTTACATTATCAGCCTGTGTGGATTCTGGCTACTGTACAGAGGGCCCTGCATGGTAATAAACAATAGGGGTGTTTAGAATTAGTTCTAAATGTGCACTTGATGATGAATTTCAAAGCAAATTGCAATTTTTGGAGATGAAAATGATAATTGCTGCTTATCTTTTTCTCCAAACGTGACATAAACATACATATTGAACAAATTCCGATAAGGATTTATAACAAACAGACTTTATTATGCAAGCAATGTCCAACAGAAAGAATACAAAACAGAATCGATGATAGTCCTAAGGAAAAGACTTTGTGGGTAGTCTGAGGCTATAAAAGGAAGAATAATGATAAAGGTTGGCATTTACTGTGTAGAAAGCCTCACGTAACGGGTACGGGGAAAACGGGTACCACGTAAGCGTGGCCTCTATGAAACATTGAGTTTATTCAAAACATGCTTTAAATATACGCTCCTACATTTGGGGCGCTGGTGATTGTCGTCAGTGATGTAATCCGCAGGGTTCATTGGGAAGTTTCGGGTCTTCCAACATCAGACTTCCCTCGCCCTGCTGACCCTATCAGAGGTGATCAAACTCTGGTACAACCACCAACAATAGCCGCTAAAAGACTTTTGACAAATAAATTTTCTTGGACGGTTGTAGAAAAAAAAGTGTACTGTATTCGAAGATGCCAGTAGCCGATGTGCTAAACATCTATGAAGGCATAGAGTATAGCATTGCCTATGAACAGGTACACGTATAAACCTATAGTTCTAATGGAGGGACACATAACATGTGTATAGCTTTGACGGTTGGAGAGTCCAGGAGAACGTGTTTGACTTTCACGGCACTGCCTTTAAATACTCAGGTCACAACGCCATCTCATGGCAAACGGTAGCAACATTTTAACTCATTTTTAAAAATCTATTCATCTCATAGGAAGGACCATAACCGGCACTGCGACTCCGGGTCAGAGTGGACCTGTTGGCAATGTCAATGTAGGGAGACTCCACACTCCCCAGAGCTACAGAATTAGAACCTAACCGACCAGAGGCAGTTTAACCTCATAGCCTGGACACTAAGACCTTCTTCTAGCATATGTATGATAAAAAGGATTGGGGTTTGCCATAAAAGCAATACGGTTGGTACAATGATATCGGTGATAGGGCTTGGCGTAACCAGTCACTTCATTGGATTGGCCTCACTTACTGGTCGTCTAGCCCAAGTAAGGACCAAAGTGGAGTACTGCATGTCATAGACTGCACAGCCACTAGTATTCCGTACTTAAGCATCTCGAGTCTCCAGCCATGGGCAACTGGTGACCCCAATGAATGGGTGAGTTTATTACTTCTATGACCCCAATGAATGGGTGAGTTTATTACTTCTATGCAGAGGTACAGTCGGTATATTCGACAGGGCTTCCACTTAGCGGATAAAATATCCATCGTATAGACTATGGATATTCATATATAAAAACTTGTTCTCCTTAAGGATACGACAGTATTCATCTGAAATCACCCTCTGGTTATAAATGAGACCGTCCAAGATGAAATGCAAAAATGTAAATGCTGATTATCTGCTGTTGCTTATCCGCCGAATTCATATTTCTTATGAGTTTCCTCTCATCAGCTAAATAATAGACCATTCCGTTTTTATTGAAAAAGAAAGAAAGGGGAGAAAAACGACATGATACACTGAATAAATGTAATTAGAAAGAAAGAAAGAAAGTAGGGAAAATATATAGGGAAAAAGTTAAAGCTAATCTGTTTCAATCGAACATAATGAAAAGATGAAAAGAAGAAGAAGAAGAAGAAGAAGAAGAAGAGAGAGAGAGAGAGAGAGAGAGGAGAGAGAGAGACAACACACACACACACACACACACACACACACACACACACACACACACAGACAGAGACAGAGACAGAGACAAAGAGACAGAGACAGAGAGAGAGAGAGAGACAGAGAGAGAGAGGAAGAGAGAGAGAGACAGAGAGACAGACAGACAGACAGACAGAGAGTAAAATCAAGATTATCATACATACATCATATTTACATATTAAACTATTTTGAAATAGCTCCCAAGTAAACATATCAAACGTTGTAATAATTAAATTATCATACTGTGGTATATTCACTGGTCCTGCTAGTCTTAATTATTAACCAACATGGCGCCAAGTAGTTTCCTTTGTTATTTTCTTTTTTCATAAACAAAATCACCACTACATAATATTCCAGTTTCCACCACGACTAAACATCTATTCAGCGCTATTAGTTTTTTTTTTTATTTTTTAGATAGACTTCGTATATTCTCGCAGGAACGAATGATTAAAAAAAAAAACAACTTTCAATCAGTCCTACAATTCATAGGGAAAATGTAGATACTTATAATTTACTCTCAAGTTAATAGTTTTAATTGTTTGTTGTATTTTGTTGTTGTGTGTTTTTTTTTATTATTGTTGTTGTAGTTGTTTGCGAAGAGTTAGTGATCAATTTTGTGTAGAATATTTCTCGTAGCATTCGCTTCATTTCAGCACATGCAATTAACCCAATTTATTGAAAGCCAACTTTCATCATTACCCAGTTCTTCTTTGCTTATCGGCGAATACAACAGAAAAGGAAATCGTTTTTAGGCCACAAAACTATTTCACATCAAAATCGATAATAGATGTGATTAATCACTTCATTAATGAGGCATTTTAGAAGAGAAAAAAAAAGATATTATATAAAAAGAAATAATGTATTTATTGCACAACAGTTTTTCAGGCTGATGGCCAGAGCTATTAGTTTGTTGGTTATTCTATTTCATGGCACACCAAAACCTAACGGGCTATTTAATGCCAAATCGTGTTCTTTATTGTATACTAGAAGTGGCTACCCGGCGTCGTCTGGATAGAGAGGGGATTTTAAAAAAGTTAGTCTCGCAGATCCATTATTACTTATCACAAGTTAGATCCTCACTGGATGCCCCATAAAATCCCCACGTAAATATATAACAATATAGTAGGAAATGTTAATTCAATAATTTACAATTAAAAAAATATATATATATATAAATGAAGCGATTAATTCAATCAATCAACATCATATTTCAATTACCTTCTGTTACTATACAAATTCTAATTTTTAAATATCTTCTCAAATATAAATAAAATCTTCATTATTTTTGTTAAAAAACCAAGCCCTGGTGATAGTGAATATATATATATTTACTTTGTCGTTAATTGTTTTATTTTGAAGTTTCCTTCGGACATACACATATACACAACTGCCCTTTATATATGTATAGATAGATATGATTTCATGATTTTGTTCAGAAACCAAGAACATAGCCGAAGCAGTAAAGCGGAAATGAAGAACAAGTAAGACTAAACTCTCTCTGTCTCTATCTCTGTCACCGGAGTCCTCTCTCGATTATATATATTCATAAGAATATGTTTTTATATGAAAAAGGTGACTTATCGGTGAAATTGGTCACAATGGTTAGTTGATGCAAGTTTCACAATGATAAGACAGCAACATAACAAATATAAAGTGCTTAATACGTTAGTAGAGACAATGTATTATTATAATGGTGCACAATAATAACCTACTCGAGGTTTCACCATAAGGATCTTCAGGGTCAAATCCACTGAATTATTCAAGTAATTGATTAATTACAGCCGATTGTACGTGTGTATTTTTTGCCGAAAAATACACACGTGCAATCGGCTGTAATTGATCAATATCTTGATTAATTCAATGGAGTAACCCTGAAGATCATTATGGTGAAACTCGAGTAGGTTATTACTGTGTACCATTATTATGATATATATATATATATAAGGGAAATGGAAATAAATTCGATTATATTCGATGATGGGGTATATAACAATATGATTTTAAAAAATCTCCGTAATATTACTTTCTCACCCTGCTTTGTGCTTATGGTATGAATCATGATTCGGTTGCAACGTAGCTCTTTTTATTATTATGAATTATAATTGAGTTCTTGTTTACAATAAAAATGAAAAATATCAAACGGAATGAAAAGCCCTGAAATAATTATCAGAAATAAAACCAAGAAAACATGTTTTAAATATACAAACTTAATAAAACCTTATTGATGCAAACAATCAGGAAAAAATAATTCCTCAAATAAATAAATTAGTTTTCAAAAAAAAAATGACAACAGCAAAACAAACCACCTCTGATCAAAGTCAAAATAGCAACGAAGGGAGATAATTATGGTAATGCCCTTGAAGCAATTGCGAATCAAAGAGGAAAGAGACGTTTAAAGTATTCAAAGCGAGAAACATTGATCAGATAAACGAGAGAGGATGTGATCTTTAGATGTGATATTTACGATTTTGAAAAAAAAAGTATAAACAGGTTTCAAGGTTTCTGTAAAAAAAAAAGAAACGGAAAGAATTTTAAGAAACCTTGAAGACAGCGTAAAATGCTAAGACAATTTTAGCTGAAGAATTTTTTTTTCTAACTTTATAAATAAAACAAGGATTCTCTTTTAATTTATTTGATGAAAATATTTGAACATTTGGTTCTGTAATTATATACTTACATATGAAATACACACACACACACACACACACACACACGCACATAGACACAGAGAACACTGACACACATACACACACGCTCACACACACACACACACACACGCTCCCACACACACACACACGCTCACACACACACGCTCACACACACACACACACACACACACACACACACACACATATATATATATATATATATATATATATATATATATATGAGGTGAGGTAAAAGGAAGAATGAACAAAAATGTCCAAGTAGGAGAGAAATATTTCGTCCTTCTGACGCGAAGAACTTCCCCAGTCAGAAGGACGAAATATTCTCTCCCACTTGGACTTGTTTGAGTCATTATTTTTGTTCATTCTTCCTTTTACCTCACTCATATACTGTCGGGTTTTACTTCAACCCTCCTATCTTCACACACACACACACACACACACACACACACACACACATATATATATATATATATTTGTGAATAAAAAGGATCGTGATTATGGACCATTTCCACTTGTGGGTATCTGAGGCACACCGAGTTTCGTCACACCACGTTTTATTTTATATATATATATATATATATATATATATATATATATATATATATATATAAAAGGTGTATCAAAAATGTATCGAGATTTTTTGTACTTTTTGATATAACTACTATTATAAAAAAAAACATTCCATTCATTATACATTTCTGTCTTCGTAAATACAGCTTTTAACTTGGTATTTTTGATACACATCTTTTATGAAAAAAAAAGAATGAAACGTTATTTTTTTAGAATACAAGATGTGCCAAAAATCTCGATACTTTTTTGACACACCTTGTATACATATACAGTATGCTAATTTAATGTTTCCTTGTGACAAAAAGCTATGGGAAAACAAACAGAGAAGGGTTTTATTATAGTTAGAATTATTAGTTAACCTTAAAACGGTTTGTATAGTAAACAATCATCAGAGCATCGTTAATATATGATATTATAACTTAGGGATGATATTCAATATAAACATTGGAAAAAAAAGAGACAGAACCTATTATTCTAGAGCCGTTAGTTAGCTTTCTATTTAATACATTTCACCGTTTAACGGCCAAATTTATTAAATAACCGAGGAAGATTGCATTTACTATAAAATACATGAGATAGAGCTTTATTGTAAAAATGCATTGGAAATGATTTTACAATAAAAATGCATTGGAAATAACTTTAACCTAAAAATGCATTGGAAATGATTTTACTATAAAACACGTTGGAAGTGTTTTAACTATAAAAATACATTAGAAATGATTTTACAATAAGGATACAATGGAAATGATTTTGTTATGAACCACACTGAAAATAATTCTACTATAAAAATGAATTGGAAATAACTTTACTATAAATTGCATTGGAAATGATTTAACCATGAAAATGTGTTACATAATTATTGGATCCCTAATACTTATATAAGGTAGTGTAGAAACATAATGACGATTAGTGCAGCTGATGGCCTTGAGAGTGAGTGACGGCGCTTGACCTCACTCTCACCTTGCCTTCCGGGGATAAATCGGGAGAACCAGAAGGCATGGAAGACCCTGTCTTCCGGTTTTAAGGATAGTAAGTTTCAGTCAGTTAGCAAGTAGAAGCCGAGCTCGTAGGATGTAAGGATCTGCGCAGACGTCTGGTTTGGGGATTAACAATAAAATAAGATCAAAAGTAAATCGATGTCTTGTGTTTATTACCTAAAAACTAACAATGACACAGGGCCTCTGATAAGGAGAAATCCCTAATAGAAGACCAGACCGAAATCCCCAAGACAACTCCAGACGCTAGACCAGACCAAGTCAAGATGATAGAAGAAATACCAAAGCCAGCCAGAAGAATAGATGTACAAGATATAGAAGCAAGTAAGAAGTAAAGAAGTAATAAAGGGTATACAACAAATGCATTGACAATTATTTTACTATACAGTTACATAGGGAATGCGTAATATACAAATTCATATAAATAATATAATATATTAAAAATACACTGGAAATTATTTTACTCTAAAAACACATTGGAAATAATTTTACTCTAAAATGCATTGGAAATGATTTTATTCTAAAAATACATTGGAAATAAATTTACTATAAAATGCATTGGAAATTATTTTACTCTAAAGATACATTGGAAATAACTTTACTATGAAATGCAATGTAAATGATTTTACTCTAAATATACACTGGAAATAACTTTACTATAAAATGCATTGGAAATAATTTTGCAATGAAAATGCATTTCAAAGAAATGACTATAAAAATCTATTGAAGAAGATTTTACAAAAAAATACATTGAAAATGATTTTTACAAAAATACATTGTAAATGATGTTACTATGAAAAAAGCAATGTAGACAATTTTACAATAAAAATGTATTTAGTATAAAACGCACTGGAAATAATTTTACAATAAAAATACATTGCAAACGAATTTTATTCTAAAGATACATATGATCTGACTATAAAATTGTAAATGATATTACTATAAAAGTAAATGATATTACTGTAAATGATATTACTTTACATTGGTAAAGATTTTACTATAAAAATGCACTGGAACGAACTTTACGGTAAAAAGCATAGAAAATAATTTAACATATAAATATATTGGGAATTGTTTTACAATAAAAATGAACTGGAAAAATGGTTTTACTCTAAAAATGCATT